>CM029675.1:24736901-25221901 GCA_017311315.1 Dendrocalamus latiflorus
CAGCCTACGGCATCAATTGACTTATCTTTCCCCAACTAAGAATATTTACTAAGACCATTATATGATTTAATACTATCTAGATTAATTGGGTATTTGGTTATAATCCCGTATGATTTAATTAGCAAGAATCGGTTAAGTCGGTATACGCTATGTTTTAGTTGTCATCCATTCTAATCATTGCAAATACTAATTAATTGTTTTCTACTGCTTAGATGATCTTAAATATACTATCTGGGTATTTAGACTCGCAACCAAATGGTCTAAGACAACAGTCCCTTAATTTATTTCGCACACGTCCAAGTTTAATCAACATGTCTATTTTACATCGCTGGACTACCATTAATATTCTAATCGTTGAGAGTGATCAGTAGTGAATCTCTATAATGTAATGCTAGTAACAACGTTGATTGATTATTTAAATATTCCCTGGGATGGTCTAAACGAAGATACTCAAATTTTAATATACCTGCTTACCAGTTTTAATCCATTAATGGTATTACATTTATTATCAGACTTGAGAAATATTTTGGGTGGTTGACGTAATCTATGGTGTCGCGGAGATGCGATGGTTTAATTAATTAAACCAATCCTACTAAATGTGTTTGTCGATTTTCTAATTTCTCAATGTTTTTATATTCAGTTCAGCATTACCTATATATATCACAGCCTAAGGTATTACACTGGCATCGAAGATCATATTAATTCTCAGCTTATTTCTAACAAACTGTCTATCTCGTTAGTGCAACGAATATTCATGTACGTGGTTCTTAACACAATCAATTCATTCATTTAACCTCAACAATTCTATTCTAATAAAGTTTCTATAATACATACTTATGAGCTAGTATTCCTAAATCTAGCCCTTCTAGTCTACACATTTTTATTTCTCCTAATTTATTTACCTTTCCCCCCTTTTCTTCCCTATTCTCCTTTTCTTTCCACCTTCTCTCGTTTCTCTTTGTTCCTCTGCCGACGCCTCCTCTTTTACACCTCTACCGACGCCCCTCCATCTCCTCCTCCTCTTCCTCTTTTCTCGCCCACTCCGCCGGCTCTCTCTCTCTCTCTCTCTCGGCCTCTCTCTCCACGCCGACGTCGACGCCGCGCCGCCTCTCCTCCACCTTCGGGTCTCAGCGCCGCCGCCCGGTCCGGCTCCCCCAACGCGCCTCGGCTTCCTACTCCACGCCGCCGCCTCACCCCCGTGCGGCTCCCCCTCTCCTGCACCTCTGTGCCTTGCGGCGCCGCCTGGTGGCCTCCCGGCCCGGCCGCCTCCGCCTTGCCGCTCGGCTCCTCCCCAGCTCGGTGCCTCCGCCGTCCACTCCCTCTGCGCCTCCTCCTCCGGCGTCGCCCCCATCGACGCGCCTCCCCTCTACGCCGCCTCCTCACTTAGCCCGGTCGGCTATTGCCGGATCCGGGGCCTATGGCCCGGATCTGGCGCTCCTCTCTCTGGTTCAACCAGATCCACGGTTGATTTCATGACTAATTTGTTTTAGTTGCTATTTTTGAGTTGTTCTAATTGTTTGCTCGAGGTGTTAGGCTGGGAGGCGGGTGACCGTGGCTGACCGCCGCCAGTTAGCTGTCGCCGTACACCGGGGGAGTACTGGTGGCAGCTAGCTAGTGGCTTGGCCGGAGGAAACCCGCAGTCGCCGTCTTCTTCGGTAAGCCTCCTCTCCGCTCACTACTTCCAGTGATACATGTTTGGGGTTGGCCCGATGTGGGTGATTGCTTAATGTCTCTAGTTCACTACTTGCTACTCTAGATGAATGTGATATGTTGATGTGAATCTGGTGGGTTTACCTTTGCTGGTGGCTGCAAGAATGGTTAGGGTTTGGGGCTGGTTGCGGTCGTTGGCTTGTGGTTGCTGGGCTGTGGTTCCTCTGCTGCCTTCACGGTCGCCTTGCTCCCGTCGGCTTGCCGTGCCTTCACCTCCCTGGCCTTCGGCTCCACTCGGTGGCGGGCTCCTCTGCGGTCTGGGGATTGGCTGGGGAGTGTTGGGGAATACTTACCGAGCCTCTCAGTCTCTTGCGCTCTTTCCTTGGTTTGGCTATTGGTATATGGTAGTGGGATATTTTAGCTGGTAGTGTAGTGGTTTTGGCCGTGAGGGCTTGGCTGGGATTTTGGCCGTGAAGGTGTGCTGGCTGGAGGTGCTATCTCGTCATGTTGGTTCTGGCCGTGTGCTATTTGGTTCACTGTGGTGGACATTTGTATGGTGAGGGCTTGGACAGGTGTTTCTCTGCTGTGGTTTGGCTGGAATGGTTTGTGATATTTTGGGCTTTGCCTTGGTTGGATTCCCATATTCAGAACAGGTTTGTATATACAAAATACCGTGTGATGAGCCTATGGTTGTGAGAGGTGCCGACTAGCCCCCGGACGGTCAGGTATCTCCGTGAACGGATTACCCCGCCCGAAGTTAATCCCTAGGGCTCTGACGGCAATTCTCTCTTTTGTCCTTTGTTCATTTTATTCGTTCTTTTGTTTGGTCTTTTTCGGCGTTAAAATCATTGTATTTGCTCAGAAAGAAAACATCGATGTGGCGGCAATTTGACAGCAGACTCCAATGTATGAGATGGCCTAATTGTAATCTAGCTTCTTCTTAGTACTGATGCATACAATCTAGTGTAACTTCTATTCTTTATTTCCCTATTGTAATAATTATGTATGAGATGGACTTGTTGTAAATTGAATCATATACTTTCTGACGGAATACCATTGTATTGCAAACTCTTAATTGTTGATATGGTTATTTGGTTGAGATATGGAATTGTATACTTGTTGTAATTCGGATTGTCGCTATCATGTAATGCAATTTGTAACATTTTCATTCGACTTGATATAAATCCTAATTGTCGTTCAATGGATGTTATTGATTTTACCATAAACGGATTGTAATTAATTACTGTTTTACAACGGCTGTTATATATAATTTAATTAAGTTGACTACTTCTACTAGCCGCGCAACTAAATTTGCTTTCTTGCTTTAGTCTATACAGTTTAATATCCGCCCTCATCGATGAAATGGTAAAACAACGTATTATTTTATCGTTCGTTGATTTCAATTTATACGACTAGGTAGAAAATTTTAAATTCCCTCATATTTTTAGATTCTTAATTACATAATTAATCATGCTTAACGTTGTAATTCGTTGCTTAAAGTTAATTAATGATGTGGGTTGTTACAGTGGGGCAGTGGATTTTCAGAAGGCCCCCGAAGCCGGCATCCTCTCATCAGTTTACGCTGCTAAGCGGTACAGCTTCGCGATTCTCGTGGGCGACGCACGGTGCCTTGCCTCCTGAAACCAAAAGCACAGCAACGCATCGCCATGGAATTTCCTTTCAGCGTGTGACAAGAAGAAATCATGCAGCTGACTGATACAAGGTTTTGTGTATCATCAGTCACCAAGCCGATTAAAAGATTTTCAAAGTTTTTTAAAGGATAAAATAAAACTCTTCACTTTAATAGTGTTTTAAAGTTATACAAAGAAGTGAAAATAAGAGCCTGTACATCTAGAAAAAAATCCCTAAGAAAAACCAACACAAAGAGATTTTACCCCACAGTGTGGTACTACCACTATGTAAGGTGCGGCACTACCGCTCCTTAGTTTGCGGAATTACCTTTTTCTCAAATCAGCGCTGAACAAACAGCCCAAACAAAACTAAAAACCACATAACTTTCATATGAAAGGTTCAAATAATTTAAATTTTGAACCAAAACAATATCACAACCTTAGAAACCTCAAACAACAAGAGATCTTGCAAGATCTGAAGGACCATGTGAGAAGGTCTATGGTTTTATTATGATGAACCATTGTCATTTTGGAGGAGTGGCAATTTAAAATTTGTAAATTTGCATATTTTTTAGACAGCTTGCAGAAATAAATGATTTTAAAAAATTTGAGTCATAGAATGATTTAGTAATCTAAGATAGTGCTAGACACGTGAACAATTCCACTTTTGTTGAGTAATACAACATACTGCACCGTACATGATTACGCTTTAGAGTTTTTTTTGGCACTTATAGCATATTTTGAGTCCGTACTTACAAGAATGTCAGTATGCTTGTGATAATAACAAAAATGGTCGTTTTGTCGCCTGGTGATCGTGTGGCAGCGCCATGGATGTGACACCTGGCCAAGGAGCCCCGTGGCTGTGCGGTAGGCGTCTGCCACTCGCAAGTCGCAAACCATGCAGCCAAGGTGGTGTCGTGTGGTCGAAGCGCTGCGATCGAAATGCCATGGTCAAAGTGCCGTGGTTGACGGGCATGGTCGAAGCGTCGTGGTCAAACCGCCATAATCGAAGTGTCGTGGTCGAAGGACCGTAGTGCCGCACGGCCATGGGGTTCCTTCGGCCAGGTGTCACCTTCATGAAACTGTCGCCCAGTTACCATGTAACAAAAGTGATATTTTTGTAATTATCACGTAATTATGACTATTCTTATAAATATGGATTCGAAATGTGCTAAAAGATACACTTTTGGCAAGGATTCGTTGACTAACGTATGAAGTGACACATCTGATTCCCATACCATAACCAACTTAGGTCCAGGGGCGGAGCTCTCAGTATGGCAAGGTATGACGCTCGCCATACCTTGAATTCCCAGCGATTTTTACCCCCAAATCACTTTGTACCCTGGACACATCAAGAAAGATAAGATGAAGTTTCACTGTAATAAACTCTCAGCCAGCGGCGAGAGGAAGAAGAACAGTAGCGAATGTTACCTGGACGTTCTCCTGGGCTGTCGGCTGCAATTGCCTACCTCGCCTAGACGCAATTGAAGTTCATTGTCACTCGGTTAGTCTATTGACTTCACTTGTATCTTTCTATTTATTCTAAATGTTTTTACTTATATAGTAGGTGACGATCATGATATGTTATATGTGTATAAACCAATTTAGTGAGAAATCTTTGATATCTATGTTATCGATTTCGCCATACCTTATTTTTTTCCGTCCTCCGCCACTGCTTAGGTCCCGCTCTTCTCGGGTTTTAGTCGATTTTTGACTTTGATTTCTATCAACTGATACTATTTATTAAATTTATTAACTGTAGCTATAAAATATCGATCGTAGTAAAAAAACATACCTCTTAAAATTCTAGCTTAAAAAACACATGTACTAGAAACTTTCGTCCATATATGCATGTCCGGGGCTCTTGGCTAGTAGAAAATGTTTTTCAGCATTGACACTTTGCAGACAAAAGCCAACCCATCTCGTTACTAGGAGAGTGGTACTTATCAGTGACAAGTGTAGCACTTTAGTGAAACTAGTAGTAGTACAATTTTGATTCGCTTGTAGCAATATTCACACTGACGCCCTGATGAACTCGGTTTTGGCTTCTGACTTATTTTTCACTATTCATAAGTTTCGTCTTTTTCTGAACTTTTAGTTTTTTGTTGAGCTTTTTTGCCGGTTCTTTTTTCCCGTATTTGTTTGTATTATACGTAATGGGCTAACATATTTTTTATATTTTTAATTTTTTTTAAATTGAATTATGCTAAATAAGCCTCTGTCAGCTACAGTGTTTTTTTCAGCCAGCTACAGTGTTTTCAGCCATGAGCTTATCAGCCGAACCGATCACCACCAGAATTGGACTAATGGAGTGATCAAAGTTGGTGTGCAACGTGCTAGCATAATTGAATTAAAACCATTAGAAAGGCGTAGAAGATGCTCTAGCTAAAGCTGCCTAATAATAAAAAGAAGTAGAGTATCTCATTCTTAGGATCTGTTCTAACTAATTTTGGCTTAAGTTTTTTACTATAGCTTTTAGTTAAAATTGAATTGTATCGGTTGTTAGATTTTTCTAAGAAAAAATGAGAAAATTTTGAAAAAACTGTTATATCGTCACTGACAGTGCAAAGAAATAAAGAGAAAAAGAAAAGAAAAAACAAAAGGCCAAAATTAGAAACTAACACGTTCTAAATGGCTTCTGATTGAAATAAATCAAAAATAAAAAAAAGAAACTAAAACTGTTTAGAGCGAACCGTCGGTCTCATCTCAACGAGATCAAGGTGGATTTTCTCTCTAAATGGTAGGAGCATCCTCGCGATCCCACAGGCATGCATGAGACATGAGACGACCGATCCCACCTAAACTTGAGGGTGGGTTCGAAATGACTTGTAGCCGGCTTTGGTTTGTACAGACTACAGTAACTAATTTTTAAACATTATGTTTTTTAAAAGATGGGGTTAACAGGAAGATAGTAGTAAAAAGCATACTGAGTTCAGTTATACCGGTCAAAATCATATACAACTATTTTTCTCTGCATACTGCCTCTCACAAATAGTCAAAATTCAAAATGTTAAACTATAAATTACAGTAAAAAAAAACCATCCGAGAAAAAACAAGCTAGCCACAGCGTACGCCACCCAAAAGGGGAGGAATCTTTCGTTTTTAACCGCACACATTCCCTTCTCTCCCATCCCTCTCTAGACCCTGCTGTCCTGTGGTCGATCCACTGTTCCAAACTTCCAATGCCTAAAATTAATAAAACTGATCTGATCACCAATGTTTATGCCGCACTAGTTGGCTTTTGCTTTTGTGTTATTGTGTAGTACTATAATAAGCATGCTTGCATGGCGAGTGGTGATCATATAAAAAATGTATCGCTTGATTGTATGAACTTATCTTCAGTCACATTGTTAGCTGTCTTAAAATGCTCGTGTTCCATAGTTTGAATATGTATAAGATCTACTTTACCAAGTGTAAAGTTAATCTCGTAAGGGACTCTCCCTTCGATCGAAACCCTTACCCCCCTCCCCCGGCCTCCTAGACCCTAACACCCACCAGTGAGGGGGAGGAGACTGCCGTGCTCCATGCCGAGCCGAGGTAGAAGATGAATAGGATGCCATAGTTTTCTTCGTTCGTGGGTTTGTTTTCATGCTGTGGGCCTGTCTGTCCCTTGTTAAGTCTGACCTAGTTGGCCAAAGTAGAAGCATGGACTAGGGCCGCACCGATCGAGTCAAGCAAGCGCCAAGCAGAGTGACTTGACTCTAGGTTCCCATTCCCCTCACTACCTCACATCTCCTCATTCATGTCCTAAGTCCTAACCCTAGAACAAGGCATTGAGCTATGACCAGCCGTGGCGATGGTTGGCAAGCGACGAACGCAGCAGTGAGCCGGTGAGAGGGGTGCACACCGGCCTAGAACGCGACAAGTGAGCGAGGGAGGGGCTGCAGGTCGGAGGCGCGGCGTGGGCTAGGAGCTGAGCAGGCGGCAAGCCAAGGGTGTGCCGGCTCAAAGAACAGCGACCAGGAGAGCCAAAGGAATCATGTCATGGTGTGTTCCAGCCTTCCAGGTAAATATTCAAGTAAGCTTTTTAACCTAAAGAAATTCGACATACTTAGGTTCTGCTCACAGAGTTGCTTACACAATTTCATATTCGTGCTAATCTGTGTTATTTATCTTATCATCCAACATAGAAATAGTCTGCAAAAAGTTAGAACAATACACATGATAATTGGCCTATAAGTAGCCGTCCTGGAAACCCCGTACTTTGTCCTTAGGAACATTGATGGATATGCATCTTTAAGCTACAAGTAACAGTGGTCCAACTATATATGATCTCTATTTCTTCCAAATAAAATCGCAAAGAACTCATGCCAACGACATCGATAATTTCTTGATTTCACTTTTTTAATATGTTCACATGCGGATTGTAGTTGATTCTATTTAGTGTTATATGCTCTCATTAAATGTGATTGCAATATAATTTGTGTATAACTTTTTTTACTATTGGATAATGCTCTTAGTTCACACCGACGACAATGTCATATCTAAAATTTAGTCCTGGATCCATCCAACTAATGGATAGCGGTAAAGTTTATCCCATATATATACAAGCTCTGTCCAACTAATGGATAGGTCCCAGAGACTGAATTTTACTGCTTTGTTAACAGTTTCAGTAGCTCCCAATCTCCCATGATGTGTTGTGTGTAGTACGTCTGTCAAACCAGCCAGGAATTGTATACGTCTTTCTGTACAATTTAACCTGAAATTTTCAGAAGGAACTTCATTTAACTTTGCTATATGCTCGCTCTCTCATCCTGTCAGGCCTAAGCAATCTTCGGATAGCTATGTAAGCACACCGACAGTGACGCGTCAGTAGGAAGACAGCACCGAGATCGCTCGCTAGATTACCATCTATAACCTAGCTAGCACATTCGCGTAACAACTACGAACAGAAAGGAAGGACAGGCAGTGCCGATGCTGTATTTTACAGACAACAGCAACAACTTAAAACATCTTGCTTTTCCCACTCCAAATTCCTCCCTTCCTCGCTAAGTAATACCAATCTCTCACCATCTAAAACTGCCAAGAAAAAAAAGAAAAGAAGAAGAAGATACCATCTCCATCGATCGATCTCCAAGCTAGTCTTGGCTAGCCCAGTGGCGAAAAAGCGAGCGAAAGGAATTGATCCATCCGCGACGAGCTCAACTTTATTTGGCGCGAGAGAGGCAGAGAGAAAAAAGCTTAAAAAGAGCATCCTCATTGCCTCTCCCCTTTCTTTTTCTTGGTCTCCAATGGCAGTGGTGCAGGCCTCGGTGCTGCAGAGCTTCCCGTTCAGGGCGGCCGTGTTCGCGCTCTGCGTCCTGTTGCTCCCGCTCTTCCCCTCGCCGCAGGCGCCGGAGTGGCTCGCCGGGGGGCAGGCGCTCCTCGCCAAGGCATGGGAGCTGCTCCACCTGCTCTTCGTCGGGATCGCCGTCTCGTACGGCCTCTTCAGCAGCAGGAACGACGGTGACCGCCGGACCGACGACAAGGATGCCGCGCCGGCGGTCAAGCCCGACGCGAGGTACGTCTCGCAGATGCTCCAGGACTCTCTTGTGTTCGACGATGGGATGCCGGACAGCCCAGGCCTCGGCGCCGAGGACGGCAAGGTGCGGTCTTGGAGAGCGCTGTACCACCCCGACGAGCCTGTGGTCGTGGTGGCCACCGGCGGAGGCGCCGCGGACGCCCAGCAGGCGCCGCTGGTCGACTCCAACGCGGGATACACCAATGGCGCTGAACCGCGCGCGTGGCCACGTAGAAACTCTCAGGGCTCGGCCGGCGCCCACGACACCGTGCTCCCTTCGCCGATCCCGTGGCAGTCACGATCCGGCAGGCTCGACACGAGCCGGCCCGCGTCGCCGAGCCCCTCGCTGTCGCCGAGGAGGCTCTCCCCGGCGTCGTCCTTGTCCAAGGAGACACTGGCCAAGGCCAGCGAGGAGTACGCCAAGCGGAGGAGCCCATACAAGTCCTCCATTTCCTCCCCACCTCCGGCGCCGCCTCAGCCGCCGCCCCCGTTCCTCGTTCATCACGTTTACCACCCGGCGGCTGAGCGCCGGACGGCGGCGAAGAGCTTCAAGGAGGAGCTGCAGGATCACAGCATGAGAGGCCGAGGAGACCACTTCTTGCAGAGCTCCCACAGCTTCAACAACTCTGCTTACAGCAGCATCAACTCCTCATCGGCGAAGCCGAGAAGCTCCTTTGATTGCTCCTCCTCCTCCTCTTCAGTTGCTAAGTCAGAGAGAACAATCAGGCCAAGGGAACCAGTCCAAAGCCAAGAACTACCCGATGATGCAGGTGATGCACTGGTTTTGCATGGATCAGAGGAGCCGTACGGCTACAGAGCTTACCAATCCATTCCCAGGTTCCAGTACGAGAGAGGGAGCAGTGATCCTATCCTGGGCCAAGTGACAGTCTCCTCAGATGAGACCGAGAGCAGCGACGACGACGACGTCGGCGGGTACTCGACGAGGACAAACTCGCCAAGGGAGTCGACGCCGGAGGTGGACGAGAACGAGGTGGACAAGAAGGCGGAGGAGTTCATCGCCAGGTTCAGGGAGCAGATCAGGCTGCAGAGAATCGAGTTGATAAAGATATCCGCGGGGCCGCGCGGCGTCAAGCACGGCAAGTAGCCCGCTCGCTTGCCTCTCCATCGTCGGTGATCTCCGGCGTTGCTTCGTCCTCCTTTTGAGTAAGTAGTTGATGATCATAGATAGATACGATGGCCTTTTCTTTTGGGCCTTTTAGCTTTTGCCTTTTGATTTCTCTAAAAATTGAAATAGATGGGATGATTTTTGAAGAAGATTCTCCAAACGGTTTTTTGAGCCTAAAACCATATGCACCGTCTACGTTGATGTTTCTATCATCCGCTGTCATATCAAAAAATACAAATAAAAGCAATCAACAATAGCTAAAAGCTATCAATTATAGATCAAAAAATAGGGCCATCGATATATTTGTGATACTAGTTATCAAAATGGAACCACCTGTAAACATTCATGTTGGTGATGAATGGGAGTGTATGTTCATGTGATCGTGCCATGTTATGTCATGCTGGTATTTTTGGGACAAGAGATCATTGATCCATCCTTCCGATCCATCTCTATAGATAGGCTGTTGATTAGGCATTTGGTTTGCCTCAAGTGACTGGCTGACTGCTACTAGCTACTGTTATCTTCTTCTGCAACTGAATTGCTGCAGCATTGTATTCAGTCTGCATGAAGTTCAGTCCCCTTTACAGCAGCATTCAGCCTTAGCTTCAGCTACTGTGGAATCTGATCCTGGCACTGCTCGTTTTATATGGTCGAATGATTCGAACCCTTGGTTTGGATGAGTGGTCCAAATTGTAAAAGAACTAGGTATTTGCCACAAGAAATCCCTCAGGTTTTGATGTATATTTATACTCAGAATTTTAATGGAGTTTGCAACTTGTGTGTCAAGTGAATAGAATACAAATCAGTTTACAACAGAAGGAAAGAACTGACCGTTGCCGTGCCGGACAGCTAACAGAGCTCGTGTACAACTCGATCATGGCACGGCTAGTCCATGCGCTGGACTTCTGTTTCTTTAATACTGCCCCCTCAATCACAGCTCTAATAAGGTTGAGATTGCCTTGAAGTTTTCTGAATGCAGACTTAGAAAGTGCTTTAGTAAAAACATCAGCAACATGATAACTCGATGGAACAAACTGAACTTCCAAAGCTTTGCATGCCACACGTTTCTCTGATAAAATGAAAATCCACTTCTATGTGTTTTGTGTGTCCGTGAAAAATTGGATTCACCGTCAAGTATGTGGCACCAACATTATCATACCAAAGAACTGGTGCTATAGCTTGAAACACTCCCAACTCCTGCAAAAGTGGCTGTAACCAAATCAACTCGGATGTAGCATTAACTAAAGCTTTATACTCAGCATACTTAACCTCAAAACTGTTGCCTACTTCCTAGAGCTCCAAGACACAAGATTTGGTCCAAAATAAATTGCAAAGCCAGTAGAGCGCCTATCATCCGGGTATCTTGCCCAATCTACATCTGAAAATGCACTCAACAACTATGATGATGATTTCTATATATATAAACCCATGTCACTTGTTCCTTTCACAAACTGAAGGATCCTCTTAACGGCAACCCAATGCAAATCAATAGGTGTTTGAAGAAACTGGCACACCTTATTGACTGTATAAGAAATATCAGGTCGGGTGAGAGTTAAGTACCACAAGGCACCTATTGTACTCCGATATAGGAAAAAATATCTTTCTCTCTCAATGGTACTCCTCTTTCCTTTGACAATATTTTAGACAAAACCATCAGAGTTGCAACGGGCTTGTAGCTATGCATGTTTGTTCTCTGTAACAAACCATGCACATACTTCTTCCGAGTCAACAGTAACCTGTTCTTATCATGCGTAGCTTTCACACCAAGAAAATAACTTAGGCCACCAAGATCTTTAATTACAAAATCTGAAGACAATTTCTTCCCGAGTACCCCCTGGTCGGAGAATCACTATTCATTTACCCAACCAGCTATTTCTGGGAAGCTCTATGACCCGACATGTGAGCCTCTCATGTGGCGATGCCTTGTGCAGATAAGGAGCAAAACACGTGCACTCCCACTCCCTCAATCGCTATACATTTAGTCATGCATCTGTGACAACAACCGCCCTGTGGTTATTTCCTGAGGCCCTCCCTCACTGACATAACTGATCGACAATTATTGTCAAGTTTCTCTCACCGCCAACAATTGCTTACCCATGTGGACGGAAGGAATCGACAAGGCGTATGTTCATGCAAATAACTGACACCTCTTCGGCACTATTTAAGCCTTATTCAGGGGAGACAACGATAAGAGAAAAACAAAGGAACGGAGAGAAAGAAGAACAACAACAGTAAGATCATTCCGCAAGAGCATTTTCTTTGTAATCGCTCATCAAGAGCAAGTTTGCAATCTTATTATAGCAATAAAGATCATCACATTTCTTCTGTTCATCCTTTTATGAGGCTTGGATATTTCTACTATTCGTGAGATCAACGACTCGATTGTCGACAATAATAGCATGCATTGCTTAATAGAAACAAATATAAAAAACTTAGGGGTGCAGGTGGACTCATTGAAACTCATGAGCTATTAGAGTTTGACTCATTGAAACTCGCGAGCTCGGGATTAAACTCAAACTCGGCTAGTTTGGAACTCGAGCTGAGCTCAAATCAAACCTAGGGTGGTGATCGGTTCGGCTGAAAAGCTCGTGGCTTATGGCTGAAAACACTGTAGCTGGCTGAAAAAAGCACTGTAGCTGACAGAGGCTTATTTAGCATAATTAAATTTAAAAAATTTAAAAATAAAAAAAATATGTTAGCCCATTACGTATAATACAAACAAATACGGGGAAAACAGAACCAGCAAAAAAGCTCAACAAAAAGCCAAAAGTTCAGAAAAAGACGAAACTTATGAATAGTGCAAAATAAGCCAGAAGCCGAAGCCGAGTTGATCAGGACCTAGAGCGAGCGGAGCTCAAGCAGCTCGCGAACCTTGAGTTTTTTTTACAATCCTAGTGATGTGCTAGCCTCTGAACAGTTTGTTGGAAAAAAAGTTATCTGAATGTCATCCTCGTATGCTTGCCATTTCCGAATTAAAAGTGCCATTTTTTAACTGTTGAATTGTAGTAAGCCTGAATGTTGAATTGCCGATCAACTAGTAGACTGAACTCTCATTGAGAGAGAGAAAGAGAGAGATTACTTCAAAGCACTACTTCAAGTATCAAAGGCTTTACGTGAGGGACTTAAAACCTCATTAATTTAAGGAATCAAGAAGTACTTATGCAATTCTAGGTAAGTAAAGCATAGTTCTCATGAGGTACAAGCAACTAACAGAGATTTGGATGGCATTCTTTTCAGAGGGATTTGGATGGCAAGCCGTACAAAAAAATCCTATCTGTTCCCAAAAAAACTTTTGAAAAATAGAGGCAAAGAAATTGCGAAATCTTCAAATTACACACATCAAACGAAAATTTTCTAACTAATAAAACGAAGAACAAGATATGATAAAACAATTGGTTGACATTTATGCAAGCATGGAACTAATCGCTTTACCGGATTCGCGCTTCGGCCACCACCGTCTCGACATTCCCGATCACCTCTACGGTCCACGTGGCGTCCCATCGTGCTGAGCCCGAGCCACTCCACAAATGGCCGGTCGCCACGTCATCCCTCCAGAACTGGCGCTCATCCCGTTCCCCAACCCCATGCCGCTGCGAACTCCCAACTCACTGGGTAGTCTCACCTGCCAGTGGCGTATCCACGAGGTAATGGACACGTTCTTTTGGCCTTTTTTTATTTTTCTAGGCGATTTCTCGCCAAACGGCTTCTTAGATTTAACATTAATTGTTCTATCTAATAAAATTATCATAATCATGATTCTAAATTGGATCGAAGACACTCTAATTTTAGAATCGAGTCGTAGAATCTAAGATCCGACCTATTTCTACCCCCCACACACAGACATGTATATATATATTCTCTAATTTATCGTGTATTCTAAGAGTGATATGAGTATTTATTTAATCATTTTGTATTTAATCTGATTAATAAATATATCTTATTCATGACTAGAATCATGATTTAAATTCTATCATTGAGAGCTACGACTAGAAGAGTGATGTTATCAATATTACCATAATCTGATCATTTTACATAAAAAATATAAATTAAATAGATAATTAAATTAATATTTCAAACCTCCAAATCTTAATGTATAAGCTATTAACTACTTAGTATTTAACATACAACTTGAACTGAGAGATAAAACACAATTAAACATCTAAGTTTTCATAATCTTTGATAATACATGATTTCATACGATTCTACTATGATTCTGCATGGTTCTACGATTAGAATAGTAATTCTACTACGATTCTACCAAGTACGACTTAAGGTGTGATTTAAATTGGATTGGGTTCATTCTACTGTGATTCTACATAATTCTACAGCTAGGATCGTGATTCTATTACGATTCTACCAGATACGATTTAAGATGTGATTTAAGTTGGATTAAGTTCGTGGATTGTAGAATCGTATGGTTTTACGATTAAAATCATGATTCTAACAATTTTATTATACATTTATCGTCAGCCATCATTTTAAAAAATATGTAGAAAAAATTCACGAGCCAGAGCCAAAAAAAAAAAAGTCATCCGACTATGGGAAAAACCGGACCAATAACTAATAAGAGGATGTGCGGGTTGCTGCTTGGACTTTGGGCAGTTTCTACTTTTTGGAGAGGAGGCGTGAGCACGAGGAAAGGGTGAGAGAGAGAAGCTTTCGATTTCTTCCGGTGCGGAATCGCGAACCCAATTCGATTCCAATCCCCCCCGGCGGGCGGCTCCTGCGATTCGTGTTGCTCTCTTCCCCCTGATTGATTCCTTTTGGGTTATTTTTGTTGATTTTTTCGGGGTGGTTCCGATCGGATCGTATCGAGTTGGGAGGAGATGCGAATTGAGGAGCTCCCGAGCGATTCGGGGGGAGGAGACAGTGGGGAGCTGCAGCTGCATCGCGGGGATGGCGGCGCGGCGGAGGAGCAGGCGTCGGTGGTGGAGGGTGGGGGTGGGGTGATGATGCGGGTGGCTTTCGACGCGAAGCTCGCGGCGGTGGGCGTCGGTGCCCGGATCCTCTTCTACCCGACGCTGGTGTACAACGTCGTGAGGAACCGCTTGGAGGCGCACTTCCACTGGTGGGATCAGGTCGACGAGGTCGGGAATTTTCTCCCCCTTTTCGATTTCGGTTGTTTTGGTAGCTTGTTCCCCTTCTAGCTGTTGATTGCTGTGCCACCTTGTGTGGGCTACGGGGTTTGATCTGTAATGTAGCTTGTAGTGGTTGCTAGGCACGGCAGTTTGCGTGCATAGTTGTTCGTAGCTATTGCTGCGTGTGGGTTTTGTCTCGATTTTGATCTGTTTAGTGTGTTATAGGTTTTGGGGCCATGTCTTAATTTGGGCTGCTTTTGCTGCGGAGTTGGCGTTTCAATTGGTATAGAACTTTAGATTGTTATGTTCTAATTGTTTGCAATTGTTTTTGGATCAGCATGTTCTGCTGGGCGCTGTTCCGTTCCCCAGCGATGTTCTGCGGCTGAAGGAGCTCGGAGTTTGCGGTGTGGTGACACTGAACGAATCATACGAGAGGCTTGTTCCCAAGTCACTGTATGAGGTAATCGCATGGGCAAATCATTCACTATTTGACTGCTCAGTTACTCAAGTGCACCGAATTATGTGTTGTTGTTGCAGCTTTTGTTTGTGAATCCCTTCTTGCATGTACGACACTAGCATATTAGTTGTTGGGTAGTCTGATGCCTGATGGCATGTTCTAGGTGTAAATCAAATTGTGTATAAGCTGAAACCAGACATCAGCTGTTAATCTGGTTCTTATTAGAACGATCAGTGGTGTCTAGGACAACAGTGCGATTTCTGCGGAACAGCTATTGGGTGCATCATTGTTTGCCATCTTGGTGTGCACCAATCAGATCCAGGGTTTAAGCAATGCTTCAGGTGTCTTTTTTATTTGGCTGATGGATCGGTGAATGGGGTTTGTTAGGTAGATTGGTATTGTGCTACACTGGTAGTTGTGGTAGATTGAAGAGCTGATATCAATGGTGTGGTCATTATACATGGTCAAACAAGTGCTGTGGTTATGGCAACAAGAGTGTTAGTGCAGCAAAGTTGCTAATTTGGTATTGAAGAGCTGATGTGCAGTTCTCATTTCCACTATTCTGATTTATTTTACATGTAATTGTATGTTTGGTGCATGTTTTATAAACATACGTTTTTACTTAATTTACAAATGCTGCGCCATTCTAACTTCCATTCTAAGATGGATTCATGTTGCTTATCTTTGTTTCTTGTCGAGTTAGAATGTTCAATTAATTAGCCATGATCCTGTTCGCGATCATTACCTTTTCTATTGTATTAAGCATTCATTTCCACGTAGCTGAATGTTCTATTTGGTTTTAGGCTCATGGGATTGAAAACATGGTGCTACCAACTAGAGATTACCTTTATGCGCCATCATTTGCGAACCTTTGCAAGGCTGCTGACTTCATCCACAGTAAGCACCTACTCAAAACATATCCTGTAATCTGAAGTAATCATTATGAAGGTTCCAGCTTATTATTCGATTGGGATTGTTGTTCTGTGAGCCGAGTCCATCATTTGTGATTTGATGCCTTGTGCTTGATTGTCATTTTATTGTTTAAAATAATCTCAATATTTTATTAGTTTCGATACTTATACTATGGTGTTTGCGTGCTATGTTTCACTCATAACATAGCTATTGTTGCATCCGTTTGCTTACTGCTGAAGCATGCTAGTGCTGTTTCTTCTTGAAGCATGGCTAAATATGATGCTATTTAGTCGTTGGTACACTTTGCTTGCAACATTTCAATGACTTTTGTTTTAGTGCCTCTCTAGAAAATCCCCTTCCCAGACCCCACACAATGTGGGAGTTTCGGCACTGGGTACGGCTTTTTTTTTTTAGTGCCTCTCTCCTCTCCTTCTCCTGCAATTTGCCTATTGAATTTATTGTGTTTAGCAGTTTTGTGTAATTGGAAAAAAGAACATAAATATAAGTTCATTCCTTTCATACAATCTCCTGTCTTTTTTTTGGCTGTTACCTTTCCTTTAATAATGGCGATTTGGTGCATGAATTTATTTATGTTGTTTCAATTCTTGAAGGAAATGCTTCATGTGGGAAATTGACTTATGTTCACTGCAAAGCTGGACGTGGACGTAGCACCACAGTTGTTCTTTGCTACTTGGTATGTCAGATTATTTGGTCATACTAAATACTATCACTTACATAATCTGTATAAGCCAATAAGGTAGTGACTATTGACTGTTTTTTAGGTGCAATACAAACAAATGACACCTGCCGAAGCTTTTGAACATGTCCGGTTGCGCAGGCCAAGGGTGTTATTGGCTTCTGCGCAGCGTCAAGTAAGTTGTTGCAAGACTTTGTCATGGTTTTTATGATTTTTCTTGTTTTTTGGGTTCAATATAAGATCTGAAAACACACAGTAAAAATATTTTCAATGGACTATGAAGCCTTATAGTTTGACCAACAGAAATCTACTCTAGTTGCAATATGAATTCATGGACTTAAGATTGCTTTGGGGATCTACTTTTGCCGTGCACGGTAAATTTTTGAATGGAAAATGGCAGGGAAGGTCCCATTGTATAGTATAAGATATAAAAGTTATTCATAATGGGGAATGTACATGCCCTACACAGGCAATATCAAATAGGCGTCGTATTTTTATCTTTTGCCTGGTGGACACCAGGGTAAATATCTTCCCGTTTTACACTTTACAGTTGTCCTATCGTGCACCATGAATTGATGCTGGAGTTCTTGGTTCAATTTGACTAATCAAATAAATAAGTTACTAGTGGGTGAAGTTGAAGATGTGATTAGTTTGTACTTTGTTGGTGACTTCTTACCATCAACCATGCTTAATGATGTTGTATCTTATATCATGTTTTGTAGGCTGTCCAGGAATTCTACCACCTTAGAGTGAAGAAAACTGGGAGGTCCAGTTGCCTGGACAATCCAATCATTAAGCCACCGGTGTTCCTTGCTGCTCGCAACCTTATTGCTTTCGATGACAAGACATTTGTGATGGTCTCAGAATCAGATCTGGAAGGGTATAACGCGGACACATTGGCAGTTAACGTGGGCAGTGGATTGTGGGAAATAAGCTTAGTATATCGTGTGCAGTTTGCCAGCCAGTCAGCTTTTGCCGGGTTTTCGTGCCTGTGGTTTCGGTGTCGTGCCCGCAAGAACAAGGAGGCGCTCCCTGAGAATGCAGGAAGCGAGAGCTGCTCCCTTGAGGCAGAACAGCTTGCGAACGGTCACCCATGTCTACTTCAAGGTGTTGTGGTTAACCCATGACCGTTTGTGTTCTCTTCTTTTTGTCTTGTATCTGTATATATTAAAGAGAAGAATATGCAATGTGAAGCCTTAACTCCAGTCTGCAGCAACCAAAGAGTGTAGTTGCTCGGGTCTGTATATATTTCGTGTAATAAGTTACTGCCACATAGGTAAATGAAATTTGTCTCAAGTTGCTGACAAAAATGTTCACTACTAGAGACTATTTTCTTATCTTATGGCAGTATGCAGTAGTAATCTATCTTTCAATTCTCTCGGTTCGCACTTTCGCTTCTCTCGTGCATTTATCAGTAGTAATGATGTTATTTGAACCCGAGTTCAGATGTAGTTTCATCCACAGCGTGCTTGTCGTAGTAGCCGGTGGATGGTCAATGTGTGCCAATGCAAGCGATCTTTGTGGATATATGCATGGATCTTTGAATATCATGCTTCAATATGTTAAGGATCATGGAGTAGTGTGAGCAGACCTAACAGGCGTAGCAACGTGCCTTGACAATGTCATTTTTGTCGGTGACCAATGCGTGCTTAATGTTGAGTTGCAGTCGGTGAACCATCTGTTTTTGGATTTGATGTTTGCTTTGAGTGGAGAAAGAACAAAGAGAGACCCATCAACAGCTCAATAAATAACCCTATGTATGTTTGATCTGCCTTTGAGTATTGTGCTGGAATCTTCTTCTCGTGAGCTGCATGCAGGGTCTGTCCAGGAGTAACCCTACCATTTTCTGTCTCCATGCATGCGGAGTTGAAAGCTCTATTTAGGTCTAAAGAAAAGAGAAGACAGCCCAGCTGCCCGCAGGCCGTATTGGGCGGCCGAAGAGACGACCGGCGCCGCGGCTGTGGGCTTATAGCAGATGCGCGTTCGATTTCTGGTTTTGCAGACAGTAATAGTAATACCGTGAGTACTGGGGATTCACTGCCAAATAGCATATAGCCCAGTCCTCCAGGCTATTCACTTGATCAGTAGAATCTTCTCTTTTTTTTTCTGCTTTTTTCTTCTTCTTCTTCTGCAGCTGCTGCAACAAAAGAAAGATTGGGCAAGGCTGGCTACGTGGGATTTACTCCCTCTAGTCATAAAAGTTTAGAAAATTTAACTGCTCCTACTTTAAAATAACATTCTTTTTGTGACTGGAGAGTGCTAGACAGAAAAAGGGAGAGAAGCACACGCATGCATCGGAAATTTCTATGCGTTCTTTGTTGCTCCCAAACCTCTCGGTACGTATGGATTGAAAACCTTTTTTTTTTTTTTTTTGCGTTTGCTACTGGCTTCGCTTTGTTGACCGAAACCCGGGGAAAATATCAGTTGATGATCAACCAGTATCTGCTTAGGTCCAATTTTTCTTGGACGAAAACTACATCATGCATGCGATCTTGTCATTTGTAGCCGCAAAATCGCCAACAACGTTAGCACCAATAATTAATATCAGTGAAGTCGTGGATCAATTGGCCACAAACACAAGAAAGGATCTCCACTTTTATCTTTTTCCCTATCTCTAGAGATCATACTTCCCAATCCTGTGAACGGTTGCTGCCTTCTTATGATCCTCGCGGCCATTTGTTTATCCTCATCTCTTCTGCTGAAAGTTTGTCGTCGACCCTCCACCAGCAATGGTGGGGCACCGACCGGCGACCGGCGCCGGTGAAAGCAAAAGTAGCAAGGATTACTTAAATGCATGCAAAGCAACAACAAAGCTCAACTAATTGGGAGCCACGAATGCATGCATATATGTATCTTTGCAAACTAAAGGAGCTCAGTTCGGGTCAGGTGAGGTGAGGCTCCCACCATGCATGATATCGCCTTTCTCTAGCTTCTCTCTCCTCTCGTGGACCACTTATCCTATCAAGAAGCACATATCCCATCCTAGATTCGACCACACCCCTTTCGTTTCTTTTCCTTTCCTTTCTTCGTAGCTGCTGTAGATAAGACTGCTTTCAATGGAGCCTATATATGATCTGATCTCTGCATCCACTTGCAAAATTCAGGGATCCCAATTCTCAACGATTGGATCATTATCGATACGAGAAAAATCGGGAGCACACGGGATTTAAGCGGATCACATTGTAGTGGTGGTACTTTAGTTTAGTGTGTGAAACCATCTCTAGTTGTTCCTCCTCACTTCTCTGATCTGCTACTGCTGCTGCTGCTGCTGCTAGTGGTAGTAGTAGGATAACATGTTGATATCTCAACAGATTGATATGTTTCAGACGAGAAGGGCGTGAAGGAAATGCCCGGTACAAATCAAATGGTCATATTGAGTGAATGGACCTGAAGGGGAAGGGTCCAATTATTGAAGCATTGGAAGCTCAGAGCCACACAAGCAGCAGTCCTCGCTGCCTTCCTGAGCAGGAACAAGAAACGGCCCCACTTTTATGAACCAGATGGGACCCTTTGCCCTTCAAATTCCAAGCCCCCCATGCCTTCAAACACTGCATTTTGCAACCAGTACATTACAAACATCTAGTATCTACTTAATCTGATTTCTATTCTGTTCACCAACTTATTCCAACTATGTGACGACCTGTATCTTTACCGTAGGATAAAAACGCTAGCCAACAAATTATTATTCATTTTAGCCGATAGAACATCGTTCTAACGAATAATAAGCCCATCAGAATGTTACAACAGAACAATAATTAAAGACAAAACACGATATTACAAGAATATCGCCACGCAGGGCTAAAGTTTATTACAAAAGCGAAAGGACTCGAATATCACAATATTTAGAAAAAAATATTCTAACTACTTTCTATCCAAAAACGAAGACAATAGAACTACACTCAATCGTACTTGGGTTCACAAAAACAATTTCTAACTGTTGTCTAATTCACCCAACCTCCACACGGGGTGTCCGCCTTGTACTCGTTGATAGTAAGGGTAAGTACAGAAGTACTCAGCAAGCATTATTAGCAAAATACACTAAATGCTTATCTTCTATACTTCTAGGAATATCCATTCCTATCCCCAATCTCTTGCTCATTCTTATTCTCTTTTTCTTCTCCATTCTCTTTCCCATGATTTATAGAAAATAAGGTTTTGTTGTTAGGTTTTGGAATAATTTTAGATTATTAATTTAGAAAACTACTGGACACTCGTATGAACAGTTAAAACCCCCATAAGTTTTTGTATGAACAGCTGGCTTTCCTATTGCCATGTGGACTATATAAGAGCATTTTGGTGATTGGGTTACTGTTGGCTGATTGCTATAATCTTTTGAATATATTTCAAGTTTGTTTACACCAAATGTGACACCCTGGCTCATGTGTGTGTGCACATGAATTTCTGGGTTAGTCCCACCTTACTAGCTTACCTTAAGAAGCACTTACATATAAGTCTATGAGTTCCAATAGTAGCACCCCCGGTTAACCGTTTTGCGCAAAGCGAGGACGAAAGTGCAAGTAGATTGCTACGTGTACGTGACCTATCCAGAATGTGGTTAGGTCTGAGCCGGTTTGGACCCTAGGGCGTTACAAATGGTATCAGAGCCGACTCTCGCGGTTACGTGGGCATGTGCGGGTCAGGGGCGCGGGCATATGGCGCATGGCGCGTGTGGGCCCAGAGTGGACACATAGCATGACATATGTGCTGGCACTGAACGCACGGACATGTGCCAAGAGGGGAGATCCTTATCATTTGCCCTGGTGTGGGTATGTTGGTCCGACGAGGACGTCGGGTCCTTTGAGGGGGGTGTATGTGACACCCCGGCCCATGTTGGTCCATGTGCGTGCACACATGAATTTATGTGTTAGTCCCACCTTGCTAACTTACCTTGAGAAGCACTTACATATAAGCCTAGGAGTTTCAATGGTAGCACCCCTGGTTAACCGTTTTGCGCGAAGCGAGGACGAAAGTGCAAGCGGGTTGCTACGTGTGCGTGGCCTATCCAGAATGTGGTTAGATCTGAGCCGGTTTGGACCATAGGACGTTACACCAAATGATAACCCTATACTTGTGAGAGGTGCCGACTAGCCCCCGGACGGTCAGGTATCTCTGTGAACAGACTGCCCTGCCCGAAATTAACCTATAGGGCTCTTACGACAATTCTTCCTTTAATTATTTTCTTTTGTTCGGTCTTTTTCGGTGTCTTTATATTTGCTCATTTCGCAATTGACAATGTGTTTTGTTTGAGTGTCCGGCAATTCGCAATTGTTATATGATATGGGATGCATGTAATTAATTTCTACAGTTTCAGATTAACTGTATACATGTATGAAATACTATCGATGTAATTAAAGTTCTGAAATTTTCTAATTAGTTGCAGTTGTGTTGTAGTTATCTAACTTTGTGAGGCAGTCATTCGATTGGTACCGAGAATTGTAAATTCACAGTAATTTGTATTGTTGTTATTAAATTTGAAACCAATTTTAATTGTAGCTCGATAAATGTAAATTGATTTGTTGTACAAAAACTATAATAATTACACTATTGTACTACAGATTGTTATTGTATTTTAATTGAGTTAAATGCTTTTACTTGTCGTGCAATTAAATTATATTTCTCACTCTAGTCTATACAAAATGGTTTTCAGCCTCGTCGATGGTAACTTATTTGTTTACCGTTCATCGGTTTCAATTTAGACAGATACATAGAAAATTTTAAATTCCACTGCATTTTAGATCATTAGTTACGTAATTAATCCCACTTAACGTCGTAACATACCACTTAAGGTTAATCGAAAACACGGGTTGTTACAAACCAACCGAGAGGCTTGAACATGTCTCGGACGGCACAAACATTCTTTCCTGGCTATACTAATAACTCCATAAACTACTGAACTGAATACCGCCACACGACCGATAAACACAAAGTTAGCATGACAACAATAGCAAGAGCTGCAGCTGAAGCTGATGCAGATTCCTTCGGTTCGGTCAGTTCGGTGGTCAAGTCCGGCAGCTAGATCACAGCACTTTGATGGCCTCGACTGCGCCGCGGGGAGGCGCGATGCTGAGCTCCAGACTGCTGGCAGATGATGCCATTTCAAGTCCGGGGGCCATGGCGGCGAACATCTCGGCGGGAACCTTTGATCTCTTCACATAGTCAGTTAGTTCATCAACCTGTCAGAAAGAATCGGTTTATGAAGTTTTGCTCACACTACAACAACAACAAAGTCTTTATCTCAAACAAGTTAGGATAAACTAGGAATAAAACCTTCTTAAGATCAAAGAGATGAGAATCTTGAAATAAAGCCTACAATGTTAAAAACCCTAAGCCGTACAACCTACTATCTGATCCAAGAGCCTAAAGCACCGCCCCTAACTTTCTTATGATTTCGGTACATGAATCGCTAACTTCCATGCGCTTCTATCCAAAGCTAATTCTTTAGATACATTCAAATCCCTCAAGTCAAATTTTACCGCTTCCTCCCACGTCAGTTTTGATCGACCTCTACCTCTTCTTACATTTTCAGCACGTCTTAAAATTCCACTGCGTACTGGTACCTCAAGAGGCCGTCGTTGGAGATGTCCAAACTATCTCAAACGATGTTGGGCAAGCTTCTCTTCAATTGGTGCTACCCCCACCCTATCACGTATATCATCATTACGGATGCGATCCCGCCTTATATGACCACAGATCCACCGCAACATCCTCATCTCCGCTACACTCATTTTCTGTTTATGTTGTCTTTTAGTCGTCTAACATTCTACTCCATATAGCATCGCGGGTCTGATCGCCATCCTATAAAATTTACCCTTTAACTTTTGAGGGATTTTTTGATCACACAGGATACTAGATGCTTGGCATCATTTCATCCACCCAACTCTTATCATGTGGCTCACATCTTCATCAATTTCATCATCCCACTGTAGCATTGATCCCAAATAACGAAACGTGTCCTTCTTAAGCACTGCTTGTCCATCCAATCTAACATCTCCACCATTTACCCTAGCACCACTGAAATCACACCTCATATACTCAGTTTTAGTCTTATTAAGTCTAAAATCCTTCAATTCTATGGTTTTCCTCCATAACTAGAGTTTCCTATCAACACCAATCCTACTCTCATCAACCAGTACCATATCATCAGCGAAAAGCATACACCAAGGGATATCTCTTTGTATGTCTCATATGACCTCGTCCATCACTAGGGCAAAAATGTAATCCTATCTTAATGGAAAGTTTTGCTCACACTGTTACATAACAATATTCTCAGACGTAAATGTGCTAATTTTACCTGCATGTTATTGCCTCTAAGGCCTCCAGCATCTGGATAGCTTGGTACCTGAGGTGAGGTTCAAAATTCAGTGTTCAGATATTGTTTTTGTTTCAACTAGCTAGCTGTAGATAAGTTCTAACTGAATTTGTAACAGAAAATAGAAAACATAAAGCAAACAAAATCTGTGGAATTTACCGGGACGTCGCCGCGGTCGGTGTGAATTCTCTCCTGAGTAGGAGCGGGCTTAGTTGCAACACACTGAGGACTTGGCAACTGAAACAAAACGGAGAAAGAAGAGAGCATTAACCTGCCAGACATGAATACTCGATATACGACTGTATAGTACTCGACACCAACTACTATCAACAACAAGATTAGTTCCAGCATTAGCTACAAGAACTGATTGATGTTTGGAATTGGTGTGGATCGGATCAAAGTATGTACTTGATCGTCGTTGAAGTCAGCGATGCCGACATCGAGGAGGCTGGCCCGGCGCTTCTTCTTGCCGGGGTTGGTCTGCCGGAGGAAGTACTTTTGGGCGTGGCTGGCCACCTGAGTCGCCGTCCTGGTGGTCACAAAGTTCTTGGAGATGCCTCTCCAGTCCCCTTTGCCCAGCTGCCTCAAACCATCAAGGAACTTCTTGTGCTCCTCCTCAGTCCATGGGATACCTGCAGAGATTAATTAATCAATCAATTGCCGCAGGGTTGATCACATATAGAAAGCAATGACTAATTAGTAAATGTTTTTCTTCTGTTGTGACTTGTGAGAGCCATGTGGATTGTAAAATTTGCTGACTACTTAACCGATGCATAAAGGGGCTAAATTTAACTCGTTTTTTTGATTGCTGAATCCGATTAATCAATCGCCACAGGATTCATCACAAAACCAAGAACTATAATGCCACTTCTTCAGGTGTGAGTGACTGCCTTGTGGATTGTAAGAGCTGTTGTTAACTGATATACATAAAGGGGCTAACTTTAATTCATTTTCTTGATTGCTGAACCAGGGAAGCATTTCACTGACAAATTAGACCATCAGGTTATGTCCAACGACCTCAACAAGTGCAGAGTTCAAATTTCAGAGGCAAAGGAATATGTAAATCCCAGCGCTGCAAGTATCAAATTGCACATAAATGAAACAGTAGTATTGTACAAGAAGAGAGAAGAAATCGTTCGTGATCTAGTACCGCACAGAAGGGAGGTGGTTACCTTTCTTCCTCTCATGTGCCTTGCGACGGCGGCGCTTCTGCTGCCGCGAGGCGAGCTCGGCGTCGTCGGAGGCGTAGCCCTTGCCGGGCTCCCCAGCCTGCAGCAGTGGGTCGATGGAGGTGAGGTTGGGCATGCTGGAGCTCTTCTTGAGCTCCATGAACCCATCCTCCTCCTCCTCCTCAGTTGCCTCCTCGTCAACGTCGCCGCCGCGGACCTCCACGCCGAACAGCCGGAAGAGCACCGGCGCCTCCAGCTTCTTCCCCTCCTCCTGCTGCTCCATTAATTTCCTCCTGCGCAGTTGTTCGTTGCCTTGTTGCTGATAAAAGTAAGCGGAGGGGATGGTGGTGTATTCTTGTTGGAAGAGTATTGGACGTTGGATGTTTTGGAGGCTACTGCTCCTCCTCCTCACTGCGGTAGAGAGAAGTGCAGAGCATTGGTGCTGGTGGACTGGCTTTGTCCTTCTTCGTGCCTAACCACTTACCACCAGTTACTACCTCCCCTTCTCTTTGCTCAATTTATAGACAACATTTTGCCCTTTAGTTTAATGTTCTATCTATCTATCTATCTATCTAGTATAAATAACAGGTATATCATGGTACCCAGACTCTATGATTGAAATCTTCCATCCATGATTAAGACTTTCCATTCTGATATATTATATATCATTGCACTTGCACGCATCTAAAAGCAATCTAAAGACAGAGAGACCTGATGCCTAGACACCATGGTACCATATTTCAACGTCCATGAAAATATTTTTTACTCCTGGGTGTAATTACACCCACCTCTCTCTATATATATATGAAGCTCGTTTCGTGCTTTTGGAAGTATGTACTTCCAAGCCTCTGAACCGTTAGATTAGTTTGGAGATATGTAAGAGCTAAATGGAGGTCTTCAAAAAGGATACATCCATTAGTAGCTATGATCCCCCTTTTTTCCGTATGCGTCACAACATTCCAGCCACTGTGCATGAAGCCTTTCGTAGTAACAGATTCAGGCGGTATTGCCCGGCGCTTAAATAGGTTGCATGGCCACATTTGGAACAGAAGCGGCCAATTCATTCTGATTGCTTCGTGCGTGCTATGTGGGAGTATACACACGTGCGTTGCGTACACCTACCAAATACACACCGCGACTGCTGATTCATTCTGAACGGCCGGCGCAGAAGTAGGGATTAGCTAGTGGCGAACCAAACTGGAAGCAAACAACCTGTGTGCGCGTGTACTCGTCGTCCACTAGGGATTTTTCTTCTTCAGTCCAGCGGCTTGTGCGAGAGTCTGCAGGGGTGGAGCAGTGCGTACGTTGCATGGGGGGATGGAGGTGGAGGGGACAATGGTGGTTCCTACTCTGGTAGATGGTGAGCCGGTTGGTAGGGAAGGTTATGATGGTCTGCGAATGAGGTTCGTACTCCTGCTATTTGTATATACACATTCGTCCATTTCGTATGTATGTATTAGTGGTGTTTGATTTGTAAGTATTATGAGTTTTCAGAAAGTAGATTGAAGTATTTTATCAGTCAGCGTAGAACATATAAATTAGTATGCTGTAAAATGTTTATTGGAAAAGGAGTATGGAAACGAACTGAAATAAGTTAGTAGGGAGTATGTTCATTATTAGGATGTCAGTCTGGAAATTACTGGGAGTCTAGATACCAGGCTAAAAATATTTGCTTAAAATTTTTCTTATCTTCGTAATCTCCTTAAAGGACAAGAAATTTTCCACCTTCCACATGAATGATGGATGTTTTGGTAAAGTATCAAGGTGGCATCCAGAACTTGAACTGCATATTTCAGAATCTTCGTCACTAAGCTCTTACATGGTTGCAGTTTCCTTTAGAATGAGAACGTCTGTAGAGAACACAATAGTGTCATGTACAAGGAAACCAGCATCCTAATCGAAGAGGCTGGTTAATGTCACAAATTCATGCCAACCCCAATCCTTCGCTGACTTAAGAGTAATGAGTTTGAGACTCTTTCATGATTGACCTCTCCTCCATTTTCTAATTGATGACAGACAATCGATGGCTTACAAAGCAGCTCCATTCACTGGTTGTATTTTGGGGATCTGTCACTTTCAAAAACACTGAGAGGCGGCATGGCGGTTGAGACAGCCCTGATTACAGCAACATTAAGAGAACCAACTGATGGAGACAATACAGATATTCTTAAAGTGACCATACTCAATGGCTAATTGAAAGGAAATGGCAACAATTTGATTGCAATGAAACCAAGCTCACAAGGACTACATAAGTTAGTAGGGACTATGTTCAGTATTAGAATGTCAATCTGGAAAGTACTGGGAGTATCGAAGGGAGCTATGATAATCATTTCCTTGTAAAACGGTACATGGCAATGCTGATAGAAATACCTTGTCAGTATGATATAAACACATGGAAACTTAGTTCTGTGAGAAGTATGTGTACGGAGTTACCTGCACTTTGCAAGGTGTTAGAATCATCACTGTTCTTTTGTTTGGGCATATCATGAACACTGCGAAGTGTCGCATTAACTGCTATCTTCAATACATAAATAGTTGTTTCATCAATTATTTTCCTAAATCCTCTACAAAGCTTCTCCCATAGTTTTGTTGTCACATATATTGATGAAATCTGAGATATCGTCCAAAATTATGCTAAATTCACCATATGCATCCTGTCACTGCCTCATTGATCAGTCCTTGAGCCTACAAAGAAAAACATGTGCAGTTTCAATTACATGAAGGATGAGTGGAGGTAATGGACTGTGTTTTGGGTGTTTAAAATTGTAAATACCTCAGTACCAATAATAACACATACTTTAGCAGATGTCACAACAAATTATTATGACACATAGTACTTCTGAACATATTTACAAATTTCCTGTTTGATATGAATTGTAAAAAACATAAACATATTATTATGTAGAAATTTTTTAGCAGATGTAATACCACAGTCCTATGTCACATACTAGTTCTGAATAGTTGTAATACAATGTACTACTTCTGAATAGTTTTACAAATATACTGTTTGGTGTGATTTGAAAAACGTAAACACATTCTTATGCAGATGCTGATGGCTTTTGGTCATAGTATATGAACACTTATACGAATGAACCGAATATCGATAAATCGATAAACCGTTTTAAAAAAAACGGTTACGATAATAAAAAAAACCCAACAGAGAAACTACCCCCGTTTATTGAAAAAAAGCCATATGCCATGATTCGGAAAGGAAAGGGCCATAAAATTGCACGCTTAGAACGATCGATGCAGGGCGCCACATCGATCAGCGCCAGATTTTTACTAGATAAAACAAGCGAAATCGAAGGGAGATGTCACTGCCTGCGTCAGCATTCCAGGACACACCATCGCCATACGTCATCCTGTTCGTCCGCGCGTACACAGAAAAGGGAGTTGCGAATGCGATCGATCAAGGGTGTGTTTGGTTGCTTTTGGGTAGTGGAATCGTATATCCTGGATGAGGGGAAGCTGGATGAGGAGGGTCGTATTTTGAAAAAGAAGAGTGTTTGGTTCGATGTATCTGTGGATACAGGCTGAATGAGTCTGTGATTGGTAGGCTGTATATGAGGCTGTATGAGCGGATACCGTAAGCTGAGAAGGTGTTTGGTTGGCTGTATAATGAGATATAGTGACCCCCGAATATGAGAGGTGGTGTGATTACCCCCTTCACATGTTTTTTCATTTTTTTTGCACATTTTTTATTTCTCCTACTTTATTTTACCTTTCCCCTTTTTCTTCCCTATTTTTATTTTTCTTTTCACTTCTCTCGGTTTCACCGACGCCTGAGCTCCTCCCCTTCTCGGCGCTCTCTCTCCCCCTTCCGATTCTCCTCACCCCGGCGCCGCCCTGGGCCTCCCGCGCCGCGCCTCACCGTTCGGCTCCCCCTTCCCCGACCTTCGCACCAGCAGCGGCGCGGGGAGAGCCGGCCCGGATCCGGCCGAGGAGGAGAGAAGCCGGGGAGAGAGGGCGTCGGCGGCGCCGCGGGTGGCGGCAGCGGAGAGCGGCGGCGCGGGGAGACCCGGCGCCGCGGGTGGCGGCAGCGGAGGCAACCGCGGGAGCGACGGCGCGGGGAGAGCCGGCATGGCGGGAGCGGCGGCGACTCCACCCGCGGGAGGCGGCGGCGACTCCAACCCGAAGGCCTTCGCCGGATCCGGAGGAGGGAGGAGAGTGCGCGAGAGGTAACCCTAGCCCGCCCTTCGCTGGAATCCCTCGGTCCTGGACTGCTAGCTTCGGCCGAAATGGCCTTCACTGGGGATCCCGGATGAGACCGTATGCTGGACGAGCGGATCCTGGATGCTACAGTATATTCATCCAACCAAACATCCGTTTTTTTGGCAAAATACGGTCCAGCTGGTATCAGGCCATCCACGTTCGGGTAACCAAACACACCCCAATTGGTTGGTGATATCCCGGATCGATCGATCCCAGGCAGCCCTATGCATGGAATCCATGGGCCTAGCCCACATGCTGGTTTGTTCAGCCCACGTCCAGACAGACAGGGCCCATGCATGGTTTCGTGGGCAGTTCGTTTTTTTGTGTTATTCAGCTCGACGTTAGTGGTGGTGGTAGCATGCGGCATATATATCTCAACGAGATGAACAAATAAACGGCAGCAGTCTACAAATTTCGACGGTGCTTGAAATTAATGTTATTCTGTTCACCTATATATATACTATATATACAAGACGTTCGAGGTTGTTGCTAGCTATCTTCATATTATCTTTTATTGATGGCTTTTGGCTTTTGCTTATAGATAGTAATAATTTGTAAAGAGCCGTACGAAGAGAGAAACTCGCGTGTAATTTTGGCCGATATAAATAAAGTTACTATAATGTGTGCTACAATCAACCAGTAGACTCTATCTTGAAAAGACACTCTATTTGAAAACTATGTACTATAGAAAAATTATTTATGTAGAAAAACAGCTTTTAGAAGCCAATATGAACAGGTCATCCTGCACCACAGCGCAGATGCGGCGGGCGCCTGCCCTTTCCACTTGCCCCCGTCGCCTCACCCCCTTCTCCCACGCCGACGCGGCTTCCTCCCTTCTCCTGGCCGTGTCAGCGCCGCCTCCCCCCTCCCATGCTAACGATTGGGGTGGAGGCGGAGTTGAAGCACGTGAACCGGAGCGAGACACTAGGTACAATGCCTCTAAGCTACCAACTGCCGATGGCTTGATTGCAATGCTGAGCACCTGCTCCATGTCACCGGGGAAGAGAGTCTTTAGGTGAGAGAACCCTGGTTCACAGGCAGGGTTGACCTTGTGTTTCACTGGATTTGATATTTTTTTTCTTGAATTCAAATTATATTTATATATAGATGGAGTATTAATTGCCGATATCTGTGCGACTGTGCCTGAGGGGTCATGGACGTTTTGTTGAAGTCGACGTGGTTGCTTGTTGCACCATCAACTCCAAACGCTCGACGGGCAGCCAAACCCAAAAGCTAGCCTTTTCTTTGCTTTGGATGATCCGATTCCTGGCCAGCCTTCAATTACTCTGACACTGGGTGTCTGGGGTGTCTACTTCTTGACGCCCCAGTACTGGTTAGAATCTCAGTCTCTGCATCCATATGCTTCCTTCAGGATTGGTGTGGCCTGGCTATCGCCCTAGCTCAAACGTTCATGGCGTTGAATTTACGGCGCCCCATGCATCTCGCTTCTGCGCGCAGCCTCAGAAACGGATGCGCCTATGGAATGAACGTTCAGTCCATAGCTACGGATTAAACGCCGTCTCCGGCCGGCGAGGTCGAAGAAGCCGCGTGAAAACGAGAACACTTGACGTGGTACAGCAAAAGCACTGAATTGAACTGCAGATCAATGACTAGTGCGTGCATGCTGGTACGGTGTGGATTTGCAGGCTTGCAGCATGTACGAACGCATGTGTCCCTGTCCTGGCATGCATGGCTCCGGCCCCTTTAACATTGCATTGACATGAGCAACGCATCCAACAACCTAACACTGGCTGAATCGAAGCAAACATTGTCGCAGTTGGATGTTACCTTCAGTGAAACTATACTTGAAAGGCCCAGCCGGGATTAACCATATGCTTCGCTATATGCGAAGGAATTCTCGCGCTCTCCTTCAATCCGTACCTCCCGGCGATTGCCCTCCGCTCGGCGCGTGGCCTCGTTCGCACGGCCTGCGCTTCGACGTGGCCTCACCCTCGCGTGCCGTTCCCGGTTGCCCTCTTCGCGATGCTTCGCGTGGCTCGGTCCGCCCTCTTCGAGTGCATCCCCTTGACTGCCCTGTTCCACCAACTCCCTTTGTTTCTATATATAAATCTATGAATAAATTATAAGAATAAACTATCTATATACACTAAAAGTCTAAACTCTAAAATACTAAATCGAGAAGGAAATAAAGAACTAAAAAAGAATACTATTTACTCACTCAGTGTCTTAATTTATCAGTTAAGAGCTTGAGGCATGTGGCGTGCCCCACTTTTCTCCATAGTCCAGCCGACCACTCCTAATCTCCTCCTCATTTCCTCTCACTCTTTTCACTCACTCTCAGACTTCACTCTCTTAGTCTCTCACTCTTACTCAATGGCGACTGGCGATTGGCAAACTCCACTTCGTCTTCGTGTCTTCATCTTCTTCAGTAGTCCAGCGCAGGGCGCGGTACTCCTATCGTGGCACGCCCACATTCACCGACGGTGGCTCGGCCCTCACCGCCCCGATCAGACTCTCCTCGGCCGCCTCGGCTCAGCTCCCCTTCGCCGAGATGCCACCTCAGTCAGGCTCCCCTTCACCGTGATCACCCACCCCCGATCTGGCTCCCCTCGGCCGCCTCGGCTTGGCTTGCCCTTGCCACCCCGGTCCAACTCCCCATCCCTGGATCAGCCTCCCCTCAGCCAACAACCCAACCCTCGCCGTTAGATCCGGCTCCCCTGGTGGCTCGACCCACTTCTGCTTGCCCGATACCCAGTCGCTCCTGCATTGTGTGCCATCAGCTCTCACCTCTTTGGAAATCATTGGCTTCCGACTTCCAAGTTTCAATTGCTAATTTAGTAAGGTTTGTGAGTTGAAGTTTGGTGTCTTAGTGGGCAGGTGAGATGGATTTATTGGGCCTCTTAAGGGTAGTGGACTGACCACTTGGCCAGACATTTTTTATTTTTGTTTTTCTTTGCAGTTTGCCTCAAGGTCGGCGTCGCGCCAGGAATTTTTTGTACGGATAATCCATTTTTTATTCGAAATTACAGAAATATACCCGCGGGAAAATTTTTTACAAAAATAGGCTCCAGTCGCCTAATGGTTGGGCGACTGAAGCCTTTCGCCCAACCATTGGGCGACTTTAATCCAGTCGCTCTACCCTCGGGCGACTGCATCCAGTCGCTCAACCATTGGGCGACTTTCATGCAGTCGCCCAATGGTTGGGCGACTGCACTCAGGACCCCGTGAATGTTTTAAATTTTGTCAATTTTATAGTTTTAAACTGGTAAAAAATCTGCTGAAGTTGTAATAAAAGTTTATGTTCATTGTATGTTGTAGGTGTGTAAAAAATTTTGGGAAACTTTTTTTAGGAACAAATGACCATAAAACAATTGGTACATACGATGGTAAGTAATATTTTGATTTACTGAGAATTTGGAAAGTGCATCAAACCTTCGCTAAAAAAAGTGAAAATTGGTGGAGCTGTTCTTCATACATCCAACAGCCTCTAGAAAAAAATTTGAGCAATTTCGGCCACGGGATCAAAAGTTATAGCAGTTTCAGTCTGTTTCCGACACACCTTCAGTAAAACGGGCATAACTTTTGCATACGGTGTCCGTTTTCGACGTTCTTGTACTCGTTGGAAAGCTAACGAGGAGCCCGATCCAATAAAAACGACCCGCTTGCGCCAGTCGCCCTCCAAGACCCCGAAAATCGGCCATCTTTGGACCTAAACCCGCGTCGTAAGTTTTTGGTTTCTGTTTTTGCCCTTTTTCTTGGCCTTCCTTTCGGAATTTGGATTTTGCTTCAACTGAAAAGTTGTAGATCTCGTCGAAACCTTTTTAATGAGTATATATAAGCCATATACAACTTTGCTATTTTATCTTTTCAGACTAGTTGTTTATATTGCATCGATATATAAAACTTGTGATAGCGAGTATTACAGATGGTTTGTATGTAGAACCGCCTGTGATAATCTGACCGCTGGGCCCGTCGATCCTCCTCAACCCAATCCTAGCCCAGAGACACGAATTCTCAATAACATTAAAATATCACTTACCATCGTATGTACCGATCGTTCTACGGTCAATCGTTCCTAAAAAAAATTTCCCAAAATTTTTTACACACCTATAATATACAATGAACATAAACTTTTATTACAACTCCAGCATATTTTTTACCAGTTTAAAACTACAAAATTGAAAAAATTTAAAACATTCACGGGAGACTTGACTGCAGTCGCCCAACCATTGGGCGACTGCATTTAAGTCGCCCAATCGTTGGGCGACTGCATCCAGTCGCCCAACGATTGGGCGACTTAAATGCAGTCGCCCAATGGTTGGGCGAAAGGCTTCAGTCGCCCAACCATTAGGCGACTGGAGCCTATTTTTGTAAAAATTTTTCCCGCGGGTATATTTCTGTAATTTCGAATAAAAAATGGATTATCCGTACAAAAAATTCTCGCGCCAGTCTCTTGCTGTGCTCGTCGGCCAGCAGGGTGAAGGGTTCTTGCCACTGGTGAAGGGTAGACTAAAACCTATCTAAGTCTTCCCCTTAGCTTCACCCCTGCCAAGACACCCAAGTGGCAACTGGTAGACATCAAAAAAGGAGGAAGGAGACACCAAGTATAAGCCTATTATATTCATCCATCAATTTAGCAATCATCATTACTAGATCAAATTCAAAACAAAAATGAACGGTAGATAGATAATCGAGGATGATGAATTTTCTGCAGCACAGCAGTTGTGTATACTGTCTCGAATGGTGCTACACTTACTGGCCATGCACCGCACGTGTGTCTAGCTATATATAGCTGCAGATCAGAGTGCATGGAGGGACGCGCGGTGGATTGATCTTTTCCATCCCTGCTACGTCGATCAACTTAGCTAGCTCACTGGATCGATGTTTCATGAACAACGTACAGGGGAATTAACTATGCTAGCTAGAGTGATGCGGATTAATGTGGTTGTACTACTCGTATTATATCTGCACTGATGAAATCGTGCTTGTGGGAAGAAGAGGAAGAGCAATGATCAGCCTGGTTACAGAGAAAAAAATCTTCACCTTCTGCTGCTTCTCCTTTCTTCCATCAATTAGGACAGGCACGTACGTCCAGTTGAACTGATCTTTTCCTACTCCGATATAGTTTTTACGGATTTTCTTTGTCTGAATTTTTTGTTAAGTCTAAGTCAACTTCTGTGACCATTAAATTTTAAGTCTAAGTCAATTTTTGTGACCATTAGATTTATATAGATGTTGCTATATCGTATGATTGGATGTTGATCTAATGAATAAAATATATGAATTATACTTACGAAAATTTCAATGCCCTTACAAATAGGCAACACCTAGTTTTTATTGACGATCAAATTCATTAAGTGTGACGTAATCAATACTACTACTCGATACTATACTAATGTTACTGCACTCCGTATGGTTAACAGGGTTAAGGCAGGTATGCATGTGCAACAGTGTAAGTAACTATACCTTTAGGTCATCCTCAATGTTGTGTTTTACCCGATTCAAAGGAGGAAAGAGAAGGCATTAAATCAATTCAATACGGTGAAGCCATGGATTCCAACAAAAAAGATTCTAGGACTAAACCTAAATCTTGCATCGATTCACGGCATTAAACAAATCACGTGGCTCGTATGTCAAATCAACGTGGGGTTCGTCATTGTTGTCGGTGGGGCTGCTGCAAAAAGCACGAAGGGGTCATCGCGGCAGTAACACAAGATGCATGGACAGGTCGCCGTCGTCTCTAGATCCAACGCTTGTTGAAGCCGTCACGTCCACTACCAGTCATTGAAGTTGTCTCTGATCACCAGTCCTACTACAGATCCACTGCCCACCGGCTGCCGATGCCGTCAAATCCACCTCTGGCTATCGGAGTTGTCACCTCCGCCTTGATTTTGTAACGAATCCTTACCGCCTCTTTTGCCCGTTGGCGGTGTGGGGGAGGGGCAGTGGTGGAACGGGTGGCGTCACCGGTGTGGGTAGGGGTGGTGTCAGGTGTGAAGAGAGGAGATTGGGGGTAAGGGGGGACTGGATGAGGGGAATAGGAGAAGAGAAAGAGCAGTTGAGAGGAAGTATTTTATTTTTTCCTTTTTTTAAATATAAAGTGGATCTCATATAGAATATGGAATCGATTATGTACGCTAGAGAAAAAAATGATGTGTTCCATGTAGGCTTATGTGGCATGTCTTTGAATCTAAACCGATTTTCAATACATTAGAGATGCCGCTTGCTTTGACCTCAGTAGTGTACAACCTTTGCTTAGACTTTTGATAAAGAAAATAAAAGAAGGATCAAAGCAAGTAGACAAACAGAGAGGAGATTGATCTCCATTAGTTTTGCTTTAAGCCTTTTTTTAATGAACTTTTGAAATGGGCACCAAGTAACGAGATGAATAAACCAGCGGTTTTGCTGAATCGCAGGTGCCTGAAAACTCACAAAATTTTTGTCGAATTTTTTCACCTTTGGATCGACGTAGAGATTCGTGCTCCGATGAGCTTGTCTTCCTCTTCTCTGGCACCACCATCTTCCTCCGTTGTTGTTGGTTTATGGCTTGGGTTCACCCATTTTGGGTTCGAGTTCATCGGTGCCCCCCGGAGCATAGTGGGAGACTAGGGTGGTGGCAGACCAACGACGGTGGAGGTCAGCAAGGGCACCGAAGATGAAAGAGGTTAGGGGGTGACGGGACACTACTACAGAAAAGGTCATCACAGACGGTTCAAAAACGTCATCACAGACGGTTTTGTGAACCGTCTGAAATTATGGGTCAGTGATAATACGAGGTCATCACAGACGGTTTTCAAACCGTCTGTGATGCAAATATCACAGACGGTTTTTAACTAAAAACCGTCTGTGATAGTTATAATCACAGACGGTTTTTAGTTAAAAACCGTCTGTGATATATAGTTATCACAGACGGTTTTTAGTTAAAAACCGTCTGTGATATATAATTATCACAGACGGTTTTTAGTTAAGAACCGTCTGTGATATGTATAAATCACAGACGGTTTTTAACTAAAAACCGTCTGTGATATTGCCTTCTACTCCTAAACATATTTCTGTTTATTGGCTAGCCTCGGGAAATGCTAGACATACCCTTTGAAACAAGCAGATCAATATGTACATGTATATATCCAATTCATATCTCAATTCATTTCACAAACATAAAACATCCATTTTTATTAATATTAGAGCCTACCATTACAATATTCCAAAACAACGAGCAGATTACACAATAAGAACAACGAGCATATTACACAACAAGAACAACAAGAACAACGAGCAGGTTACACAACAAGCAAAGATCCTCTATGCCTTTGACGCCCACCATCCTTCTCGCCCCTGATGCAACGCATGAGCTGGATGTCTTTGACGTCCACTATCATCGCCGTAGACTTGTGCGTCGTCTGCATGGATGTGGACAGCAAGGAGGAGGACAGCAAGGAGGAGGAGAACAGCAAGGAGGAGGAGAACAGCAAGGAAGAGGACAACAAGGAAGAACAGACCAGCAAAGAGGCTGAGTTTGGATTATATTTATAGGGGAGGGAGAGGGAGGGAGAAGCAGGAGTTCGAAATTTTTTGGCGCCGAGACAGAGAGGTAGAGCTACGATCCGTGGGGTGAGGTGCAGGATCGACTGGCCCAGCTGTCAGATTATTATAGACGGTTCTACATATAGAACCGTCTGTGATGAATGAATATCACAGACGGTTCTACATATAGAACCGTCTGTGAATTAGAGCACACAATTTTATATACCGATGTAATACAAACAACTAGTATGAAAAGATAAAATAGCAATGTTCTATATGACTTATATATACTCATTTGAAAGGTTTCAACGAGATCTACAACTTTGCAGTTTAAGAAAAATCCAAATTTCGAAAATAAGACCAAGAAAAAGGGCAAAAACAGAAACAAAAAACTTGCGACGCAGGTTTAGGTCCAAAGATGGCCGATTTTCGGGGTCTTGGAGGGCGACGGGCGTAAGCTGGTCGTTTTTTTTGGATCGGGCTCGTCGTTAGCTTTCCAACGAGTACAAGAACGTCGAAAACGGACACCGTATGCAAAAGTTATGCCCGTTTTACTGAAAGTGTCTCAAAACTGAACCATACTCGGACTTAAGCGGGAAAATATGAAATTTTGAGGGATTGCAAGGCGGGAAACGTATCACAGACGGTTTTTATTATAAAACCGTCTGTGATACTATAATATCACAAACGGTTTTATAATAAAAACCGTCTGTGATATTCCAGATTATCACAGACGGTTTTATAACAAAAACCGTCTGTGATATTGGAATATCACAGACGGTTTTTGTTATAAAACCGTCTGTGATAATCTGGAATATCACAGACGGTTTTTATTATAAAACCATCTGTGATATTATAATATCACAGACGGTTTAGCGGTAAGAACCGTCTGTGATACTCCTTTTTCCCGCCACAAATACCACAGACGGCCTCCAAATTAAAACCGTCTGTAATAGTGTAAATCACAGACGGTTTCACAAAACCGTCTGTGATTTGGCGTCTACTATTAGGCCTTTTGTAGTAGTGGGAGATGGCGGGCGATCTGACGGTGATAGACGTTGGAGACAAGAAAGAGGACGGCACGAGGCGACAACACCGGAGTGGTTAGGAGGCGGTGGGATGCATCGGTGGCCGCCGCCAGAGACGAGAAAGTGGACGGGGCCAGGATGTCACACCGGAGAGGAGAAAGAAGCGTGGTGCGACAGCGGAAGGGGGAGGTGGGGTGAAGAAGGAGAAGGAGGAGGGCGATGGGGGAGAGCTCATTTGCACCGGCGAGGTGGTGGGAGGTGGCGCGCGGGGAGGGCACGGTGGGAGCGACTGAGGACATTGGGGATCTAGGGCTAGGGGGAGATGGAGTTTACATGAGAGAAAGATATACACGGTTGAAACAAAATCCAATGGCCCATAAAATTGACTATATTCTTTTTTAAAACAATCGCCAGTGTTATAGTCAGCCCCAATGAACCAGACCGGACGACACAGACTTTCGAAGAATGGCAAGTACACTCATGGATGGACGCATGATGCACATGTGCCCTGCTGCTTACTATAAGACACCACACTTGGCATGCTACACACACACATACACTCGCCAACTACTATACCAGCTAGCCTCTTTGTTTAATTAATACTGCTGACTGCTTGCAATACCTCTCTTACACGAACTCCTCTGTCCATGTCCGCCGCAGTCACGTCGGTGCCACGCCACGGCCGGCTGTCCCCTCTCAACCCCAACGCGAGGGCAGCACCGAGCGCCGCCAAGCCTAACGCCGTCTCCACGAGGATGCACCTCGCCAATCTCGACCGCCTGCTCGTCCAGCCGCCGCCGCTCCCTCTCCCGCTCCAGCCCAAGAAACCACCGGCTGATGTGCCCAACGACGGGGAGGCCACCCCCGACGATCGCAGCGGACGCGGAGGGCTCCTCAACGCGCTCAACCTGTCCACGTTCCTGCCCTTCACCCGCAAGCCCGCCGTGGACGAGATGTCCCCGCGCAGCCTGGCGCACCTGCAGCGCCTCCTCACGCTCTCGCCGCGGCCGTCGCCCAAGGGATCCATCGCCGACGAGTGGCGGAGGTACCACGGCGAGGGCGGCTGGGATGGCCTCCTCGACCCGCTCGACCAGAACCTCCGCCGCGAGCTCGTCCGATACGGTAACTTCGTGCAGGCCGCGTACACGGCGTTCCACTCCATGCCGTCGTCGGCCTCGCACAGCCAACACCGCACGCTCGTGCTCCCGGACAGGTCTTACCGCCGACGCGCAGCCTGTTCGCCACGTCGTCCCTGTCCATCCCGCCGTGGGCGCAGCGGCGGTCGGCGCCCATATGGCTCACGCAGCGATCCAGCTTCGTCGGGTACGTCGCCGTCTGCGACAACGAGCGCGAGGTCCGGCGCATGGGCCGCCGCGACATCTCCATCGTCCTGCGCGGCACCGCCACGTGCCCCGAGTGGGCCGAGAACCTCCGCGCCGGCCTCGTGCCGGTATCGGACGACGACGCGTCAGTGCAGCACGCGCCGAAGGTGGCCAAGGGGTTCTTGAGCTTGTACAAGACGGCCGGCGACCACGTGCCCAGCCTCTCGGACGCCACAGTGGAGGAGGTGAAGCGTCTGATGGAGGTGTACAAGGGGGAGGAACTCAGCATCACGGTGGTGGGCCACAGCCTCGGCGCCTCGCTAGCCCTCCTCACTGTCGACGAGCTCAGCGCGTGCCTGGCCGCGGAGACTGACAGTACTACCACCGATCATCAGCCGCCGCCCATCGCCGTGGTGTCCTTCGGCGGCCCGAAGACTGGCAAACGCGCGTTCGCGAACAGGCTGCAGCAGGAGCGCGGCGTGAACGTGCTCCGCGTGGTGAACGCCGGCGACGTGGTGACGCGCGTGCCTGGCTTGGCGGCGCCGCCGATCGCGCGCGACGGGTATGTGCACGTGGGCGCGGAGCTGAGGCTGGACAGCCGCGACTCGCCGTGCCTGCGACTGGACGCGGGACCGGCGTGCTGCCATGACCTGGAGGCGTACCTGCACCTGCTGGACGGGTTCATTGGCTCCGGCCGGCCGTTCCGCGCGGACGCGAGCCGCAGCGTGGCGCGGCTGCTGACGTACCAGCGCCCCAACGTGAAGCGCGCCTACGTGGAGCGCGCGAGGGTGCTCGGGTTCGAGCCGGCCACGCCGAGAACCGCCACGGCCAACGGCGCCGTCGCCGACGGTCAGTACGGCCACTTGGCCAGCCCCACATGACCTTGATCACACGCAATGTATAGCATGCATCTGCATGTATTTTCTTGTGTACTTTTGCTTGGTAAATGGTAATTCCAGAGTTAACACAAGTGTTAACTAGCATGTATCTGCACGTTTCTTGATGGGTAAAACTTGTGTATTGATGAATCAGCCTACATATCTATTTTTGTTTGGCCATCATATATGCCTGCAGCATGTACGATCGAGATGAATGATCTCTTGCATGATCCTAGCTCGTTCTGTCTTGTTAATTCGACCATGCATGGATCAATGGAGTCAGTCAACGTTGAGCTTTTTTGATGCATGTAGTATTTTCTTTGGTGCACGTCACAATTCACACGCTTTCTCTTAACAAATTAAGGAGACAAAAATAACGAGCTTTTTAAGGGCTGGTTCTGGATCTCACGAACCGCGATCGCTCATTAAAAAAAGGAATGTCTATATAACATTCGACTATTTTTTAGAATAAAATCAGTCAGATTAATCTGGAACGTTAGATGGAGATCTAACGGATCCACCCATACAAGCCCCCTCCAAAAAAATTGATCTAGGATGTTAGATCTCCATCTAACGGCTCAAAATCTGACTAATTTTGTTCTCAAAAATAGTCGAATGTTGTATAGACACTCCCTTAAAAAAATATCATTGAACGTACGGTGCGAGGAGCTGCATCATTCCGGAATAACACTCCTACGTATACATCGTTGTGCATAATATGTAATACTAGTAAGTTATTCGTACGATATAACAAAATATTAAAAAAGGTGATATATATATATATATATTGTCAAACGTGATTTTAAACTGTACAGTAAATATTAATATTATCTTATGTATGTATAAAGCTCATCCCAAATCGTGCATAGCCAAGTGCTCAGGCGTTGTAACGGAAGATCAAACTTTCATGCCATACGATAACTTTCATTTTTTGAGGAAGGATAACTTTGATGAGATAATTAAGGGGCACTCCCAACAATTACTTCTCTTCTTTGTGTGTGTGTATGTTGACTCGAATGAAGCTAGGTAATGGGCAAAAGGGTTAGGACAGGTGATGATGTGCTACGATGGGAAACCATATTTCTTTCCTCGTTTGGTTTGATGCCGTGCGGGAAGGACAACCGGGAACAAGACTCCACTAGCAAACGAGCTAGTGATCGAGCGAGTGGGTGGTGGGTGCAGTGGTGGTGTGATGGTTGTATATCGAAAGCCGACGATTATCGTTTGTGGTCGTAAGTTGAAAGCCATCGAGGATATCTCGTGGTCGTAAGTCGGAACACATCGACCAGCGCTCGTAGTCGTAAGTCAGAAGGCATTGACCATACCTCGTGGTCGTAAGTCGAAACACATCGACCAGTGCTCATGGTCGTAAATTAGAAGCCGTCGATCACACCTCGTGGTCGTAAGTTAGAAGCATCGACCATCGCGCGTGATCGTAGGTCGGGAGCGTCGATCATCACTGGTGGTCGTACGTTGGCAGGTCTCTGGTGCGCTTGTGCCCTGTCGCCCGACTGTCGACGCCAGCCTTCTCGGCCCCGACTTCGACCACAGCCCAGATTTCGACCACTGCCCCCTTTGACTTTGACCACTGCCCTCTTTGACTTCGACCATTGTCCCTTCAATCACTGTTTCTTTTGACCACGACCCTTTGACGTTGACCACTTCTCCTTTCGACCATGGCGTCGAGGAGGAGGAAGAGGCACTGCACAAGGGATCGGGGGAGAAGGAGGTGACGGTTGCAGGAGGTGGTGGTGGGGAGGCGGCGGTGGGCAAATGGGGAGAGGAGGCGGTGGGTAAATGCGTTGGGGAGGTGGCAATGAGAGGATGCGATGTTGCTGGGGAAGTTATGGGACTGCGACCAGATGCTGTCGTATGGGGAAGGAATTGGTAGCGGCGCTGAGGAGGAGGAGGCACGGCATAAGGGTTCGGGGGAGAGAAGGAGGCGACGGTTGTGGGAGGTCGGGAGGCAGAGGATATGGGGGAAGAGAAATGGAGGAGCGCGGCCCACGCATCGGCCCAACCTTTTCTATGAGGAGTGGAAGGACTACCTACATGCGGATTTGGATAGCTGATCTTTGATTGGACGACTGAGAAGAGATAAGGGAGAACGGACCGACGACCACCAACTCACATTTTTATAATAGTAAATATATAGATTGTTCCGACACTAAAGTAGCTTTGATACCATTTGTTACGACATACTAGTAGAATAGAAGGAGGGTTGAAGTACACAATTAACGTTACATAGGATTGTATAGATGATTTCTCCTCCTATCAACAACGACTAGTAATCCTTGTTAAGAAACCTGGACTCTATCTAGAGTCCTGATCTAATTGGGCACCCCCACCGTAGACTATAAATAGAGAGCCATACCCCCCTCATTATGTACGCATGAAAGAAAAGCAATAAAGAAAGACCGGGAGTTCTCTCTACCTCTCTATGTGTTCAATCTATTCTCTCTGTGATTCTGTGATTGATTCGTTCTTATTCTAAGCAGAGAAATCGCTCGGACTGGTCGCCAGCGACGGTTTCTCAACACGTTATCAGCACGACTTCGCTCCGGTGAACGAGGTAATCATCGAAGCACAGATTGAATTTTCTAGATCGCTTTTGAATCTGTATTTTCTTTTCGCGTTCTAGATTGAAATTCTACGGTGCAAATCCGCCCTAATCTACCGCGAGCAGACTTGAAGTCGCCGGCACAATGCCGATCGGTAGATTGTGAAACGGGGTAGATGTTGATTGCACTGTAGAACGATGCAAATCCACCCTAAATCTACCGCGAGCAGATCTGAAATCGCCGGCACAATGTCGATCGGTGGATTACAAAATGGGGTAGATGTTGATTGCATCGTAGATTGGAAACGGAAATTTTAAATGAATTTATTTGATTCTGCACGATCATTGCATGAAAAAAAAGGAAATAGCACGGTGTCGCCGCGCCCGCATGCGCGCCACCGGCCACCGGCCAGCAGCCGGCTGTGAAGCCCGAGGCACCACAGGCCAGCAGCCAGCACCGCTGCGACCCCAGCACCCGGCCGATGTTTTCCGCATAAAGCATCATTGCCACCGTCCTGCCTGGCACGAAGCCGCCGACCAAGGAGACACGAACTGCCTTGGCTGTCGCATGGCGTCACCACCCGGGACCGTGGGCTGCGCCGCCGCACACCGGTGCACGCAGCCGCATCTGGCCCGCAGCCATGCCATCATGACCCGCGCCCGTATGCGCGCCGCCTGTTGGCTTCCATGCTTGCTACCCAAAATACGGCCGGCTACGCCCGAAGCGCCGTCCCGCCGGCCGCCGGCATGCATGAAGCCACCGCCTGGAATTGAAGTCGGCTGCCCACACTCGAAGTGTCGCCTCGGCTTCTGCGCGTCATACCAGCCCCGCACGGCCGGGACTGCCGCTCGGCCACTCGCGTCGGACCATCGCTCGCCGGCCTTCCCCGCACCGCTACCCGCATGGAGCAACGCACCCACGCCGCCGGCCGCCGGCCCGAAGCTGTTCGGCTTCCCCGTCAGCACGCGCGCAGCCGCTCGCCGCCTCGAACTGGTCCATTCCGCGCCGCTAGAAGCGCGTTCCCCGGCGCCCGGCCACATCCGCTCGCGCCACGTCTCGCCGGCCTGCAGCCGAACTGGCGCCCGCACCCGGCTCCGGCCCCCGCACCCAGCTCCGGCCCCCGCCGGCCGCGCCTGAGCTCGCTGCCTCTCGCGCTCGGGGCGCCGCATGCCTCGGGTTCCCCGCGCGCCGCCGCCCCCCGCACGGCGCCGCTGCCGCCGCCGACCCGAGGCCGCGCCGCCCTCGCTCCGGCCCGGTCCGCCGCCCCACGCCCGCAGGCATGGGTTGCCGCCGCCTCTGTGGGAGAGGGTAGGGGAAACCCTACTCCTCTTGGAGTTTAGTGGCCGGGGCAGGCCGATTGGGCCAAACGGGCCAAGCAAGCCAAATTTTGGTGGGCCGGTGAAGAAAAAAAAGGGGGGGAAGGAGAGCCCGGCTGGGGGGAGTCGATTTTGCGAAAAACCCCTCATACTTTGTGCATATTACAATCCAGCCCTTAAAACTTGCATTTAAGTCCCGAATTTTGCATGAAAGGCCTCGTAGTTCCGAAAATTACGAATAAGCCCTCAAATTTACGAGCGGGTCCAGAATTTTGTAGAAAACCCCTCTGTAAATCAGAAATTGCGCAAATTTTCTCTGAATTGAATAAATTGCGTAAAAACCCTAGAAATTGCAGAATTTGCTGAAATTTTATATTTTAGCATAAAAGGGCCTCGGGAATCCGAATTTTGAATTATTTTCAGCATTTGAAGCTTATTTATTTATGCCATTATTATTCTTTGTATTTTCTGCATTTATTTACTGTTTTTGGTTAATTGTAATTGTTGAAAATTGCTTTTAATCACTGAAATTAGCAGTAAAATTATAGAAAATACACAGAAAATTATGAAACATTGCGAGAACCTTTTGTACCATTTATTTACCCGTGTGAATTATTCCGTGCATGTCTACCAGCAGTAGACTTATAAACATTTAGATGACTAGCATAACGAACTGGAAGTTCGAGGAGCTGGCCCAGCATGGCCAAAACTATCTGACGTAGGCATCCGATGTCGAGATTGTGCTTGGAGCCAGGAAGCTCCGCGCGACTATTGGGATTAGCGGACTGAATGACGCCAACCCATGCCTAAGAGAATGATCAGGCACTTCATTTTCTCAGGCACCACTTCTGCCTCACTCTCAAGAATGAGTACGTGGCAGAGAAGAGCGCGCTAGCACTCTAGACCGCACTCAAGAAGCAGGTTTGAGAGGCTAAAGTACACCATTCTTCCTCGAGAAGAGTAGGAGTGGACCAGACTAAGGTTTGCCGACTTTAAGATGGTCGGGGAATACAATTCTGCCTTGCACAGGATTTGTATCCCAATGCAGAAAATTGAGAAAATCCTTCCACCCCAATGCAGCATAATTCGCACGCAATTATTGTCAAGACGGCTATGAGGAATATGCCGAATTGATTGATATGATGCAAGTTGCGGAGGCTCAGGACAAAGTTCTCCGCAAGAACTAAGTCACTCAGCCATCTGGTAGCTCCACTGGCCGTGAAGCCAACGCCGAGAGCAACAAGGTGCGAAAGCCCTTGATAGAGAAAAGGGGAAGGAAGGGTAAGACCGTAGCCCAGAAAGGCAAATCAGACGCTCCACATGAGAATAAGGCTAACAAGCCAAAACGGGATGGCAAAGGGCAGCATGAAGCCCACTTTGCATCGGTTGAGGGGGAGAGTTCCGAGCAGCTGCCCGCGCTAATGGAGGTTGAGACCATCCAAGTAGCAGCACCCCCTCTCGGCCTAGCAGCAGCCAATGCCATGATTTCTCTTGAAGAGAATGTCACCCCTGAGAATATAGCAGAAGAAGTCTAGTGCACTGAATGCATTTTGACTTTAAATGTCATTTATTTTGTGTGGAAGAATATGTTAGAATTTGCATGGATGGTACTTAAGAATTGTTATCTTCTCGTGATGGTTGGATGATATTTGAAGAATTCATTCATTTATTCAGTTTATGATGGCATGATATGTTCTGACATTGGAGTATTTTATCTATGTGTTGATTGCCTTCTCATGCATATTAATAAAATACCCTATATTAGAACAAGTGTAGCGCCCTATAAAGGAAGTGTGCTTAGCTAGCAGCGGCACAATGCATACCATCTTAAGAGAGACTAAGAATTTTCAAGTCGATTCGTAAGAGCACTGGAAGCCTTACGACAATCGCCGGAAGCGATGCATGTATAATTGGTTCCGGAAGAGCCACATGGGCACAACTTTGGTCATTGAAGAAGCCTCATTGTACCCAGAATCGACTAGAACTCTCCTAAGTTTTAAGAATATCCGCGCAAATAGTTTCCGCGTTGAGACTAAAGAAGAGTACGGTAAGGAATACCTGCTCATTACGAAGCGCAAAAGGGTACTAGAAAAACTTCCTTCACTAGAAAATGGGCTATATTATACCAACATCAAAGCGCCTGCAGCGTACACTGTTCTGAAGACAGTGTTTAGAAGCTCTGAACTCTTCTGTCTCCGGCATGACAGATTAGGCCACCCAAGTTTTAGGATGATGAGAAACATAATAACTCGCATGGGCATAATATTAATGTGAAGAATTTCCCGAATCATGAAGATTTTGTGTGCCCTGCATGTGCCACTGGGAAACTAATTACTAGACCCCACACTCTGAAAGTGAAGGATGAAGTCCCTGCATTACTGGAACGTATTCAGGGAGACATTTGCGGTCCCATTCATTTAAGTATTTTATGGTGCTCATTGACGCTTCCTCGAAGTTGTCATATGTGGCTTTTGTTGTCCACAAGAAACCACGCCTTTGCAAAATTGATCTCGCAGATCATTCGCATCAGAAATGTGTTTCCAGATCATCATATCAAGTCCATCAGAATGGACAACGCCGGAGAATTTACTTCAAAGGCATCTGATGATTATTGCATGGCGATGGGAATTGCAGTTGAGCATTCGGTACCGCATGTCTATACCCAGAATAGTTTGGCAGAGGCTTTAATTAAAAGAATTATTGCCCGACCCTCTTGCATAATTGAAATCTAGCAGCTACATGTTGGGGACACGCAGTCCTGCATGCAGCGAATTTCATCAATTTTAGACTTTCGGCCTACAACATCCATTCACCTATGCAACTAGCGCAAGTGTCACCACCGAAATTTTCCCAACATTAGGGGGAGGAAATCAACCCCTTGATAAAGAATGTCGGGAAATTACATGACAAGCCACAAGAATTCATGCAGATGACCCGCGCACTAGTGAAGCGAATAGAGAAGTCTAGAAGACAAGAGAAGTCTAGAAGACAAGAGAAGTCCAGAAGACAAGAGAAGTTTAAAAGACAATAGATTTGCAAGCATTAGCAAATCAACTGCCTGATCACTTTAGTGATTTGAAGAGCGTGACTAAGTCGCATGTGCCTGAACGCACTGCACCGGAGAAGGTTGAAATACCAAAGAAAATTGAAGGTATCCCTAATCTCGTCCAGAGGCCTCAGAAAAATAAAAAAGAGGACGAGAACTCCGGTTCCTCGAATCCTTAGTAACCGGGGACGCCTGGTGAAGAAGGATAAGAGGGATTTTACAACAGCCGATCACTGAAGTCCCCCAGAATGAGAAGGGGAGCCAGTTGAGACCTGGCACGAGTATGACACCTTCAGAAAAGGGCATACCGGATCTGAATATCCCCATCGGCATGGATGTGTGCGCACACATCGGAGCCGAAAAACTAAAGGACTTGCCACCGCAATTGAAAGAAGCGATGCGCAAGGTGAAGCTCCTGAAGAAGCAATCGCTCCAGAAGAAGCAACTCATGAAGAAATAGCTATAAATTATGTGCACACGGGAGAGTCCCTGAATAGGACAACAACTAATATCGATATCTACTTCGCAAAGAAAATTGCCTCCATCATCGATTTTGATCCCGAGCCTGCATCGCTCGCTGAATGTAAGAAAAGATCAGATTGGGAAGATTGGAAGAAGGCAATAGCAATTGAATTGCTATCTCTGAACCAAAGAGAGGCGTTTGGGCCCGTATGCCGCACGCCTCCCCATGTGCACCCCGTAGGGCACAAGCGGGTATTTGTTCGAAGGAGAAAAGAAAAAAAAATGAAGTAGTGAGATACAAAGCAAGGCTAGTAGCCAAGGTTTCACTCAACATCCTGAAGTTGATTATGAAGAAACCTACTCCCAGTCATGAGTGGAATTACCTTTAGATACTTGATCTCAATGGCAGTGAACTTGAACTTAGAAATGAAATTGATGGATGTTGTGATTGTATACCTTTACGGTAACTTGGATTCAGAGATTTATATGAAAGTCCCTGAAGGAATAACTCTCCCGAATCAAGATAGAGCAAATAGAAATCTGTACAGTGTGAAACTCAGAAAGTCACTGTATGGACTGAAACAATCTGGAAGAATGTGGTATAATCGCTTGAGCGACTTTCTCTGCAAGAAAGGCTACACGAACAACGAAGACTGTCCTTGTGTATTTATACGGCGATCCCAGAATGGATTCTGTATAATCTCTGTGTACATAGATGATCTGAATATCATCGGGACAGCCAAAGACATAAAAGAAGCAAGCTCCTACTTGGAGTCAGAATTTGAAATGAAAGATTTGGGCAAGACCAAGTTTTGCTTAGGCCTGCAGCTTGAGCATGTCCCTGAAGGAATCTTGGTATATCAGTCGACCTACACCCAGAAGGTGCTTGAAAGGTTTGGCTTTGAGAAGGCATTTCCCTCGAAAGTACCGATGATCGGTAGGTCTTTGCAGTAAGAAAAAGATCCTTTCCGACCTAGGGAAGAGGGGGAGGAAGTCCTGGGACCGGAATTCCCATACTTGAGTGCAGTGGGAGCGCTCATGTACTTAGCAAACTGCACTAGACCAGACATTGCATTTGCCGTGAACCTTTTAGCAAGGTACAGTGCAGAGCCCACCAAAGGCATTGGTAGGGCATAAAGGACATTTTCCGATACCTCCAAGGTAGCAAGGACCTCGGATTGTCTTACAGAAAGAATCAAGATTTGAACTTGATTGACTATGCAGATGCTGGGTACCTGTCTGACCCGCATACCGCTAAGTCGCAAACAGACTATGTATTTCCATGTGGTGGAACTGCAATTTCCTAGAAATCGTCTAAGCAAAGCCTGGTAGCTACTTCGACGAACCACTCAGAAATTATAGCACTGTATGAAGTCGCATGAGAGTGCGCTTGGTTCCGCTGAACGGATCACCACATCCAGTAGTTATGTGGAATGAACATTGTGCAAACCCCCACAATTATCCAAGAAGATAATACAGTTTGCGTTGCACAAATGCAGACGGGCTATGTAAGCATATCAACCCCAAGTTCCTCTATGCTCATGAATTGCAAAGATGGACAAAATTGAAGTACTGCACACTAAGTCATGAAGACTTATTCACTAAGTCACTCCCCGCATCTAGCTTTGAAAGGAGCGTGCGTGGAATTGGAATGATGAGACTTAGATAAGTGCAGAATTTAGGGGGAGAATTCTCACAAGCCCGCTAATAAATCTTGATCATGAAGATTAAGTACCCAAAAATAAAGTCTTGCAGACCAAATGAATTTGGGTGAATTGTACTCTTTTTCCCTTGACGAGTTTTCCATGAAGTTTCTCGACCAAGGTTTTTAATGAGGCAATTCGTGCATCGCAGCATCACATGTATCATGTACTCTTTCTCCAAATTTTTCCCACTGGGTTTTTATGGAGTTTTGACGAGGCATGAGCATGTTGGGTGAGTGCCCAAGGGGGAGTGTTAAGAAACCTGGACTCTATCTAGAGTCCTGATCTAATTGGGCACCCCCACCGTAGACTATAAATAGAGAGCCATACCCCCCTCATTATGTACGCATGAAAGAAAAGCAATAAAGAAAGACCGGGAGTTCTCTCTACCTCTCTATGTGTTCAATCTATTCTCTCTGTGATTCTGTGATTGATTCGTTCTTATTCTAAGCAGAGAAATCGCTCGGACTGGTCGCCAGCGACGGTTTCTCAACAATCCTAAAGGCAAGCATAATCAATTAGGCTAAGACTATAACTTTCATTTTTTGAGGAAGGATAACTTTGATGAGATAATTAAGGGGCACTCCCAACAATTACTTCTCTTCTCTGCGTGTGTGTGTGTGTGTGTGTTGAATCGACTGATGCTAGGTAATGGGCAAAAGGGTTAGGACAGGTGATGATGTGCTACGATGGGAAACCATATTTCTTTCCTCGTTTGGCTTGATGCCGTGCGGGAAGGACAGCCGGGAACAAGACTCCACTAGCAAACGAGCGAGTGGGTGGGAATTTTTTTGTACGGATAATCCATTTTTTATTCGAAATTACAGAAATATACCCGCGGGAAAATTTTTTACAAAAATAGGCTCCAGTCGCCTAATGGTTGGGCGACTGAAGCCTTTCGCCCAACCATTGGGCGACTTTAATCCAGTCGCTCTACCCTCGGGCGACTGCATCCAGTCGCCCAACCATTGGGCGACTTTCATGCAGTCGCCCAATGGTTGGGCGACTGCACTCAGGACCCCGTGAATGTTTTAAATTTTGTCAATTTTATAGTTTTAAACTGGTAAAAAATTTGCTGAAGTTGTAATAAAAGTTTATGTTCATTGTATGTTGTAGGTGTGTAAAAAATTTTGGGAAACTTTTTTTAGGAACAAATGACCATAAAACAATTGGTACATACGATGGTAAGTAATATTTTGATTTACTGAGAATTTGGAAAGTGCATCAAACCTTCGCTAAAAAAAGTGAAAATTGGTGGAGCTGTTCTTCATACATCCAACAGCCTCTAGAAAAAAAATTTGAGCAATTTCGGCCACGGGATCAAAAGTTATAGCAGTTTCAGTCTGTTTCCGACACACCTTCAGTAAAACGGGCATAACTTTTGCATACGGTGTCCGTTTTCGACGTTCTTGTACTCGTTGGAAAGCTAACGAGGAGCCCGATCCAATAAAAACGACCCGCTTGCGCCAGTCGCCCTCCAAGACCCCGAAAATCGGCCATCTTTGGACCTAAACCCGCGTCGTAAGTTTTTGGTTTCTGTTTTTGCCCTTTTTCTTGGCCTTCCTTTCGGAATTTGGATTTGGCTTCAACTGAAAAGTTGTAGATCTCGTCGAAACCTTTTTAATGAGTATATATAAGCCATATACAACTTTGCTATTTTATCTTTTCAGACTAGTTGTTTATATTGCATCGATATATAAAACTTGTGATAGCGAGTATTACAGATGGTTTGTATGTAGAACCGTCTGTGATAATCTGACCGCTGGGCCCGTCGATCCTCCTCAACCCAATCCTAGCCCAGAGACACGAATTCTCAATAACATTAAAATATCACTTACCATCGTATGTACCGATCGTTCTACGGTCAATCGTTCCTAAAAAAAAATTTCCCAAAATTTTTTACACACCTATAATATACAATGAACATAAACTTTTATTACAACTCCAGCATATTTTTTACCAGTTTAAAACTACAAAATTGAAAAAATTTAAAACATTCACGGGAGACTTGACTGCAGTCGCCCAACCATTGGGCGACTGCATTTAAGTCGCCCAATCGTTGGGCGACTGGATGCAGTCGCCCAACCATTGAGCGACTGGATTAAAGTCGCCCAATGGTTGGGCGAAAGGCTCCAGTCGCCCAATCATTAGGCGACTGAAGCATATTCTTGTAAAAAATTTTCCCGCATGTATATTTCTGTAATTTTGAATAAAAAATGGATTATCTGTACAAAAAAATCGAGTGGGTGGTGGGTGCAGTGGTGGTGCGACGGTGTCGGTTTACGTAGTGGATGGATTCTCTCTCTCTCTCTCTCTCTTTCTTGTGTCGCACACCAGCAGCGGCTGGCACGCTCGATCACGTCGCGCTTAGTAGCTAGTGGAGTAGAGCAGCGAACCACTAGAGCGCAACGTGCTAAGCGCTAAACTGATGGGGTCCAATTTATTTTCCTTTAAAAAGCAAATGAAAATTTATAACTACTTGCAGCTAAACGCAACAAATCTTGTTGGGACTTGCATTACATGCACTAGCTTTATTGTGGTTAATTAGCATGACTAACTCAACTTGATCGTTGTGTATCATGTCATGTATGCGTGATACACAAGGGAAATTAAAAATCAATTGCTAGTATATACTGGTTGATTTGATACTCATTTTATCACCCCCTAGGACTTAATTTGCGGCGGGCAATGCCACAGTCCGGTCTCCTTTAATTCCAATGAAAATGTAAATGCTTCTCCTGTCACAGTGCTCCTAGTTTATGAGTAAGCAGTAAGCTGTCTGAAGTATTTATCCCAACAGATCGAATGGCTCAGCGATCGCATGAGTTTTACTCCAAAGTAATCTTTTGAACTTGGTCGTTCAAATTAAAGGCAAGCACGCGTGCCAGGAGAAAACGATCGGATCTTCGTAGTGGATCATGCATGCTTGGTTAACTATACTCGTATGGTTTGCAGGCGGGCTTGCAACTGTTAACACAAATAGCAATGTAGTTTTTTTTCAAATTTGATTTTAGACATTTGTTTTTGTAAATCTAGCTCTTTCTTTGAGCTTGGCAGTTGCTATAAATGACACATGTCGTCTGCCACGCTGCAGCAACTTGATAAGTTCTACTGAGCTACTAAAGCTCGATAACACTTGCCGAGCTATAGTTGCTCGATAGGTCTTTGACCTGCCAAGCAGCTGTGGCTTGGCAACGTCCTGCCGAGCCACCATAAATCAACAAGTGGCCAATTGCCGTACAGTGACGTAGACAAAATTGCAACTTTTTGCGGGGTTAAATGCATAATTATCTATCTACGTGAAGTCAACTTTTACAAATTGCACATTGTTTTTCTAAGGTTTTACATAAATTTTCATTTACATTCGATCATATTACAACAAAGCTGTCGGGTCGATTGGCCCCACAGCTAAAAGGTGGCTCCGCCACTGTTGACGTATGATTAGCACTAATTAGCATAATTAACATTAATTATTACTAAATAACACCAATTACTCACTATTGCAAAGCGGAGTTAGGGGAGCTCAGTATGTACCTACCGGCTTGAGAGGTACTTGCTGAGATCAAAAAAAGGTTACATTTCTAAAAACATATATCTAGAAACTAAATTTTTTTAAAAAGCTATAGTGCTATTTATAAGAACAGTTTGTAGGCTTGCAACTCTTCCAAGTTGCAATTGATATGCAAATTCAGATTATATTCAACCCGTGCTTAATTACTCTTTTATGTAAAAAGATACAGTATATGCTCACGAGTCACGAAGCCAACGGCGGAAGAAAAAGAAAGCCATGCAATGCAACACAAACGCATGCTTGATAATTCGAATCGCTGCACCAATTAAAGTTTGCTTACAGTTGCAGCATGAGTTGACAGGTCGCTTCAGTTTGGCCTCTCGGTTAGTCCCAAAATCCCACACAATCATCGATCCGAAAAGAAAGCACCAAGCAACCATCAGCCACGTCACTCTGAGCGAAGAAAAATCATTCCTTTGATCGAGCAAAATCGATTAGGTATGTTCTTTTGGCTGCCGTTGATGCGATAGATTTTGGTTGTTGCGGTGGAGATATCCATGTGAGCGATGTATATAGCTTTAAATTTTAAAAAAAAACTATTTAAAAATTTTCTTTTAAGAAACTATCCTATTTATTATAAATTTCAGAGAAACTCAAAGTCTAAATCTTAAAAGAAAAGAATCATTGATCATCAATTTCAAAAAGCTAAAAACCAAAAGTTTAAAAGAACGGCACCATTGATCGCTGCAGCTTTGGAATGTTTTATGCGAACCAAATGACATCATCTGTCGAACTCGATCGAGCAGCACCTTTGATAAAATCACACTCACTGCACGTAAAGCAAATACAATGACATGCACATGCTTGCATAATACTAGCACTGTGTGTGTGTGTGTGTGCACGACTAATGCTTTCGGATATTTTGTCCACCTCAACTTGATACGTGGGCCAACGTGCCATTCGAACCACATGTTAGCACTGCACTGCTGCTATGCCAGGCCCAGTAGGCTTTTAGAAGCGCCGTGTGTGTAGTATCAAGTTTGGTGTGTACTGATAGGATCGGCGTTAGTTTGGGCCCAATAAGTTACGGACTTTCGTATCCCCTCCTGGGCCGGCCTATCGAGATCAGATCTGCTGATGCCTGGGCATGGCCGAATTCACAAGCAGAAGGATAGCATATTTAAATCGCGATACAGAAAAGGACTAGATTGCAAAAATACTATGATCCTGTTCAAAAGTGTTGTAGTTTTTGTCTTTTGGCTAATTAAGAGAGAGATTGAGAAAATAAGAAATACTCATATTGAGAAGTCATTTCATTCAAAGTGGCTCCTGCAGTGACTTATACAAACGACTTATAGAAACCACCTTGAGAAATCACTGTGTTCAAAAGTTAGCTTCTAAAAGCCAGAAGCTATTGGTAACAGTGCCTATATTCATTTGTGAATACTAATCACTGTTTGACTTTGACTCATCAACCTTTGACCAATGATAATTTTAAAATACCTAATTATGTAACATAAAAAAGATATTGTTAGATTTGTAATAAAAATTATTAATATTCTACCTTTAAAGCTATTTGCCTTTTGTATTCAAATTTATTTACGTTTTTAAAAAAGCTATTTACGGTTAAATCTTGATTAGTCAAATTCAACAACGACGAGTATTCGCAAATAGGGGTATTAGAGCAACTCCAAGAGATGAGCTAAAACATCCCCTAAAATAAATTTTGGTGATTAGTGGAAAAAAAACCCCCTCCAAAAGATCCCCAAAACCATCACTAAAAATTTTAACACCCCCAATATCTCACCCCACCGGAGCCAAATTTGGCCTCACCCCACGCGTCCCCAATCACCGTTGCCGCGCGCGAGTAGGCGATTCCGCGCCCAATTTTTTTCCTTCGCGTTGCGTGAGACCTACTTGAGGGCGTCGACAGCTTCCTCCCCGCCGGCGCCCCCGCTGTTTGAACAGGTGAAGGTGGAAAATAAGAAAAAGAAGTTAGAACTTATGAGTGATGAGATATGTTTGAAAAGAATGATAGAAGAAGAAAGAATTATGACCATGGACTTTACTGGCCTATCAGACATACAACAACAGTTCTACAAGAGCCTACAGAATGAGATTGTAGCTCGACATTCCTTTAAGTCGGGTTAAATTTCAGAACTATGTTGTATGGTCTTCATTTGTTTTCAGATCAGAACAATAGTGTTTTAATTTAATTTCAAAACTATGTTATGGTGTCTTTATTTCAGATCAGAACACTAGTGTTTTAATTTAACTTCAGATCAGAACAATGGTGTAGCAGATGTAGCAGATTTAAAATATTTAGGAGACCAATTTTTGGGATGACTGTTGGAGCAAAGGAGTTATATTGATCCCCAATTTTTTGACATGTCCCCTAAAATGAGATTATAGGGGATCAAATTTAGCCCATCTTTTGGAGTTGCTCTTAGGATCGGAACTATGCAGTGCGAACCAAACATAGGACTATATTGCAAAAAAATCTTAACTGCGATCTAGGGCCACCCGTGGCCGTTGGATCAAAGGTGTGCGGTCCCACGTACTCGACCAACCCAACTGGTCAACACCACGTCCCCCTCCCTCTCCCTCCCCTCTGAGCCCTACCGCTCTTACGCCGGCTCAGCCTCCTTCTCGACAGTCACCCTAAACCCTAGCTCGACCTATGCCGCGTCGTCGTGAACCGCCGATGATGTGGACTCTCATGGCTATCACCCGCTTCTTCTGACCTCAGGAACCAACTTGACGCCTCTCTCCGCCACCCTTGAGTCGCTCCAAAACCCTAAACCCATCCACCCCAAATGAAAACCGCGGAGAAGAGAAGAGGCAATGGCGTTGACGACCTCATGGTCATGGGTGCTCCGCGACGACAACCTCCTGCGCGAGATCCTCCTCCGCCTCTCCTCCCCACCTACCTCGTCCCTGCTGCCCTTGTCTGCAAGCATTGGCTCCGCGCAATCTCCAGCACGGCCTTCCTCCACAGCCCAATAACGAAAAAGAAGATGCCAGAGTTGGTGCGATATTTGGCACTAATAAAGCCAAGAAAAATACCTGAGCTGATGCGACATTTCGGCTGGTCAATCGAATAAAATGCTAAAGTCGATGGTGTTGACTAGCTCGTCACCAATCTCGGATCAAATCAAATCATCAACAGGCATGCTCGCTTCGTTCAATAAAGAATGGGAAAGGAATCGGCTCCTCGTTCCCCCTTTTCTCCCTTCTCTTCGAGAAAAGAAGGGGAATGCTGTTGGTTTTGAACGAGTAGATCCCTAGGACTCTGCGGGAGGAAACGAATGTGCTCTGCTGCTCTCACCTACACTCACATCCACCAAAATATTCTATTCTAAAGAAACAAACAAGGAACGCAAAGCAAGGACGTCCCAAAGTAGACCATACTATGCAGTTGCAAGCAGAAAAATGCGCAATGGATAGGGTTCATCTTAGGAAACGAGTACTGGTACTAGTACAACTAGTATAATGCCCGTGCTAACGCCACGGCGGCATTTCAGGGATGCACATGAAAACAACCAAATGACGATATTTTTTTCATAGTTTAAGTTTCACGCAATTGTATATCACCATGTATATAATCTGGAAAACACTCATGTATATCACCAGCAAGTTCAGCTCATGAAATTACAAGCCTAGGCCAATTATAATGCATAACAAGACAATAATAAGGCATGTCTCGCCTGAACCATCTAATTTCTGATTTGCTTAAGTAGGTCTTGGAGTTCTCCAGGGATAATGTCTTTACATTCATTTTCACTGCTCTTCAAAATGTCCACCAAGAAATTCGTCCTCAGTGAATATGATCGCTGTGCATGGCAGATAACAAGTTAATTTATTAATTTGCTATGTAGTCTACAATATATACATAGAGAATATTATATACTCACAGTGTTGATAACTGGTAATCTTACGCCATTCCACGTCGCAATGAAACTGTATACAAGGAAGCCTGACAGGTTGCTGGAGAAGAGCACGTGTTTAATTGTTATAGATAAATCAAATGATATTTGATAATAAAGATGAAACATATTATAAGTTATTACCAGTCCGTAGTTTTTGGAACCCATGTTGGGAATTTACGACGCCAGTAAAAAATATCGTCTTTCCACGCAGGATGTGCCAATTCCATGGCGAGTTTGAAATTGTTGGCAATGTTATGTAATTTGTGTATATATGGCATGCATGGATCAGAACCCTTAAACATTCCATTTTTAGGATGAGGATCCATAATGGACACAGTTCTGGTACCCATGTCTAGTATGTATAATGTGTAGTGCTCGATTTGACGGTATGGCAGTAGAACCTATAAACAAACACCGAGTCTATAAGTGACAAATGATAAAACACGAGTTTTTAAAGGAGGATATAGAACATATCTTACACTGCTGCAATGTGAAATATCGTACTCCATGTCAGGCCAGCATTCAAGCAATTTTGCGAGTTTTTTGCAGTCTAGCTTGTCACACCGCCGCGGATCTCGTCCAAACTGAGATATGGACTGTTCATTTTGCAAAATTTAGAATTATTTGTTTATATATATATATACACACACACACAACAACAACAACAACAAGGGAACAATTATATCAACTTACACAGAACTGAAGGTCCATGTAGTGGAATTTGTCATCTAACCACAACAAGGCTTCGTTGCACGCAACCGTCCGAACACCCATGTTGAAGCAATCACAATCAATGGGTTTATTTGCATCTAAAATATCTCTAAGTGTTCTGAGACTTAAAGAAATTGGATATGGTCTGGTGCTTCGAACCCATTCTTTGCTACAAAAAAAAGGAGTAGGAACGAATTAGTTGATCACATCTTAGTATATTAGTATATGCAATTAATTAGCAAAAAATACTTACTCTAAACACTCTTCATCATCTATCGACCAGATGTATGTGCTCAACCAATACAATAGTTCCTTTCTGTCAGTGAATATTTTGGCAGATGGTTGAGGACCAGCAGCAATTTCTGACAGTTGAGTGACCTCACCCGGATTATCGATCATTATGACATCATCTGGATTATCGCTGACCTCTTTATCTTGTTCATCATCCTGGTACCCTCTCGCTGTGTTTAATGTGGAGTTCCACAAGATTGCAGGGAGCTTGAACCTAAACTTACTTATATCATCCTGAAAATATGAGCAAGTGCTGATCTATTAACCGATTATATTTGACAAAAAAAGTGACTATGTTTAGAAATCTCTCTATGAATTACCTGGGTCACATGGTCAGATAGAGTAATTCCAGTCCAATACTCCATATAGTTGATCATCCATAAACCACAACTTACCCTGTGCAAAAGTGAAAAAAAACTAACGTGAATGATATAGATACCGGTGCAAGTCAGGCAATGGCATACACAACAAGTCAGATGATATTTTACCCATCTGTTTGCATTCTCTCAGTGATCTTATCTATAATTGGCCAAGATGCCACTTTAATATCCGCCCATTTATCTCGATACAGCTGTGTAGAGTCTGCTGCAAGTTTTATTACTCTTTCCAGTCCTCTTAACTGTTGTGACCGAAACACCAATATTTAGAAAGGAATATTAGAATTAAAATACAATATGAAACTATATATTATCATTAGTACCTACCGTAGTTATGAGATCTCGACGGTCCGATAGTTCTCGTCCGAAAGAATCCAAGACATGTATCTCACATTTTTTGGCATTCACAACCGCTAGGTACCAGTGAAACTTCTCAATATTAATTGGAAGGAACACCTGCACTAACAGAGTTTTATATAAAATTTTTCTTCTATCTTTAAATTAACAAAATTAACATCTGCATGATATTATATATATATAATAATAATGGCATCGACAAGTTTACCATATCAGCGTGTAAATACTTTTCGACCCTTGTATAATCTACGTCATCTTTATAGTTCAATGCCACCTTAGGATCTCCGTCACGTTTTAGCAAGCTGGAAATAAATGTATTTTCTAAATAAACATCTCCACCTTCTCTATGTTGTAGGTGTTCTTCATGCCGGATACAATGAATATAAGCACTTAGGACCTGCAAAATTTTAATTTGACAGTAAAGAATTGAACACAGATATTTGGTATACATCAATCAATGCAAAAGACAGTCTTAAACATACTTACAGCGCCATTCACTTGCTCACCGTCACGGAAAAGACAATCCATGTCATCTCTGTTTACCCAATTATTATCAATGTTGACGAGTACCCTTTTTTCTGGTGTTGCTTTCATGTATTCAATTATATCAGCATCTTCTTTTGTACACTCATAATCTACAGAGAAATTATTTTTATTATTAATTAATTCCCAAAAATAAGTAAAGAAGATACAATTGAAGACCGCTCACCTTGAGGCAGGACTTTTGCATTGTTTGACTTCTTAGGTTTATTATGTCGGGATGATGCCTTCATCTGTGTGTTCAATACTATCGACTTCACATCCTCGTCAGCACGCTTTCTGTAGTCGTCTTGTTCTAGGTCAACTATTTGTGTGGCATCGTATTCGATCGGCCCTTCTGCTACATCCATCTTGATCTGCAATATATATAATATCAGTGAAAAGAGAGTGAAGAAGTGAAGCAGCTTGTGAAATGAATCAGGTCCTGTAAAAAAATTTGCTACTGTTCTTCGTCTTAATTAGTACAGCAAAATTCCTTTTGCTAGTGTTGTTACAAGCATAGGAAGTGAATACTAAAGAAATTCCCATGTTGTTTCTTCTCAGTGCAATTTTTCCAAGAACTGTTCATGATGTAAAAAGATATGTTTTGCTGAATATACTGAATTCTTTCTGCTAGGGTCTTGATTGAAGTGTTCTTTTCAATAGACCAAAATTTTGAAGTATGCTCTGCTAGAAAGTATTGGAGTAGTGGACCATGTTGCACTTCCATCTGGTAATCCTGAGCGCCCAAGAAGATCCACAATACAAGTGTAATGTTGAACACTTGGCTGCAGTCCATAATCCTTAGTCATACGCTCAAAGAACTCCAAGCCTTCGTCTTTCAGACCACTACGGCTCCATTCATCATCTGTTTGAACAGCTCAACAGCCTTTTGTCCTTGCCCATGGAACCCATAAGCCGAGATCATTGCACTGAACAGGAAAAGATCAGATCCACAATAACCAAAGAAAACTCTTTCTGAGTCACCTAAGCATCCACATCGAGAGTACATATGCACGAGAGATGTCATAACCGGCACAACCTTGTCGACTCCATCGTTGATAGCCTGTGCATGAATTTGCTGACCTTGTGCAAGAGTTGCCAAATCTGAGCAAGAAGCAATAGCACTAACAAATGTGACCACATCCGGTGCCACCCCAACACCACTCATCATGCAGAAATACTCCAGCGCTAATTGGTCATTACATTTTATTATGCTACCATTGCTATATGTACAAATACTTAGAGACAATGTCTGATTGTTTCATGTGAGGATAATCACAAAAAACAGAGAGCCTGCACACCTTGACAGGGTTGTGCTTGTAGAAGATTGGTGAAGCAGGGCAAGCAAGGTGATAGATTTGATCAACCTCCACAAGCAACGGTTGGGTGACATCTGAAATATGTGTGTGTGTATGTATGTCTGTGTGTACAAGCAGATAAGGTACTCAATATGCAGCAACAGTACTGCATATAAACTCTGAACAAGTGACGAAGCAATCATAAAACCCAAAACTACACCTTTCTGGCTATGTCAGGTAAGTTGAAGATGTATTTTATGACTTTCACAAGTTACAGAGATGAGGTATTAAGGTGACAGTTCCTACTCCTTGCCCATTCACTAATCCTCATAGAGTTAGCAACAACACTTTACAAGGAAGCTAATAGTGTCCAGAAAAGTTACACAAAGGAATAACTTATCTACCAAATTGTAAAGATAAAACTAAGCAAACGCCACAAAGGAGCCAAAAATGGAATAGATAGAATCCCAGCTAAAACAAAGAGATATAAAAGCTCAACCTTTGTTTGTACATGAATAAGGAAATAGACACCCCATTAAAAGATATCTAATATATCAGATGCACAGCCTGCAACTGGAATAAGGATGGTAGTGGAAACTGGAAAATGACCACAGTAAAGAACTTTCGCATTTTTCCACTTCTGCTAACAGTTTCTTATCCATGTACCGACAACAGATAGTAACGACATTAGCAAAGATTTATGGCACTGTTATAGTCTGTTGTCGTACCTGCCACTCGATGCTTTCACAGTTGGTAAGAAGCTCTTTTGTCAGATGAACATATTCTCCTATGTTTGAAGCAGTTTGCTCCCACCGATGGAAAGTACTTTGCAATTTGTCAATCTGAAACAGAAAAACTCAGCACTAAAAGAAGAACGCAGATGCCTGCATGCTGAAGATGCAACAGGTTTCCGGAGCTATGAGAGAATTAAGCAGCACGAACACAACAAAAGCTTTATCTTCAGGAATAACAGAACAGCATGGATAAACGCATGATGATGCGATATGTTTCTGAAACTATGAGTTAAGCAGAAAGAGTACTGTAACAGTCCCATATTTTCTCTATACAGATTAAAGGGCCTTGAGTTGTCAGATCAAGAGGACTAAATTACAAGCCTAAGTCACTACCATGCTGGAGGCGCATCAGGTAGCATACTCAAGATCCACATTTACATATTTATATAAAAAAATCGACCTTGTACTGCAAAAATTAGTCAAAAAGTGTAATAAAACAAACACTTCAATATCTTTCTTGCACATAATTGTAGTTCTTCCCTCAGGTCACAAGTGTTTGTAAGTAACATGAGATTGCTTTCATGGATAGAACCTACTCCAATTCTTCCAAGTCCATTGGACACGCCAGGCCAGGGTACTCTAGAGTAGGTGCGTAAATAATTTAAATTGGACCACAAGTTCATGAAACAGGGCCAATGGGCATAATTTGCAAGCTCAGCGAAAATCAGACAAACACGGGTAGCCAAATTTACCACAATCATCCTTACCGAGCCCAGTAGCCAAATTTGCTGCCATGCCCTTTCGCAACCTGGTTGCTAAATCGGTCCAAAAAGCAAATATCAAGCTATGAACTCGTTTCACCCCCACCCTTCGTCATGAGTGCGAGTCATAATCCAGGCGGACCAGACAATGATTGGGGTATTAAGGTAATAGTAAGTATAGTGCCCGTGCTAACGCTACGGCGGCATTTATGTACATATTTAAACAAGTACTTACAAGCTTTGATGCTTGAGCAAGCTTCAACATTTATGTGGCAATTATATGTCATAAGTAGGAAGTGTGCGACAAAAGAATGATCAAAGCAATATATTTTCAAGAAGTGATTTTTTTTCTAACTTCAGGGAAGCAAAAGTTGATGAACTTGTCAGAGGGTTCGCGGGAATCTCTTAGGAGGCTTTCATCATTCACATGGATGGCTGAGGAGTTACTTCAAGTTACAGATTATTATCTCCCCAGCAAGCCAGTGAGTACTGTTCAAATTTAACTCCTGTTTTTTACCCCTCTTTTCCTTTCTTTCTGAATCAAAACCATTGAGCAAAATCTTGGCCATTCATGTTCTCCCTTAACATAGAATAAACGTGCTTCTATGATATTCTAAATAATAGAGATCATACATCTTAGAGTATAAGGAGCTAATATTATACTTATCAGTTGCACATGGTCCTTTTTTATCTAATCTGAAGTGCTTGAGGATACTTTGTAAGCTATACTGCAATTGTAATAAGAATGGACTCTAGCTTACCCTTTTGGAACTTATTTTTTACACGAAATCTAATTATCTGAAGTTGTCAGTACAGCGTGTATCATGTGTACATACACAAATCCTGGAAATTGATCAACCTGGCAATGGAGCAGCAACTGCTATAACATTCTTCAGAGGGCAGCTCTTTGTTGGTTATTCTAATGGCACCATCAGGGTAATGATATTTTCCATATGTCAGTAGAGTTTTTAATTACTCATAAATCCACAAAATAAGAATACATATTGCAACATGACAATAGTTAATTTCTTAATTGCGAAGTGAACTACGAAAATGAGAGCAACATTGTCATGATACACATCAAAGTTTATAACTTTAGTTCATGCAGGAGTATTTCCATAACTAAAATTCCTAATACTCAGGCGTTCCTGTACAGGCATGGGATATAAAAGGCGAAAGAGCAGTAATCATCAGAGAGGTTAAAGAGCACAAGAAGGCAGTGACCTGTTTTGCACTATCAGAAACTGGAGAAAATCTCCTGAGTGGATCAGCTGACAAATCTATTCAGGTAGGAAATGCAATCAACCACAGGAAAATTAATTGCAAAATTTCAGTAGGAGAGGATATGAATGTCATACCTCAACATCTGTGACCACAGTTCCATCTGAAATAATAGCATGTATCCTCCCCATGACCTGAAAACAGAAAATAAGTTTATTTTAAAAGACAAACAAATGTATACTATGCTTAAGCACCTCTTATATTTACCGAATTGGCCATGAAATATAACGTTAACATGCAGCTTGGTTGCAGGAAACAAGTAATTAATTAAGCACTATCAAGAAATAACAAACTTAAGTAATTGGAGTAACAGAAAATGAATAGTACAAAATGACATCCATGAAAGATTCAAAATCAACTGCATAAGGAAAAATACATCATTTTTTTGGGGATAATGAACATGGAGAAATTCATTACAGTATTTGGTGCATACCAAAAATTGCTAGAGATGGTCTACATGTATTACAGTATGACTGGAATGATTTCTTTCATGTGGGATTATCAGAAAGCTCTATACATTGTTGAACTGATGGAGTATCACATGATTGAAAACTTTTGACTATATAGTACAAAGAAAACATGAAAAACGTATTAAGGGAAGATGGAACAAAATATCAATTAAATATCTACTTAATGAACTTGACCATATATTGTCCATGGTGTCCAGAATACAATTCTTTGGGTTCATTTTTATCAATATATAAAGCTATCCAAACAAGTAGATAAATATTGCAGAGTAACGTATATTGATTGGTCACACAGTAAACAAAAATCACAGGAACACTATCAGGAAGTTAAACCCGACTCAAAGGCGAGCCAATTATTGCCTTACCAACCACGAAGCCTCATTAGGCAGAACCTTGGGTATGTCCAAGTGATGAGGGCTAACAAATTGCTGCAACAGAGCAATCTTGCCCGAGATCTCCATGTCAGCTATGGCATCCTCCGCAGACGAAGCGAAGGTGCGGTCGAACAATATGGTCATGATATACTTCTCAAGGCCCTAACGCAGATAGCAAGCAGAGACGTTTAATGCGATGGGTCGATGCGAACAGCACCGAAACAAGAGCAAAAAAGAAAAACCCAACAATGTTTCCACAAGTTCACCTTGAGAGCGTGATCGATTTCCTGATTAGCAGCATTGGCCCATAAGGGATGCTCCTTGATGGATGTCTCCATCGCCGCGAAGAAGGTCTGGACCTTCTTGCCATCCTCCTCGGCGTTGGGCTCATCCAAAGTGAGGGACGTGAGGAAGCTGCAGGCGGAAACTAACCTCGGGTTAAATCTACAGGAGCACATCATGCTGAAATCAATGGCTATTACATTAAAAGAAAAGTAACAAAGAGCATAATATTTTGATGTTATGCTGTTGACATATTCCCTTTTTGTCCAAATATCGCATGAGCAAGTGAAGATTTATAAACCAAGTTGCCTAAACCACATATGTGCTATGTACTTACAAAACTGAAGCACAAAATAAATGCTGTCACATTTTAACCAACCTATAACTCATCTAAGATAAAGTAAAATGGATTTTTTTTATCCATTAGTAAAGCCAGCCCAGTAACAACTCTTTATCACTTACTCCAATAGTATGACAAAGGGAAGATGGGCATTGCAAAGACAAGTTTTGACTTTTGAGTGTGCAATAGAGTATAGTTAGCAGCAGTTGACGGATGCATGTCTTATGTCTGATATGGATGTCTGTGACAACGAGAACCAGCAGAAGGAAAAAAAATAAAAGGGTACAGGCTGTAATAGCTAGCATACACTCTCACAGCATAATTATAATATTACACACAATGCCCAGAAAATCACTTCAAGACAAGCAACTCGTGAGCTACTTGTATTGTGAAAGAATGGACCATAACAGCATAACCCATGAATAATTGGTCCGTTTACAATCAGTTTTTTGCGTAGAAGTCAATTTATCTTCTGAATATATCTTGATTAATTGACATTTGCAACCATGACATAAACTGGAAAAGAACCCAAGTCAAAATGGAACTGTCACGTCATAATAAAATCAGGTGTATGCTTGGATTAGGGCAACTATTCAGTTAGCATCCTAAATCCTAAACAACAACAATTAACTGCAAAGGCCTACCAGGATGTACTGAAAATGGCTTTCAGGACACAAGAGACTGCCCTTACTCTTATAATCAATCCAAGCTATGCACCTACTCTACTCCCTACTAATTTCTCTGGTTCATATTGCTACTTTTGGACCAATCAATCAGCTGTAAAAACCAAATATACTCCAGTATTTCACAAATAGTATGCTTGAAATTTTTAATGAACTATGGACTGAATAAAGAGATATAGGGCAGGTGGCATGCAGTAACCTGGTAATCTAAAACTATAGGTCAGTATGGAAATACGAAGAACACTGGTCCATGAAGGGTCTTTTCCACACAAAAAAGGAACCCCAGATGCTATGTTGCTTATGGGAATGCTCCAAAAGATGTGTTCAGATCGTGCATGATAAAGGCCTATCATATCAATTGGAGATACAAATCATTGCGGACTAAGAGAACCAGGACTTATAAAAAAAACCAATAATGAGCCAACAAATTCTTCACAGAGCAATCTAAAGGGTTATTGAGATAGAGCTAAACACAAAGTTGCTAGCAAAATGGAAAAGACGATGGATATGAACAGAGCGTCACCAGTGTGTGAACCTATAACATCACAAGTTTTAGCCTCAAAAATCACTCAGGAAAATTCTGCTAGCACACCGTAGGACTGTCTAAAGTTCACTATCATCATCTTGAAGCTACAACACCTATCACAAGGCATCTTACCTCCCATGGAAAGGGAACCAAACAACTTTTCTTGTGTGCCAAATGGTGTGACTATACACAGATCGATCGATTTAAGATGTCAAGAGCTACTCAAACAAATAAGGGCTCGTCGGGAGGGGAGGCGAGGCGACCGGAGTAAGGGGTGAAGGGGGGAGGAGGGTTAGCTTGCAAGCGCGAGTGATCGACTGACCTCTTGATGGAGCGGAAGAGGCCGGCGGCGGCGGGGCGGCGCATGCGGTCGAGGAGGTCGTAGAAGTCCACCCGCGACGCCGGCGACGTGGGGCTCTCCATTGCCTCGTCTGTTGAGGCGTCGGCGGCGCACAGGAGGATGCGATGAGGAGCGGCGGGGAGAGGTGACGGTGATGTCGACGGCCGGAGGTGGTGAGGTTGCGCCCCGGTGAATCTGGAGGAGATGAGGGGCGTCGGCGGTCGGAGTAGATGGCAAGGAGGAGAAGGGAGGCGGCCGGTGTAGAGGGCGGCGGCGGATGTGGAGAAACGGCGCCTCCTGTTGCTCCCTTCCCCAATCCGATCGCCGCTCGCACCGCCGCCCTCGCCGCCGCCCGCCCAAAGTCCCCGCCGCCGCTCATAGTCCCGCTCCCGCCTCCGCCGCGACAGATCTGAAGCTAGGGTTCGGTTTCACCGCCGCAAACCCGGATCGGGCACCGCAATCGGCCCCGACGGTGCGCTCGTCGACGAAGCGACGTCCGCCGCGGGAAGATCGGAGATCGGAGCGGGGGATTTTGGCGTCGGGTGGGGTGGGGAGGAGGAAGAGGAGGCGGCGGCGCGGGGTGGGGGGAGGAGGAGGTGGCGGCGGAGCGGAGGGGTGGGGGGAGGAGGAGGCGGCGGCGCGGGGTGGTGTGGGGAGGAGAAGACGGCGGCGCGGCGCGGGGTGGGGAGGAGGCGAGCGTAGGGACGCGGGAGGGAGGGGAGGCGCGGGGGAGGAGGGGGAGGCGCGGGGGAGGCGAAGGGAGCGGAGGAAGCGCGGGGGAGGAGGGGGAGGCGGAGGGAGCGGAGGAAGCGCGGGGGAGGAGGGGAGGCGCGGGGGAGGAGGGGGAGGCGGAGGGAGCGGAGGAGGCGCGGGGGAGGCGGAGGGAGGGGGCAGCGCAGGTCGAGCGGGGGCGCAGGGTGGAGGGGTACTGCAGATCCATTCAAGGATGACCGTCGGATATGGTTGGGTAAGGAGAGAGAATAGAGGAGAGTTAATCTGGTGCGCACGTTTTTATGATGGTGTATTTCTGGGTGCATATTGTGGTGTGGACGTAGTTAAGGTCATGACTGTGGAGCAGGTAATTGTTGGGTGGATGTAAAATAATTTGAACTGGTGGATTATTAGTTTAGATTCATAGCATTTGAAGTGACCCTGGCTTTGCTATTGTAAGGTAGTGTTTGGTTTAGGGGATATCCCGGGATGGGAGGGGGTCAACCCTTTTTTTGTAGTGTTTTGTTGTAGAATTTGGTGGGGTGGGTTGGACCCAAAAGAGAATATTCCTCTGAAAAGTGGGTTGAGACGATCCGCTGAAATCGAGCGAACCGCGCCAACCCACTTTTCCTTCGCGCGCGCGTACTTCGCGCCGCTCTGCCTTTCCCCATCTCCCCGCGCCGCTCTGCCCTTCTCCCTCCACGCGCGGGCGCCGCCCCAGCCGGGTGTGTGCGCGCCTCCCTGCCACTCCTCACGCCGTCGGTGCTCCGGTCGCCGTGCTCCGGTCGTCCTCGTCGCCGTGCTCGGGTTGTCCTCTCCGGCCTCCTCTCCGGCCCGGCGTGTCCTCCCCGCCGTCCTCTCCACTGCCGGCCGGATATCCGCCCCACGTTCGCCGAGTGCTCCAGCGTATCCTCCTCTCCGCTGCCGTCGGCCTCCTCTCCACTGCCGGCCTCCTCTCCGCCCCACGTCCGCCGAGTGCTCCAACGCCGGCGCGTCCTCCCCGCAACTATTCCACTCCATTAATCCTCCATCCAAACAAGAGGTGGGATCACTAGATCCCATTCTATCCCTCCATCCAAACAAAAAACAGGGACTAACCCATCCTTGCAACCAAACAAAAAATGGGATTATCCCATCCCACATACCTGGGATGGAGCTATCCTATCCCACCAAGTCCCCAAACCAAACACATCCTAAAACTTTGTTCACGTACACCTGAAACCAGCACAGACTCAATCAACGGTAGAGATGGCAATTGTACCCATTTACCCGTATACCCGTGGGTAAATACCCTAATAGAGCCGGGTATGGGATATTTTCTTACCCACGGGTATGGAAATGGGGGAAACACTCTACCCGTTGGGTAAACGGGCACGGGTATGAGTAAGTTCCGCCCGTACCCGCTCCGCCCGTTTACCTGCGATATAGATTGACAGGTAGCGCAGTCATAGCAATATCTCTAATGACTATTGATTATTATAAAATTTTACATATCTCTAATTGCTATTGATTGTTATAAACTTTTTTGATAGCCATTATATTTCCTAGCAACAGCTGTTGCTTATATGTACATGTCATTAGTTCAACTCTCAGATGGTGACTCTCAGTTCGCGGGTAAACGGGTATGCTCACGGGCGACGGGTACCCGCGGACGATGGGCGAGGTTTTTCACCCGGCATCCTTCGCAGGTATACCCGCGGGCGTAAATTGAGGTCGCGGGTACGGGTATGGGCGAGCACTACATGTACCCGCCGCACCCGATTGCCATCCCTAATCAACGGGGCCGGCCGTATCAGCGGTGCTGCATCCTCTGCTCAGCTGACCCTGAAACCGTCTTCACTTGTTTGCACTCTGCGGGAGCAGTAACCTATGATTTCTATAATAAATATTCAGAGTTATGAATAAAATATAAAAATCAATAATAGCAAAAAAAATATAATGCTTCGTGCTAGATATAATATCTGTAAATAATTTAGAGAAATTACAAAATAATTTAAGATGAAACTATATTGATACAGTATAATGTGTACAACCTGCGTACACCAGTGCACGACAACGTGAGTCGTTGCCTAGTGCCTACTGCCTCGTTGACCTGGCTGCCGCCGATGCACGCTCTCTCCCCGGCTCTCAGGTGACAGTTGTCGTGGCTATACTCTTTGCCACCGAGGCTAAGCCAGGGGCCAGTGTTGCTCTCAGCCTCTCACGAAGTCGCTTGGTGGTCAATTGCCTCTTGATTTCGTACGCCAGTGCCACCGGGTTTAACAATTTTTGTTTGGATTAATGGAGCTTGAGAGAGACACAAAGAGAGAAGGGAGGGAGGGGATAGGCTAGGGTTTGAAGGGTTTACGGATGAGCCAGTGAGCCAGTCTGATGTGGAGGCGGATGGGTTATTAGGTCGCACATTTTAGATGAATTGGAGAGGAAGGTGTGGGAGTGGGTTGAAATCAACTATGAAGAGGAGGTGTAAGAGCAGGTTGAAATCAATTGGAGGTATATATATGGAATATTTTGTTTAATTATCAGTATATATGTAATATATCTATTAAATATTAGGTATTACATGAAAAAATTTAGATATATAACTAAATATCTTTGAATTACATTAGGTCCGCGCATTCTCTGAAGCTACACGCAGCAAGTTTGGACACTGGTCCGGGATTGGATCGGTGTCCCTTTTCAGGTGCCTTCTACTGTAGAGTACAAGATGGAGCCGTGGTGGTACACCTCCCGGAAGACCTTTCTCAAGAAGTTCCGCAAAGCTTTTCATTCACTTGTGATCTTGGTGTTCTGGATCACGTGGAAGGGAGAAGAACGTGAGAATTTTCTGTGCCGAGCAACGGACGCCGCTGGAGCTGCTTTGGGTGATCAAGGAGGCGCTGTGGACTTGGTGTGTCGCTGGCTTCTTAAAGGAGCAGGAGGCTAGTGATTGACCTTGTTCAGTGCAGCGGCGATGGCCGCATCGTGTGCTTGATTCTTGTTTTCTGTTGGCAGTCTTGCTGTAATATCTATGGGATAGACTATTGCACAGATGACTGAAATTTTTTTTATCTTTCAGTCACCTAAAGTTGCACTTTGAATCACCTGAAGTTGCACATGTTTTTTTGGAGGGGGGCTGCAATTTTAGTTGATTGAGAGTGCAATTTCAGGTCAGCTGAAGTTGCACTCTGAATCACCTAAAGTTGCAGCTGTTTTTTGGAGGAGGGCTGCAATTTTAGTTCATTAAGAGTGCAATTTTAGGTGACTGAAACATAAAAAAATTTCAGTCGCCTGTGCAATAGCAAAACTGAATATCTATATCCCTTTGTTTTCTTCTGCTTCTTAATAAAATCTAGGTCATATTCTTTTCGGTTTATGACTTTTCCTCGAATAAACAAACAAGATGACTTCTCCGCTATCATTTTGAAACGACTTATCAGGACAGTTTTTTAAAAATAATTTATTGATATTTGATTTATTCATACAAACGTTCAAGTTAAAATTAAAAGTCACTAGCCTCATTCATAAATCATAAATCACAGTAGAAAGAAACTCGTACCGTCAATCAGCCAATCCTTCTGGCCGGCCGGTCTAAAAAAAATTGTCTAGGACGTCACTTATTTCTAACGCATGCAAAGGAGGCCCACTTAACACACTAGTAATTCACGTGCTCCACGTGTTAACCCAAATAGGACTCATACTGCTAAGGCTCCGTTTGAAATGCATAAATTTTAGACAAAATTTACAAGAATTTCACAAGAGTCGCTTCAATAACCCGTGAATGGAAAAAAAACCCCCCAACTTTCAAACAAAGCCACAACACACTAGTAATTAGCGATTAGCACGACTCCGCGCGTTAACCCAAATAGGACTCCGTACTGCTAATACTAAACATGATTTTTAAACTGGTGTGCTCGTACTCTTATGGTAATATAGAGCCTTGGTTGCCTGCATCAGGGTAGCTCGTATCCGCTCATGCAAGAAGATGGTGTTTGGTTGGCTGCATCGGGGTGAGAGCCTGCACGAGTGGATGCAAAAAAGCAACTAGAGCCAGACTGAGCTCGTACGCGGCTGAGGAGCTTCCCTCCTCAACCTGGCCACGCGCATGAGCTGATGCAGGCGCATGAGCTGATGCAGGCAACCAAACAGCCCATAAGAATCGCGAATCAAACAGCAAAATCTAAGCAGAAACCGAAGCAGAGGAGCGCGAGACCTGCTCTGCCGCTCTCTTCTGTCATCTGCAGCGATGCCTCTCTCGCTCACTCATCTGCAACGCCCTCATCTCCCTCTGCCAGTTCAGTTCTGTCGCTTCCGCGGCCTCTTTTGTCCGTCAGAGGCTCAGAGCACAGAATGAGGAATCCATACCAGCGCTAAAACCATATTAACCAGGTGTTTACTTTTTTTTATCTAGTGTTTTGGTGCCGGTACCTAGATTAGCGCCGGTCCAGGAATCGTTTGCTGAGCACCACCATCTCCGGTATGTGTGACCGGAATCGTTTGCCCAGCGGCGCCCCGAGCCGCACAGCAGCATCGACAGCTCCGGCGCGGCGGCCACGGTCACCAGCATCGCGCCCAGCTGCATTGTCACCAGCTGCAGCGCCAAGACCAACGTCAGCAGCAACGTGGCCAGCGACGGCGGCGGCTACAGCAACAGCACGGAGCGGGGGGAAGCCGCACAAAGGGGGCGACCCGAGGTGGAAGGCGATCCTTGAGGCATGCGCGCGGGATGGCCCGCTCGATCGCCCGCCGCGCCGCGCGCACAGTCGTTTCCTTTCCGCTCGACGGGCCGCTTCCAATTGGGCGGGCACTGCGCGCACGGCCGAGCGATCGATCGAGACGGCACCGGCACGTACGGGGGCGGCCGGGATCTGAACCCGATTGACGCGCGCATGCAGACAAGCTTGGTGTACGTTTGTTTCGTACTATTAGAACTAGGGCGAATCTATCACATAAATATCACTCTATCACATAAGTATCTAGGGAAGAAAATTTGATCACATGTGATAAATATTGACGAACAAAGTAAGTATTTTCTCTCTTATAATGTATAATACTAAAACATCATAAATGAATTTTTGCAACAATCTATTTTTCAAAAATCAAAATTACATATGTATTATTAAATCATTTAAACGTGTTTTAAGGATAATGCCTGCACAAATACATAGACCATCTTGCTAGTTAATCTAATAGATAATAATTATTGAAAGAATCCGAACTGAAAAACTATATAAAAACCGAAAAGAACGGATCGTTACAGGCCAAAAGTCATGTCATTTGTCTGGCTGGCACTGTTTCGTGAAGTATACTTTTTTGCTTTAAAATCCACGATTAAGTTCCGCTTATTTTGGTTTAAGTTTTATACGTATGGTTTATTTTTACTATTTTTAATTTTTTTTTGATTTTTTAGCTTTTTCACTAGTTCTTTTTTTATTTGTTTACATTGCCGCGATGGGTTAATCTATTTTTTTACATTGCTGCGGTGGGCTAATCTGTTTTTTACTTTTATAATTTTTTAAATATAGTTACGTCAAATAAACAACTATCAACTATAATATAATTTTAGTTTGCTATAGTATAATTTTAAATATAAATCAGTTTATTTAGACCAACCGATCAGCCTCTAAGTATTCTGCGAACTACTGTACTCAGTAGAAACAAAAGTAGGAAGAGAAGACAATGATGAATCGCATTGTGTGGCGATGAGATGATCCTGCAAAAGCTCCCTCCATCGATCCCTACAAACCAGAGTTGTATTACTATTCCATTAAACTAAACGAGTTAACTGACAAAGCGAAATCGGTGCATGAAAGAACGAGACACAAATAAACTGAACCGCCTCACCTCTTTGACCGTCAGTTGAGCACTAGCACTGTAGCACAGAAAAATAGGAGTATTCATCGTCAACCCCGGATCAAATCAAATCATCAAAAGGCATGCTCGCTTCTTTCAATAAAGGAAGGCAAAGGAATCCGGTCCTCCTTTCCCTTTTTCTCCCTTGTTTACAAGAAAAGAAAGGGAATGCTGGCTGGTTTTGAACGAGAAGATCCCTTGGACTCTGCGGGAGGAAACGAATGTGCTCTGCTGTTCACTCCTACACTGGCATCGACCAAAATACTCTACTCTACTCTACTCTGAAGAAACAAACAGGGAACATAAAAGCAAGGACGTCCTAAAGTAGACCATACTATGCAATTGCAAGCAGAGAAATGAGCAATGGATAGGGTTACTACCTCATCTTAGAAAATTATTAGTGGTAAAAACCCATCGCATTTGAAGTGGCCCTGGCTTAGTCATCTCAATGACAGAGCTAGGATTTTAACGGTGAAAATATGAACTTAAGATGCAACGATAATTTTAAACAAAGAGGAGTAATTATAAGTATAACAAAGTTTCTTCAGCCTAACGAAGTGTGAACTTAAAGTAATACAAGAACTATTATTAGTCTTAGGAAGACTCACATCAGGAAGTAAAGCTATCTATATAACACTTAAGTACTAAACTAAAGTAATAAGCAACTATAATATTACTAGATTCGCCTGTGGTTAGCCTTCAAAAACCTCAAATGACAGAAGTTTGCTCTGTTCTCTATCAAGAACAACAATCAGGTACCAATGTACCTTAGATACACTGGCATTCCGGTAATCAGGCACCTATACATGATTTGTACAGTAAAGAGTAGAGACAACACATGTCCTTCAAAGGGAGTTAGTACCTAATGAATCACCTTCACTCCTGCACCTTCCTAGCTATGAGCAGTATTGAACCAAATACAAGATAATTAGATAAAGTAAAGACTAACTTCTAAGCTCCACTAACTCAGTAACCCTAGTTGAGATCTCATTTCAATCTTCAAATTTGAGAACTGAAAACAGAGTTATACTAGTACACTGAGTCATTGTGTCACGGATAGCCTCGTCCCACGTATTTCGGGTTTGACTCATTTGAGAACAGAACTACACTACATAGAGCTACATTTGAGAATAAATATGGACCATGCTGATGCCTGTTGCCTGCTGGGCCAAATGAAGTAATGGGCTGTTAGAAGTATGTATAGTGCATAGGAGTATATGTAATATATATTTGTATATTAGAGGGTACATGCCGGATTTTTTCGCAAAAATTTTGGGGTACAACTGTACCCCATGCATATACTCTCCCTCCAACACTGATCCATATAGACCTGAAACCGGTGTAATTCCGACTCATGAATGTAATTTGGCTAGGATGGCACTCGTTCCCTATACATACAAAGGAGGCAAAGTTAGCATCTGTCCAAATGACAATTGTTAAGGGGCCATTCTTTTCAGTTTTTTGTTTATGATTTATGGCTTATATTACAATAACTAGTTTTTAAACGAAATATTTTTTCAAGACAAGATTTACAAGTCGATTGTAGTATACACTATACTGACTTCAGCTATATTGACTAAAATCACATGTGAGTCTCTCCGTACTCTCTTACGAACAGCCAGAATTCAGAAATTTAGGTGTCGCTCATTTGGGCTGAAAAAATGGCTTATGGCTGAAATTTCACTGTAGCTGGCTGAAATTGCACTGTAGCTGATGGTAGCTTATTTGGCGTAACTAAAATTAAAAAATTAAAAATAGAAAAAAATTAGTCTATCACGAACAATGCAAACGAATATGGAAAAAAAGAACTAGTAAAAAACGAAATTTACGAATAATAAAAAATAAATCCGAAGCTAGAAACCCAAGCCGAAATGAGCGGGGCTTAACCGGTTCAAAAGATGTCCTAAGAGCAACTCCAGCAGTAGTCCTCAAAACAGAGCCCCTACTTTTCATTTGAGGGCTCCCCCTACTTTTGAGGGCCCAATTTTTTTGCTTCTACTCCAACAGCACCCCTTAAATCTAAGCCCTCAAATCCATCCACTACACACTAACATATGGGACCCACTCCTGACAAATCCATTCGGAGGCGACGGCGACGGCGATGGGCAGAGGCGACGGGCGGGGAAAGATGCGCGCGGAGAGGGAGGCAGGCGGCGCGCTCGGGAGGGAGGCGCGCGGGGAGGGAGGCGGGCGGCGCACTCGGGAGGGAGGCGCGCGGGGAGGGAGGTGACGGCGACGGGTAACGGGCGGAGGCGTCGGCGATGGGCGAGGCGACGGGCGAGGCGGTGCGCTTGGCAGGGGAAAGAGGCAGGCGGGGCTCACACTCACGTCGCCGGCCGCCGGCCCGAAGCCGTGCCGAGGCTTGCGTCGCGCCGACGCCACCGCCCGGCTGGACCAGCCGCTCGCTCGCCCTCCCACGCCGACGGCCTGAAGCCGCATCGCGCCTGGGCTCGCTGCTCCTCGCGCTCGGGTCGCCGCCGGCAGGTGCAGCCCCGCGCGGGCCGCCCGCTCCCGAGAGCCTCCTCCGCCCGGTCCCGTAGCCGCCGGCCTCCCTCGCTCGGTCCCGAGGCCGAGCAGCCTCCACCGCCGGCGCGGGCTACCGAAGCCGGCCGCCCCGTATCTCCGCCTCGCCCGCCGCGCTCAGCACAGCCGACCGCACGGGAAGGAGCCGCCGCGGAGGCGGGCGGGCGAGGGAGGCGGGCGGGCGGGGGGAGATTCGGCGGACGGGAGCGGAAGAGGCGGGCGAGGACTTTTGGCCGAGAGCGGGAGAAGTTTCACGGTGTGGGAAAAAAACAGGAAAATGAGGGGTGGGAGGGTGATTTGAGGGGCTCCTCAAATTTGAGGGCTCTAGTAGGGGCCCTGCTGGACCTATATTTTTACCTCAAGTCCTCAAATATGAGGTTTGAGGGCTCAAGTAGGGGCCCTGTTAGAGTTGCTCTAAGTGGGCCCAACGCACACTAATTAGCATGCCTCTATCGTGCTAACCCAAATAGGATTTTTAAACCGGTGTGCTCGTACGCTAACGGTAATATAAGAATCGCAAATCAAGCAGCAAAATCTAAGCAGAAGCGCAGGAGCGAGAAAGCAGCAGACCTGCTCTGCTGCTCTCTTCCTCTGCCATCTGCAGCGATTGCCTCTCTCTCTCTCTCTCCCCTCTGCAACGCCCTCGTCTCCCCCTCTCTCTACCTCTGCCAGTTTCTGTCCCTTCCCCAACATCTTTTGTCCGTTGCATCTCCATTAATCCACGCAAAGATGCAGTCGTCACGCTCCCAGCACGCCAAGCAGCCAAGAAACCACGCGCACTTGCGCACCCAGGTGCAGGTGCGCCCGAGTCCCAGCGACATTTCCCCGCACCAAGATTTCCAGTTCCAGCTCCTCCCCAAGGTGCTCCAGTTCCACATGAACGGCGGCGGCGGCGGAGTCACCAACCTTCCCGACGCTAAGTCGTCGGAGAAGGTTCTTCTCGGGTTCGACGAGGTCAGGATCAGCATTGCGTCCAGCGAGGACGAGGAGGAGGCGGCGCCGCCCAGGTGCTCCTTCTCGGGCGCGAGCCACCCACCGGAGCCGGTCGACGAGATGGACGCCGTCTTCGTTGCCGTGGACGGCCGGGACAAGCCGGCCAAGCCGGTGATCGTGTGGGACGCGTCCCCGCCGCCCAGCGGCGCCGCGAGCCCGCACAGCAGCATCGACAGCTCCGGCGCGGCGGCCACGGTCACCAGCATCGCACCCAGTTGCACCGTCACCAGCCGCAGCGCCAAGACCAGCGTCAGCAGCAGCGCGGCCAGCGACGGCAGCGGCTGGAGCAACAGCACGGCCGGCGGCGCCGGCGGGAGCGGGGGGAAGCCGCACAAGGGGGGCGACCCGAGGTGGAAGGCGATCCTAGAGGCGCGCGCGAGGGACGGCCCGCTCGGGATGGGGAACTTCCGGCTGCTGCGGCGGCTCGGGTGCGGCGACATCGGGACGGTGTACCTGTCCGAGCTGAGCAACGGGGGCGGCACCGCGAGGGCGTGGTTCGCGATGAAGGTGATGGACAAGGCGTCGCTGGAGAGCCGGCGGAAGCTGAGCCGGGCGCAGACGGAGCGGGAGATCCTGCAGCTGCTGGACCACCCCTTCCTGCCCACCCTGTACGCGCACTTCGAGACGGACAGGTTCGCCTGCTTCGTCATGGAGTTTTGCCCCGGCGGCGACCTCCATGCGCTCCGGCAGCGGCAGCCCGGCAAGCACTTCCCGGAGCACGCAGCGAGGTACTGAACTCCTTTTCATGTCCCATTTCAATTGATTCCTTGCTTTAGGCTGGTGCATTTGATCGGAATTGCAAGCAACTAGCTCAAGTTTAGGGCTTTAACCATCATGATCTATCCAATCCAATGCTGTACAACGTTTCAGAGTTCGGCACTGCAGGGATTTTTCTGCATTGCCATGAAAACCAGCAACAGCAAGGTTGGAGCAGTCAGGTCTCAGGTCTAAAAGTTACTAAGATTTGGGTCTTGCAAGTGCTTAGGGAATTAGGGACCTGAGTACAAGATTATCGAAATAGTTAGTGCTGATTGCGATATGATGGCATGAATTTCAGGATTTGTCATAAATGGTTCGCTGGATTTCGAGTTACCGTGTCCACAAACGAAATGGCTTGCCATTGTTCAGCATTGTTCCGAGGGCTCTCCACCATTACAATCAGCCAATCTGTACTGCTTGTTAAACGTGCGACTACCATTTCGCCACTGTCTAATTGTTGTTGTGAAACTTGATTAGTATCTAAATTAACAAACGTAGACAGCATGTCCAATTGGCAGTTTTGTTGTGCTAGTTAAAGTTGATATCTTTTTCCCAGTGGCCCATTCATGCAATAGAACTTGATATTTAAATTAACAAACATGGACAGCTTGTCCAATTTGTCTCCAAAGTATTGTTTGTTACTCTGAAGGAAACTCTTTTCGTATGTACAACCTTTTACCACACACTTGCTGTTAATGTATAGAAGATAGAACAATTTGCAAGTATCACATGATTATCCTACTTGGTTTACTTTTTTTAGATAATGGAACTAGGTTCCAGCCTCTACCATCCGGGATGGTACACAGCTGAATCCTACTTGGTTTACTAAGGGCATCTGTAGTGTATGAAAAGAGATCTTAAGCCACCTTAAGGTCAACCTTATACATTACAGGGGTGACCTTAAGCAGACCCTAAGCAAAAAAAACTTAAGGCTGGTCCTCAAGCTAAAGACCTGGCCATAAGCATTAAAATACAATTTTTCTTTATCTGCCATGTGGGACCATCTTAAGGCCCCTTGGGTTATATACACTATGGAGTTGGTCTTAAGGTTTAGATGGGACCCACCTTAAGACCCTTTGGGTTATATACACTACAGATGCCCTAAGCAATGGAGTGCCTATACATTCTGCTTAATGACATTTGATTGATCCACCAAAGCTTTATTGGTGTGTTCTTCTCTGCAGCTTGAAGTATAATTCTTTTCGCGTTTGCAGGTTTTACGCCGCTGAAGTGCTTCTTGCGCTAGAGTACCTTCACATGCTTGGAGTGGTCTACAGAGACCTGAAGCCAGAGAACGTCCTAGTCAGGGACGATGGCCACATCATGCTCTCGGACTTTGATCTCTCCCTTCGTTGCGCAGTCTCGCCGACACTGGTGAAAGCTTCCCTGTACTCTGATCCCAGCAGGGCTAATGCGCAGTCCTGCGCCCAGCCTGCTTGCATCCAGCCTACGTGCTTCATGCCCAAGCTCTTCAATCAGAAGAGCAAGAAAAACACCACCAACAAATCAAGGAACAGCGAGCATAGACAGAAACAGCAACAAGCCTCTGCCCTACCTGAGCTCGTGGTCGAGCCCACCAGTGCACGCTCAATGTCGTTCGTCGGGACGCATGAATATCTCGCCCCGGAGATCATCAAGGGTGAAGGCCATGGCAGCGCGGTGGACTGGTGGACGTTTGGCATATTCCTGCATGAGCTGATGTACGGCAAGACGCCGTTCAAGGGGCAGACGAACCGCTCAACACTGTTCAACGTCGTCAGCCAGCAGCTCAAGTTCCCCGATTATCCGCCGACGAGCAGCGCAAGCAAGGACCTGATCAAAGGTTTGCTAGCCAAGGAGCCCCAGAGCCGGCTCGGTGTGAAGAGAGGAGCAGCGGAGATCAAGCAGCACCCGTTCTTTGAGGGCGTGAACTGGGCGCTCATACGGTGCAGCACTCCCCCCGGCGTGCCGAGGGCTATGGATTCCGTCCCCGTGACGCCGACGAAACTGGCACCGGCGGACAGGGTGGAGATGAGCAGCGTCAGCAAGAGGATGGCAGGGGCAGATGTGGAGTCTGGAGGGAAGTACCTAGACTTTGAGTTCTTTTAGGAAGCTTGTAACCTGCTTTAATTTGCAGCAGCTACTTGTGTTTTAACCATAGTTGTTGTGATTTGAGCTATAGCTGTAGACCTGTAGTCTCATTCCCATACTGTCAGCATTTGGGCAATGACATATCTGACCGGTTTCAATCCTGTACTACTGCATTTTCTAACTCTGTTGTTTGGAATTCTGTCACTTAAACTCAGTGTCCCCTAGACGCTAGTCGGGCGGCAGATCGGCGCCTAACGCCTAATCGGGCTGGGCGGGTGCCTAGGCGGCCGCCTAGACGGATAAAATCGGCTAGGCGGCCAAGGCGGGAGGTTGGCGCCTAGGCGCCGCCTAGGTGGGCTAGGCGGCCGCCTAGGGGAACACTGCTTAAACTATACAATTTCCTGCTAATCTGAAGCTTAAGCCGTGCGATACCAATTTCCATCTACAACATGTTAACATACATCACACATTACTTCTTGCAATGATATTTTACAAAGTTGTATACATTACAGTACATAAGCATCGTTAAGTAGGGCAAAGCTAGCATTCTATACCAAAATGTGAATGCCCAGAGCAGAAAGGCAAACAGATGCAAGAAAGTCAAGAACATGAGAAGAAAGAGAGGCGAAAATTAAAACAAAGACACCACCTCGCATTAGTACATTACAAAACCAGATTTTCTGATGCGCCGACGAGCCCCATGCCGGCGGCCGGATTCCGGTGCCTCATGAGGACGCGCAGCTGCGCCCGCTGGCACTCGAGGTTGGACGCCAGATCCACCCTCTCCTCGCGCGGCCGCACCCGGACGGCCCTCGGGAACTCCACGAACCCCTTGATCCCCCTCCTGATGTGAGGGTTCTCGCCGCCGGCGGCCTCTCGCCGGTGCAACTGACCGTGCTGGCCACTCGTCGGACTTTGTTGCCCGTGTTGACTCGATGGGCTTGACTTGCCGATCGGACTACCGCTGCTGCTGCTCTTGTTGCCGTCGGCAATGGTAGCAATGAGCTCGTCGTCGGAGATCTCCTGCAGCCTCTCCTCCACCGCGGCCTTGGCGTCGGCGAGCTTCATCTGCACCCGCTCCTCCCGCCAGAGCTCGGCGACATGCAGCATCCGCCGCTCCTCGTCGATCTCCTCCAACGCGTGCTCCATCTCCGCGCGCATGGCGTCGACCTCCTCCCGCATCCTCTGGCACTCCACCTCCACCGCCCCGCTCCGTCGCCTCTCCTCGGAAAGCTCCACGGCGAGCACCTCGTTCAGTGACTCCGCCTTGCGCCGCATGCGCCTCTCGAACTCGAGCTCCGCCCTGAGCTCCCTGATGCGCGCCACGCAGAGCTCGAGCTCGGACGACACCGACATGGCAGCTCCACCATACCCTTCTTCCTGCTCCATGCCGCTGTCGATTGCGACGATCATAGGTGATCGGTTCTTGCCTCGAGATCGAGAAGAGCGCGAGGAGGAGGTGTTGCAAGAATGGTCGACGTGCAAGGAGTAGTGAGGGTTGTGATAAAGCTTCCAAGGAGGAAAGGCAGCGCCATGATTGAGCCCGAGCCGAAGATTCCTGAGGCTTGTTTCCGCGAGCGCCATGGCCTCCACTTGCGCCCACCTACGCTATCTTTCCGAGCTCGAGATCCAATATTTTACTGCTCATGGAGGAGGGAATGGAGGGAAAAGCGCATGTCCCCAGGGGGCTCCAGCCTCCCAACTCTTGTCTTTGTGAGCTGTAAAAGGGAGGAGACGAGGAGGAGGAGATGGTCACGTCTCACGTTCTCACATGCATGGATCCCGACCTCGACGCCGCCATCATGGCGGTTCGTGCTTCCTTCTCCATTGCTGCTTTTCCTCATGTTCTCTTTACCAACCCTTCTCCTCTTCGATCGGCATTCTGATGCTGCCATTGCTGATGGAGCATATAGGGATCATGTGCATGCGCTAGCTTAATTTACATCGTCCTAGCTCACTTCATTTCAGTTGGTCCATTCAAGTACTCAACACAAGGAAATGCAATGCATCTCCCTTGCAAAAATAACACTCACTCACTCACTCACTACTGCACACAAAGGATACGCTGCTTCCGAAGCCTGTGCAGTTTCATGCATGCCCCTGCTCCCTTTTTTCTTGGCTTCATCCATCACCGTGAATCCTTTTCAAGGCCGGGCAAAGGCATTCACATACACACACAAGTGAAGCGCTGCGCTGCATCAAAAGCGCTGTTTGGAATTGATTTCTACTACTAATTAAGACATGGCTGCATCGCACATGTTTGCAACTAGATCTGCCTTGCCGTTCATTAATGAGTACTACTCCGGATACAAGAGCTTCGCAGGACGTCAGGACGAGGACGGCGTGGTACGTGGTAATAACTTCATCTGTGAGGTAAATGTGGGGCCGCAACACTGACACCGTAACGGGCACTGGATCGCCATGAATCAGAGACCGTGATACCAATCAATGAAGCTGTACGCATCTTTTTTTTTTTTTAAAAAAAAAGGGTCAATGTTTGGTTAAAGAACTCTATTCGGAGTCCAATTTTTATTTTAAACTCAAAAACCGGTTGTTTTTTTTATCCCTAACTCCCAAATGTGGAGAAATAATCCCCGACCAAATTCCATCTGGGTTTCCTCCATGCTGGCCGCTGATTCACATCACACTGTACGTGGACGTCGAATGAGTTGAAGATGGACCGAAGAATTGGGAAGACTGACACTGTTATTTCCCTGGGCGTGAAGGGGAAATATCTGTCCTTCCCAAACCCTAAATTGGCGGTGGGTGGGGATTAAATTGGGGGGTTTGGGTATTGGATAGAGGTGTGCGACGATGTTGATGGCAAGCTCGAGTAGCTCAAAATTAGGTTCGTCGGCGACGAGGCCACATACGAGCGGTGCGGGTAGTTCTTTTTCATCATTGATTCCCTACAAGGAGCGCCCTTTGGAGTATGCGCCAGCGATCTTCTGCCATTGCGATGAGAAGGCAGCCAAATAGGTTTCCTAGAGCGATTTGAACCCTGCAAGGAGGTACTCCATCTGATAGAGAGCTCAGGTAAGTAAATTTTTGAGCAAGATTTGGTTTATTTCCCTTCGATTGTTGCTTTGGTTTTGACTTCTTACAAAAAAAATTGGGTGTATTGTTCATTGTGGTTTGTAGTTGGGAGTTTGCAATTACTGGCACTGGGATGACACAAAGACTACTCCATTCCTAAAATAGATTTTAGTTGATTTTTGTGATGTTGTCAGAACCTATAGGAAGGATAACATAGAACTCAGAGGTTCAGTTGATGATGCTAGAGTAAGTGCAGAGGAGATGAAGGTTTTGCATAGAGCAGAATTGGAAATGCTAAGAGCAGATCTGCTTGAGAAGGATGCTTGTTTAGCTGAACTTAATCAGCAAGTAGTGAAGTTAGAAGGAGATAGACATACTATTAAGTATTTGTTAGCAATTTGCATATCAGTTGTACTAGGTTTGTTGTTCTGGTGATGAACATCTAGTCTGATATGCTATGTACTCTTTCATTATGAAATACAGTATTGTAGAATGCGATCGATATGCAAGTAATGAACATGTATTTGTAATCCTGAATGTTATGCATTGTGTTTTGTGATTCACAAATGATTACAACCAAAGCAAAGGACTCACATATATAACAACACAAGGCTCAAGTTTGGTATTAGGTTCTGATTCATAACTCATTGCAACCAAATCAAAGGACTCACATATAACAAAAGCCAAAAGTTTGGCATAACTAGAACTAACAATACAGTAGTCACAAGTTTGGCATACATGGAAATTACAACACATAATTAGGTAAGACATTTTCCAAGCGATAATAAATTACTTGATTGCATCAGATACTTATGGAGACCCAAGAAGTTGTGGAATAGGCATTGTGCCCTTCTTTTGAGTTGGTCTCTTTGCTTTCATTGGAGGCTCCTAGGCATGAACAATAGCACTTGCAGAAGCTCCTAAAGTGAGATTTATGGTCACTTTTGAACTTGCTTGAGAAGTTGGAACTTGAGCATCCAAGCTTACTGAAGTTGAACCTCCTTTCTTTGTTGTCACCTTGGCTTTAGTAGAAGTCATGATAATCCTTTGGTTTGGCATTCTAGGCTGCAAAATTTTCAAATAAGTATTTTACCCAGTTTGGCATTCTAGGCTGCAACATTTAGCAATAAGTATTTTACCCACATTCTCTAGTTAAAATGCATAGTTGTGATTACCTAGTTGATAGTCATATACTCACATTCTGTATGGTAGTTCTAGTGCTCTCAGTGAAGAGTATTCCTACTCCACTACACTTTTTCTAACTCTTATAAGCTTTGGTAGTTCCTATTGAAGTCTTCCTCTTTCCAAGATCAGTTGAGTTTTGTTGTGAACCTATAGTAACCATGACATGTGTGGAAGATATGGAGTGAGATAGAGCAAAGAAAAAGGGGGAATGAACAAAATGTTGTGATTTTACCATAGGTGGTCTAGCAAGTACACCCACTAATGCTGCAACTCCCTAGGTGTTTTCATTTCCTGTAGTTGAGGTTTTTCAGTGGTTTCTCTTTTCCTCTCCCTCTTGAGCCTACCTGACATCTTAACATAGCCAGGTGCTTTAGGCTTAGATCTCTCTGACACTGGCCAAGCACTCATCCCCTCAATTGGTTGTAAGCAGTGGTCATATGTTTTCTTGAACTCTTCAATAGAATAAAAATTGGCGATGAAATATTCAACTAACTTAGAAGCAAAGTAGATGTAGGATATTGCATGGCAACAAGGCAAACCAAATAGCTGCTAATACCTATAAGAGCAAGTTTTTTCTCCAGGAAAACAACAAATGTATTGTTGAGGTGCTTAAATTCATATGCATCCTTACCATTAGAAATTGCATGGCACAACCCTAATTCAATAATGTATGTCTTCAGTTTTTTTAATATGTTTGGATAAATATGCCCCTACCATTTGTCAGACTTTGCCCTATTCTCTTGGATTACAATAATTACTTTTCTTCTAATAGCCTCAAGCATGCTTATTATAGAAAGGTATCTAACATGTACCATCCAATTGTTAAAGGATTCCCACATGTTGTTGTCGACTGAATCACAGTTGGATCCAATCTTGAACCAAGCTCTGATCTAATGATGTGGGTCAGTATTCATCATAGCTTTAGCTCCTTCTGGTGTGTCTAGTGCCAATTTTTCCCTATAATAGTTGAAAAGTCTCTAGCAGGGTGCTTTTGCACATCTCCAAAATTTCTTTTGATACTTCTTCTTCTTGAACTTCTTCCTCCAGTTTGCATAAATGTGTCTAGCACACATTCTGTATTCTACTTTTGGAACCCAATATGCTATAACATTAAGAAGTCCCTGCAAGAAAATAACATTGTTAGTATATCACAATTACACCTGATTTGAAACACAACAACACATTACATACCTTCTGTTGGTCTGACATTATAACCTAGCCATCACCATTGTAGCACCCTAAAAAAACGAATCCATCCCCATCTCTACCTCTCTCTATCCCATATTTATCTTCTCTCTTCAACCTCTCTCTCTTCCTCCCCATGAGACCGGCGACATGTGGGAGTGGCCTGGCTGGGGCAGGTCTGGCACTAGCAGCAAGCGGCGTCGACCAATGCACATGCGGTAGCTCACGTCACGGGCGTGACATGGCAGTGTGCGGCGCAGCATGGCAGCGCCATGGCAGATCGGCAGCAGCGACTACAGGCCACAGCAAGCCAGAGGCAGTGCCATGGCAGGCGTCGTGGGTCGTGGTGGGGTGGCCGGAGGTAGTGCAGCTAGCTGCGGTGACACACAGGCCATGAGGTGTGGCTACAGCAACGCGCAGGTCATGAGGCACAAAGGCGGCGACTGTCTTAGCGGCATGTTGGCGGCGGTGGCCGATGGCGGCATGGTGTAGGTGGTGGCAACCGGTATGGGTGGCGTGGCTATACAGCCGATAAAGCCAGAGCAGGAGGCGCAGCCCGATGGCGGCTGCGGCTTGCGCGATGCGGGCGGTGGCCGGCGGCGGCGACCGGCCATGGCGGCAGTGGTGGCCAGACAGGCCAGTGGCCAGGTTTCTCGGTCGTGTGGTTCGGGTGTCTGGGAGGCGTGGCCAAATAACATTTTGCGTAGAGTTTTCTTGGGTCATGCAGCAGGCCATGGTTTGTTAGGCCGAACAGTGGATCGCGCGGCCGAACGGTGATTCACACGCAAAATTTTAACGAATGTGATCTTTGCCGACCGAACAACCTCCTGCTGACCTTTTCATAATCTTATCATAACTCTCATCTTATTCACTTCCATTCCATCATGTAGGTTCACACGCGGTTGTTGAGGGAGCGTTCGATCAGTTGTGTATTCCAAATTCTTCATGCAACGAGTTCACCGAGCGTGCTTAAGCCAAGTACCTCACGATCGTGATCTTTCTATTTCGCATACCACGCGTTTCCATATTACTTGTCACATTGCCATTGAGTATAATTATCATGACACTCATGCTTGCTTGGCTAATATCATATCACTAAAATTACCTGGCTAATATCATATCATTAAAGTTACTCGGTTTTTATCACATCACTAATGCTTACCTGATTGTTATCATATTACTAAACCTTACCTGGTTATTATTACATCACCAATGCGTGCTTGACTGCTATGTTATAATACCGCTTTTAGAATAATTTCTAGATCACTACCACCATATTATCATTCTACATTGCCCTCATATCAGAAATCATGCATCTTCATTTTCAACCTTAGCAAATCCTTCTTCCTATCATAACCTTATCTCAACATTCTCTTAGTTCCCTTAATTTCATACCATATAACCTATTAACAATATAACAGTTATCTGGCCTATGGTTACCCATATATAGGGGAGATTTCCACCTACCTGGTAACATACGGGTGGTTGTACACTTTCGTTACTTAGGATATTACACCTCGTCTGCGGTTATACAATCGAGGATAATGTTGTGTCTGGCTACTCTCGTATAATCAGGTATGTGTATAGTAATTGCAAGTGTCGTTGTCATACCTTGCTAAATAATAATTATTTCACTTTCTACCATTCCTGTTGTCTCGTTACTTAGGATATTACACCCCATCCGTGGTTATACAGTCTCATATAACATGTTCACAATGTAATGGTTACTTGGCCTAGGGTTATCCATATATAGGGGAGATTTTTACCCACCTGATAACGTACTGGAGGCCGTACACTCTTATTACTTAGGATATTACACCCCATCTGTGGTTATACAGTTGAGAACAATATTATGCCTGACTACTTTCGTATAATCGGGTATGTGGGAAGTAATCGCCGGTACTATTGCCATAACTTCCTAAATAACAAATATCCTTATTTTCATGGTCCCTGTTACCTCTATCTTTGTTCAACATCAGTGTTTCCAATAACCTAGTTCCATTGCAATTAACTTGTGTCAATTACTTGTTTGCATTACTTATCATTTGCTCACTGTATTGCGACCGTTGTTAGATACTTGTTGAGATTTCCAAATCTCACGCTTTCTCTTTCCGTTCTTAGGTAAAAGGCAAGTGGAGTGATAACAACATGCATAGGTGGGAGCACTCGAGTTTTCAGCACTATAGTTTGCCACTATTTGGGTTCTCTTTTACTATTTATTTGGTCAGAAGTGGACCGGTCCCATATTTTAAACATTTATTTCAGCTTCCGTTAGTTCTCTATTAAATTTTAAATTCTATGATTTTCAATGTTGTTCTTATTCATTCCTTACTTTAGCGATGACGTTCCATAATAGTATCTTACATTGGTATATGAGGTGCTACAACCATCTCCTATCTGAATATCCTTGAATAGTAGTGCACAGAACCAATCCCAGGAATCATTGGTTTCTTTGTCCACAGCAGCCCAAGCAATGGGATACATCTGGTTATTTGCATCCCTCCCAAGAGCACAAAGCAATTCACCATTTATAATACCTTTGAAGAAACATCCATCCAATCCTACCACTTTTCTGCAACCAACAAGAAATCCTCTCTTGCATGCATCAAAGCAAACATAGAACCTCTTAAAGACAGGTTCCATCATGTCTGTATCAAGTTTCACAACAATAGTACTTCCTAGGTTACTCCTCAACAACACAAATTGATAGTCAAATAGTCTTGAATACTCTCCCTTAGTGGCAACCACAACTTTTGCATCATAATTACCTTTGCTCTCTTGACCTTTGAAATGCTGACATATGCAAATATTTCCTTTTGTACTATGGATTTCAAGCTTTGAATGCTCCATGTAGGATAGTCCATGATCAACTTTTCATACTTCTCAGCAATTTTCTTTGTTGTCACAAGGATTGTATCCCTTCTAGGTGGGCAGGTGTGCTCATCTACCAGACTAGCCAATTGCCAACTCTCCATTCTATTGTTGGTAGATAGAAGCATGATCTACGGGCACTTTGGCCAAACACATTTTTCTCTCAATCTTTCCTTTTCATCCTTAGGAAACTTTATCACCTTCCTTTGGGCAAGGGCATACTTGATCATAGCTCTCTTGAATTACTTCTTGCTTCTAAACTTCATACCCAGATTGAAGTTAGGTACTTTAGCCTTGTTGTCAAACCTGGGGTATATGGACTTCTTCCTGATAATGTCGCCATCACTACCCTCCTCTGAAAATGAATCTTTATTGTCACTGCTTGAAGAATAGGGACTGTCAGTGCCCTCATCCAGGTTCTCTCCATCAACATACCTCCTCTCCTGCAATGGTACTCCACTAATCACATCATCCTCACCATCTTGTGCAATAGCATTGCCTTCCTTCACCTTCTTCTGTATTCCTTGAATTTGGCCCTTATTTCTGCAGCCTCATCATCATCATCATCATCAGATGTGTCACAATCTTCAGGGAGATACTCACTATCAGAATTGGAATGTTCTTCTAGGGGTTTCTCAGCCTACACAACCTCCTATGAAACAATCATCATCTGTGATTAGCTCTTCTCTGTATAGGTAGAACCATAGATCTTCCTCAATGATGCTATGTTCTTTTGTGTATCAACTGGGGAAGATGGGATAATTTGCACCGTCTTTGGTCCTTGTTGTTGCAACTGATCATCCTCAGACTCCTCATCTGGTGTCAATGCATCCATCTCTTCCTCAAAGTCATTGTCTTCCCACCTATTGTCATCATCTTCTTCTAACTCCCCTTCAATTGGCATTGTTTCAACATATATGTCAGTAACCTATCCTTCAGAAATACAGTTAGACATTAACTAGTAGGCCTTGTCATCTACTAGCGCCTTGAGACCGTTTAGAAACTCTACTAAAAAATAACCAATGCAGCAATATCCCCTACACTACCTCACAGTGGTCTCCAAGGTGCCTAGTAATCTCAAGTAAAGATACTTTATCTCGTTCAATGTATAACAAATGCTTAGAACTGTCACAATAATGCAACACCTTTCTATCATTGATAAACGTTTATTCAAGGGGAATCTGACAACAAGCTTGTCTAGAATATTCATCCCTATAGCACAAGAATATCCTATATATATCCCAACAAAAAAAATCGATCAGTTTAATAGCCACAACACAGCACTAATCAATATTTAACTGCACCTCTTTACACTCTGTTCATGCCATTTACAAATAAACTAACTGCACCATTGTCCTACTTCTATTTAAATACACATACCCAACAATCAAATGCCTCAACACTGGCCTTAAACAAATCTAAGCTAATGCTTCGTTATCCATAAACAACAACCAATTCCTGCATATCCAAGAAAATCCTTTTTTCAAATCGAATACAAACCCAACAGATCCAAGAAGCACTAACCTTTACGAACATCACTGCATAGTGTCTCCTCCTTCAGCCCGCCATGCTTCCCGAATGCGCAAGCTCTGTCTTGTCGTGGTGGATTTGGCCGTCGCAATCGAGCTACGGATTTTTTGGGAGGGGGGCGGTAAGGGCTCATGCACTTGCTATATAGTGTTGCCCACGGGGCATTACTTGCCAACATGGTGTGAGTCAGCATCCAGCATGGAGGAATCTGGGTGGAACAATTTAGGGATTATTTGTTTGGATTTGAAAGTTGAGGGTAAAAAACAATTGGTTTTTAGTTCATTGTCAAAATCGAACTTTGAGCAGAGTTTAAGGGCCAAAATGGACTTTTCCTTCTTTTTTTATATTCATCACAGCAAGCAGTACTGTATTTTCGCAGTCTCAAATAAACACACTAATCGTGTTCTCGAAAAAAACACGCGAAGGAGGAGAGAGAACGAGATAGACCAGTATCGAAATTAGAAATGGGCCGGTCTTGCATTTCACAGGCTGAACCGGGCCGAAAATTCCTGTGGCATTTGGGCTAGCCTCGAGATATGGGCTGTGAGTGGCAGTGCCAAGTGTTGGCGAAACTAGCTCGAGCTCAGTTTGGTCTGGGGAGCTTTCGGCCTACCTACACATGGTTTGAGTTTTTTATATGCGTCTATGGTTTCAGTTGGTGGCTTGCCAAGAAAATTGTTGTATCATGGTGCTAGTACATCTGATAAATAGTATCGGCTGATAGAAATTAAAACTAAAAAAACTGGTTAAAAAGCATAAAAGAATGGGGCTATATCTTTACATGACCTCCTAAGGAAAAGAATAAAGAAGTGAAAAAATGGTAACCAAAACACAGAATGTGCTACAGGAGTAAATAAATAATTGTGCAGGACAAAACCTCTTAGTTATTGCAATCATTAAATAGCTTCTGATTCTCAGCAAGAAATGATCTGCCTTGGTGCTGCTTCGATGCCACCGACAACTTGTCTTATGCTTCCTCGATCAGATGATTAGAGGATCAGGATTCTGAATTCTGATGAAAAAATGCTAGCATTGCAGCTCAGATACATGCTGATGTATAAACAAAAGAAACAAACTTGTTTTATTGTGTCCAACTGTCCATGTGTCAAGCTGTCACATAATTCAGATAATCCATTTAATTACTGCATGTTGTGTCTTATAGGAATTAATTGTTTTTCGAGAGGATGTAGGAATCAATTGTTCAATTATTACTTTTTTTTAGAGGATGGAATGTTAATTTTCTTTGATCTGCCAGGCAACAGTTCACATGTCCAAATAAAGTTAAATGGCAGCTCACTAAACATCTGCTGGAGTGCTGGACACCCAAAAGATATGACACAAAATATCTTGTGCTATCGGTACCACCTCGTACAGTATTCACATGCTTCTTACATCTGAATTACCGCTGGGAGAGAAAATGTGTACAAGGACTGCCACAATATAAAAGAAAATCCCAAGTCATGACTCAATTCATAGAAGGAACTAAGGAGTACTCTTTTGTGTTCCTTTTGTGGATATAGATGACTGTTAAAAACTAGAAATCATGCAAAATATATATCAGTTGTTCTTCTACTCTTTTTTCCCAAAAAAATATTCTTGGATAATCTGAGGGGGGGGGGCTCACTTGAGTTGGTAGTGTGAGTAGCGACAGACTATCAGCTGCTATTATTACGCATTTAGATGTATTTGTAGCTTATAATTGGATTGGATTGGATTGGACTGTCCTTTGGCAGTGGATGTAATTATATTTTCACCGGTTTAGATCGTAAAAAAGATCCTAAATGAATTTGGGGTTGAAAGTTGCCGAGATGCCATGGGCGTTCATATAGGCTTTTTGTCGATAATTTTTGGTTTTGGTTTATGAATAGTAATAATCTGTAGAGAAACTTATAAATAGATACTCGTGTGCGATTTTGATCAATATAAATAAAGTCACTACAGTATATACTACAATCAACTAATAAATCCCATTTTAAAAAGACACTCTATTTAAAAGTTAGCTACTGTCAAAAAGAGTCATTTAGAAGCCAAAGCGAATAGAGCCTCAATGGCTTGCAGCGGTGCTCTTATATGGAGCGAAATGTATCAACCCACGAGTCTAAGCTGGCCTGCGCGTGCAATATTGAAGCGCTCAACTAATTCATTCAGCTCAAGACTGTCGCCACATCTCCTGATTTTTGGAGGTGGTAGGGTGTGTTTGGTTGAGCTGTGGCTTCTGAAAAAGCTGCTGTGAGCTGTGGGCTGTGCAAAAGCTGCTGTAGGTTGTGGGCTGTAGAAAAGCTGTAAGCTGTTTAGTTCAAACAAGTATAAAACTTATCTCCTATCTCTATTTTCCTTGAAACAACTGTGAAACAGCTCTCTATTTTCACCATTTCAAAAAGCAGAAAGCCAAAAGCCAAAAGCAGGGTCCAAGGTGCTTTTAAAACTGTACTACCCAAAAGCGGCTTCTGGTTTCCACCCTTTTGGTTGGCTTTTGACTTTTTGAAAGCAAAAGCAGCTCCCAAAAGCTCAACCAAAAGCACCCAGAATCCTAAAGGAGCCATGAAGCTGTGCCTTTTTCACCGCGAAAGGCGAGGAATCTGCTTATTGCTCTTTTTCACCACGAAAGCAAGAATTCTAATGTTGAGGCATCCATGTACACTAGAAGTCTGGCGACATGTTTGGTTTTCTGATCCACCAGGCTACATTGCCTTGCTGCAAGGGTGTATCGTATGCATGGCAGCATGGATAGAATCTTGCTTCCCCTAAAAAAACTAGTATTTCGATTCTACTTTGCCAAAACAAAATGCACCTTGTATAAGTTCAATTAGTTCCATCAAAGATTGCATACAACTTTGCTACATGAGAAGTCACCTTTTCTAACCATTCCACTGTTGAAAATATACCCTAAAAACAATCATAGAGATAATTATATTTCATTATGTTCATAATTTATTAGATAATATGTTATCTTATTTCTTAAATAATGTCGTCAATATTTATTAGCAAGTATGTGACTTGATGGTAAAACTTTATATTTCTACGATAATTATTCTTAAATGATCTCTAGTCGAAAACATATAAGGACACACATGAATAGACTAACATATTATTGGCTGATGACCATATTTCACGGATCATAGATATAGAGATATCAAATCAATAATTTGAATACATGTTAGTGAACATGGGATTGCATCAACCCACCATAAGACACCGCGAGAACATTGCATTCTTACATGTCATCAGTTAGTCTCATTTACAATATGTATGCCATGTCCTTAGACTTGAGGTCGTCGCACGTACTCGAGATGCATAATGGCTGACTTAAGAGTTACCAAATGCTACTCTGTAACTGGGTAGTTATAAAGATAAATTTCAGATTTTGTCATGATGTATGCATCGAGACATGGTAGATCAATATAGGATTTCCCCCTCCATGCAATTGGAGAGATATCTCTATGCCTCTCGAGTGGTTGGATTCTAGAAATGTATGGCCATGTTACTCGCGGTTAAAGAGTTAACCGTACTGGGGGAATTCAAGTTACACGATCGAGAAAGTGGTCAGGCTAACCAACAAAGATGGCACGCGCTCGCCTTGAGCTTGACCGATATCGTGAGGCAAAAGGAAATGCATATAAGTTTTGTTAAGGTTTTTCCGATATAATCTTTACTATGCTTGGGAGTCAGCATGTCTTGGTAGGTGCCGCTACTGATTAATAGACGAGTAGGAGTACTCGGGTCATTTACAAGTGTACGTGAATATAAAGAGTTATACACTTAAAAGACTGGGATATAATTCAAATGGTGATCTAAATTTATGTTGGCCACAAGTTTCTAATAGGCCTCAAGTTCGAGACTCATCATGGATGCCTGTAAATAGAGAGGTGGTGGCATAAGGTTTGCATAAGAATTCAGAATTCCCGAAACCCTAATCAACACACCTTCCTCATCCAATACCATGCAGCTGGCACTAGCACTCCAGCACGTTGTGTTCCTGCCCCGTACGTATGAATACCTTGAAGGTGTTAATGCGAAACTTTAGCACTATGACGATCTGCAACTTGTGACGATCAAAAGGAGCTAGAGGAGGAGACGTACGGCTAGTATAACTACTACTACACAAACGCGCTGCATTGACTCTACTTCTACTACGAGTCTATACATCTAGTGATAATTCTATGATTTATTATTATTGAAGATTTCTTATTTATGCGATCGAATTTTTATGATTGTACTAGCATAGCTTACACGCAACACCCACAAGTACCATGAGTATTATCTATCATGTACATGACCTTAGACGTAGGTAGAGCCCATCATAAGCCATAGCACTATGCCTAGTGAAGTACACCGTCCTTGAGAGCATCACCATACTACGCCTACAATAAAAAGAGCTACCACTATTGAGAGTTTGCCAGGTCTTATCCTTGCTCTTCTTAAGAATAGAAGCTCCCACTTGGGCGCCTTAGCATTGTCTGGTCCATAGCTGCCTACATGGAAAAGGTGATCTATATACTAGAGCTCTTTATTCTCAGATTTTCTATCCAGCATGAAGGGTTTTGGACCCTTGCTTGGCCCACATATCATCATCTCCAACTTGGACAGCAAGAGGCCAGCCCCAAGGAAGGGCAGCACATGTTGATGCCGTGCCCTAATTTTTCTCCATCCTGCCATCAAATCCAACAATGTGATATCATGCCCTGAAGATGAATGCCAACTACTTTTTCATGCCCTTTCAAAAGGAATGTTGGCTTTGCAAAAAAGCCTCGTCATGCCGTGCCCAACAACCAGGATTGGTCCAAATGCCAGCCTTGATGCTATTCACCCCACGGAAACGCAAGTCACCATGCTTTCAGAAAGGGCAACTAGCGATCAGAGCAGCCATGTTATGGCAGACAAGGGCGGCATGGCGTCAAGAGGCAGTGACACAGCATTTGACTAGTCCCTTCGCGGTGAAGCCATTAACAAGCTGGCTGTATCGGAGCTAAAGACACTCAAAAGGCCTGTACTTACAAATGCTGCAAATAGGAACTGAGGTACAGAGGAGAATAGACGAACCTTAGAACTAGTGCACAAAGAAAAGAAGAAATGATTATTGTGAGGAGAGTAACAGGCCGTACATATCCTTGCACAAAGCATTGCTGAAAACATGTTTTTGTGAGAGGACATTTTTGGTTTTGCACAATGCAGCACAACAGTAACTACTACAATTGACCAAAATAGGGCAGGAAAAATCAACACAGATGCATGTCCTCCATCCATCCAGGCAGGCAGGCCGGCCGACAGCAGAAGATGCATGCAGGGGCAGCGCCCACCACTGGAAAACAGCGCTGCTTCAGGTCAGACTTCGGGCTCGAGAATTTTTCCCTAGAAGAACCCTGACTCACTTTAAACAGTAGAACTACAGAGCATAGGCTTCAGTTGCCAGTAGAGAAGCACAAGCATATTTCGTCAAATAGACTATTGGAGTGCAAGGTGACCACAATGTCTGTACATATATCTCTCCTTACACTTGCTAGAAAGGGCCAAAAAAAACGTTAACAATCCTGGGCAAAATCATTATCTACAATCAAAAAGATCAATTCCCAACAAGGCAAAACATCAAGGGAGGCCCTCTCCCTATATTTCATCACTAATTTTAACTATATATATTGCATTTTCCTTATATAAATTACTGAACCTAACAAAGGGGCATAACAAATGATTTCTTGGTAGTTCTGATGGGGTGAGCTTCTACCGCACCGATCCAGCTCGCCGGCAGACAACCTCGAGAGCTTCAACAACTGTTCCCGAGAAGCCAGCAATGGCTTGGAACATTCCTGGCAGGCCTGTCTGGATGTTGTTCAATGTCATTGATCTAGTTACCTCAACAGCTTTAGCATGCCTTGTCATCTCATCCTCCACCTTCCGACGGCATAGGGCAATCTCGGATTTCTTCTCTGCAAGAGGATCACGGGCATCATATGAATGGCTTTCAATGCCATCACGCCCGCTGCCAGGAAGGCCAAGGCCAACCATTGAGTATGATTGGTAGTACTTTTTCTCAATGGCCCTGAGCGAGTTGGTTTTCTTTTCCAGCTCCTTTGAATATGTCTCTGCCCGCTTCTTGATCTTCATCTCTTCTGCCTGCTTAGTGTAGATGACATGGACAACATTTACAAAGCTCTTGATAGCCTCTGAAGCCACGGCATCCGGAAGCCGGTCTAGTGCTTGCTTCCACTCGTCACAGAAGGTGGTGAGTTCACGCGAGATCAGCGAGGTGTGAGCCTCTTGTGGGCCATTGCTGTCCACTTGAAAGAGCGTGAGCTTCAGCCAACCATAGAGAGCACGGATGTAATCACGATGATACTTGATTAGGCGATTGAAGTTTGAGTGCCATGCTGAGACAGCAGCCTCAAGATCACGGGTCGCAAGACGGTGAAGGTCAGATGTTGACTCAGCCATGGAATTGTCCACCAGACCACGGACTTGCTGAACAATTTCATTCTGGATCTCATGGAAATGGTTCATTGATCTCCACATGCTCAACAGCCTGCACGTCAATATTCAGAAATAATTAAGTACTCCCGTGCAGCATCGCAAGATCTGGAATTGGAGGTGTGGGAACAGGGAGCAAAACTTACGCAAAACAAAGCTCGACAAGCTGTGGTGCAAGCTCATTGTCGCGGACTCTAACAATGGCTGAGGATGTGGTAGTAGCAGCCTGTGAAGTAACAATGATCAATGATTGCAGCTTGTTTATGGAGGCCTTGGTCTTGTCCAGCTTGGCACTATCCCTCCCTCTGTATTCCATGCTTTGCAGAGTAGAAAGCTTCTTCTCATGCTCAATCTTCACACTCTCTCTAGCCTGCACCAGTTAAAAATTAATCCATATGTTAAAAGTTCAGAATAGTAGGGCTCAAAAAACTGCTTAGTGAATAAAAAGAATGTCAACTACACTGCCACAACTTGACGGCAAGAATCCATTCCATCCCAAATTAAAGAAACCAAAAGAACACTGGTTTGCTTCACTCAAATTATCTAACTTAAATGCTATAAGTTTTATACTTGCAAAGCAAAGGGTAATGCCCCTAAAAATTTCTAATGCTCAAGACATAGATGTGCTAAATCTAGCTTTGGCATTATGAGGTATATTATGTACACTAAAGACAATTTCTTGAGGATCCAAGACAATTTCTTGATGATCCAAACCTTTATACAATAAAGAATATCAAAGGACAAGAGTAGTTTAAGTTTAGACAAAAAAAAAATAGAGCATAAAGGGAGAAGAATATGAATGTGTGGTTAAGAGGGCAATTGCCATGTATCATTCTTGCTGCCTTTACTGAAAATAGTGAAAATTATAGATCAAATGCTCCAGCTGTTCCAAAGTAGGAAAGTGCAGGACCTCTCTAAAGACGCTTTATGGAACAAAAGCAGATTCTTGTTCCATGTTAGCTGAACAAAAGGGTAACTTCTCAACATCAAAATTGTGTCAAGATACCAACTTCAAATATGGAGAAGCTTCACCTAATTCACTAGAAACTATGATGTATAGACATTTGTATCACAACCCGAATCAATGGATAGAGCTCACTTCTTGGCAAAAGTGTTACAGCTAGTTTCAGTTCACCCTTGGTTTTTGACTGTTTGCTAGCCCTATAGTACCATGCTGAGTGTGACCAAATGTCATGGTCATGCGTTTTTCCAAGAGAAACAATACAAACCACGCACATCTTGTTCTAGCACCATATATGCATTTCATTGTTTTCTTGCCCAACAAGGGTAGATACTAGAATGTGATAGCTCACCAAGCTTGCATTGCTGCTAGAGCCTGTGGACTGTCCTAAATTATCCGCTACTATCCTCTAGGTAGTATACTTGGATCATAAGCAAGTGGAGCCAAGATGAATAGTTTCAAGGTGCTTCACCGACAACTAATGATTTAGACATCTAACAAATTTTCATAGCAAACAAAAATCTCAATTCGAGTGCTGTACTCAACGGTTAACTATAACTAGCAGTCACCAATGGCCATGTAATCATGAATAGAAGAGCGAAATTACCTTGACCTCATCGTAGAGCTTCTTCTCCCAAGCCAAAAGCCGCTCCAGTGTTGACCCATGGCTCTTCCCTTCCATTGACTCCATCTCTAGCGCATTCGTGTCCAGCTTGTAGCGTACAGCCAATGGCGGCTTGGATGTCCAGGTCGACGACAGTGCTGATAGCACGCTGTTGGAGTGATACACTGTCCCTGCGAAAGAAGAAATCAAATTAAGCAAAACAGCTAAAGCATTGTGACCATTTGAATCACAAAGCATTGCGTTTTCGTTCCAATCGTAAATCACTGCAACAATTCAAATCGCATTTTAATTTTTGAGGCACAATTTGTGTACTGCGATTACTTTTGAGCTGCCGGAAGTTGCGGTCGAGCTGGGCGCGGCTGGCCTCCAGGAGCTCCGAAACGTCGTTGCCGGCTTCGGCTGCCTTGACAAAGTACTCCTCGATGGCCGCCACGATCTCCGCGAGCGTGCGGTGGCGCACCACCATCCGCATCTCGGCCGCCGCCGTGACCGTGGACGAGGAGTCCCCGGCCTCCGACCTCTCGTCCCTCCTCAGAGGCAACGGCACCGCAGCATACTCCGACGGCGCCGTCCCGCCATACTCCGATCTGGCCGCGAACCCGCACTCCGATCTATTCCCCATCTCCCCCTCCTCCGATCTGGTCTCCGACGTAGTCGTGGACGCGTGGTGGTCCTCCTCGTCCTCCCATCCGCCACAATGCACCTCCTCCCTTTCCTCCTCGTCGCCGTCGACCTCGTCCTGCTCTTTGAGAAGGTGGCGGTGGTGGTGGAGGTAGCTCCGGACCTTCTCCTCGTCCTCGAGCTCTCGGAGGCGGTTGGTCTCCTCGAGGTTGGCCTTGCGCCGGTCGAAGAACTCAGAGTCCGGCGGCGACGGCGGGTAGAAGTTCTCCCAGTCCCACGCGGACGACGAGGACGGCGTCCCCACCACCGGCTTCCGGAACGACGACTGCGCCGGGCTCGCCACGCTGGAGTCGGACAAGATGTGCGGCACCTTGAGGCGCCGCACCCGCGGAGCCCTCACCGAAGCAGGCTGCTGCTGCGGCGGCGGCGGCGGCGGCGGCTGGTGGTGCTGAGCAAGCGGCGTCGGAGGCGGGAGCGAGGAGGACGCGGAGATGGAGGGCGCGGGCGGCGTGGGCGCGAGCGCGGGCGGCGCAGCGGTGGTGAGGAGGACGGGGGCGGTGTGGTGGGAGACAGCGAGGGAGGGGTGGCCCTGGGCAAAATGGGAGAGCGCGGCGGCGGTGACGCGGAGGGAGCGGAGGTAGTCGGCGTGGGCGGAGGCGAGCAGCTGCCGCGCCGCGACGGCGTCCTTCATGTGGCGGCGGCGCTCCTTGCAGCGCCGCACCGTGTCCTCCTGCTCCACCTTGGACGCCGCGCAACCCATCACCAGCTGGCAGCAGATCGGCTCGCCTCTGCTCTGCTCCTCCGATCCGACTCGATCTGAGGAAGCGTTGGGTCTCTTCTCTCTTCTTCCCCGCTCTACTGATGAGAGAGAGGAGTACTTGTGGGAGTGAGCTGGCTGGCCGCCTGCCTGCGCCTTGCTTCTACTGTGCTCAGTTTAATTTGGCTGGTCTTTCTTTTGTTTAACGGGCCTTTTCTTCCTTTCAAAGTTGCTTTCGTGTCTTCGAGCCGGACTAGCCGCGTGCAGTGGGGTACACAAATGGCTTTTTGGTTGCCTGTATGCGCTCATGCAGCTGTATGAGCGTAGTCAGGCTGAGGAGGGATGCTTCTCAGCCACGTTTCTCCTCAGCCTGGCTCCAGTTGATTTTTTGCATCCGCTCATGCAGGCTCTCCTCCAGGCAACCAAACACCATCTCCCTGCATGCGCAGGTACGAGCCACCCACATGCATGCAACCAAACAGTCCTTTGATTTTAGTGCGGGTAAACCTATTGCCTCGTTCTTTTCGGCCATATTATTTAAAACGTGATTTATAATTTTTATCTATAATTTATTAATTTAATAAATAGTAATTTTTAAAAAAACTAAAATTTTGAGCCAGTTTTTAGTTTTTGCTGCGTTATTTTTCTACGTAGTAATATGCAACAATGATATGCCTCCAATTCTTGGCAAGACGGAGGATACGATTTCGAAAATCAAATTTTGTGAACTCAAAATCAAATGCAATAACACTTTGTCATAGTGCGTGAAAATTTTATTAAGTGCTCTTCAACCCAAGCCCAATCCTAATAGTTAGATGCGTTATTTTCGACTAGGACTAATGGTTTATAAATATAACTAATGTTTTTTGTCTTAACGTGAGCGTTTATACGAATAAATTAAATACAGATAAGATGATAAATCACTTCAAAACAACGGCAAAAAAACATCTTATTTATTTATTAAAAAAACTAGATCTTACTTTTAGACCAAATGGTTGAGCGAACCAACGGCATCGTGCATCACGATTGTTTTAGATCAACCGTTCATCAAGATTTAGGTGCAGCCAAGCGGGTAACAACGAATAACTACATGCCCGCATTGCCACTGTCAGAAATATTAGTAGAAAAGGGTCAATTTGGAGAGCATGAGACCAAAAGCTGGCCTTTGTTTTAACCACATTAGAAGGTGCCTTAGCTAGTTCCAAGTTTAAAAGGATTAACAAGAGATAAAGCGCGGGACAACGTACGGGCATCGCGCCGAGGATGCCTCTTCCGCTCTTGGATCAGTCTTCTAATTTTTTGATGCCGTGGCAACGGCGGGTGCTGAGTGGTGGTTTCTTCTCTGAAGGCTGCACACAATACAATAGTCTGCACGGAGCAGTGACCACACTTCTAAGCACGATCTTGGTCGGTTCCCTTTTTTTAATCCGTGTGTCGGCGCCTTTTGCTGTTCATTCATCTCGATGTAAATCTGTAATAAGCCTCGCTAGTTAGGCCCCGTTTGGCACAGCTCCACCACCGGCTCCTGGAGCTGTTTGGAACCGTTTTGTGCCAAACAGGGTAAAACAAAATAGTTCTACTCAAGGAGTCCCTTAAAACCTGCTGAGACAAAAGATATGTACGAGATGGAGCTGAAAAAAGTAGCTCCACCCGGCTCCATCCGCTGGCCCGCATGCCACTGCCCTTGTACTTTCGTGAATTTACGCGATCTGCCACCGGCTCTTCTATTGGTGTTACTACAAGCCAAATAGACAGGGGTATATTGGACAATTGACATCTCTCAACCATGCATGATAAAACAGGTGGAGCTGTTTTGACAAACAGTCTACCAAAACAGCTCCAGCTCCACCGGTGGAGCTGTTCGTGGAGCTGAAGCCAAAAAAAACAGCTCCACTTGTGAAATGGAGTCGTGCCAAACGGGCCTTTAGTAGTTGCTACTGACGGACACTGTAATAAGCATGTGCTTTGTTCGTAACTTTTTTCCCCATGCAATCCGTGTATTTCAAGTCATCGATCGAGTCCCCATGTATTTGGCCCCATGGGCCACAGGGGATCGCCGTCCTTGCCAAGAACATCATCGTCCATCCGAGCACAAACAGCCTTGATATGATTTGCCCTAATTTGTCAAAGACAAAACACAAAAAGCAAGTTTGAAAAGCTAGCTTCTGCTCATATTTATCAATTGGACTTAAAACTAATTTGATTAACCATGCAATGTATGAAATATTGATGTACTTGCCTTTTTGATAGCAAGCAAGTACCGTATCATAGGTCCCGTTCATTTCGATTTCAGTTTCTGATTTTTACCTTATTTTTCACTATTCCTAAATTTCGTCTTTTATGTCCTTTTGGTTTTTTTAGTTTTTTTGGTCCTTTTTTCCTGTATTCGTTTACATTATCCGTGATTGGTTAACATGTTTTTTCTATTTTAATTTTTTAATTTAATTACATCAAATAAACCACCGTCAATTATATTGTAATTTCAGTCAGCTACAGTGTAATTTTAGCCATAAGCCATATTTTTTTAGCTCAAATGAGCGGGCTCTTAATCATTTCGTTTTAGCGTTTCTTCCTTGTTCAGTTTTATTTATCAATCAGTTCAATCAATATGTTAAGAAGTTGACAAAAAAAAAGCGAATAATATGCAGGGGCGGACCCAAGGGGCAGCCAGGCCTAGCGTAATGGTCCCAATGTTTAGTCCCTTCATCTAAAGTCTATTTGGTACTGATTTCTATTTGGAAGCAATTATAAGATACACCTATTGATTACTCTTCCTATCAGTGCTCAACAAAAAATACAGTCAAAATTATGTATGCTTCCTTAGTATTAGCCATAAGTAGTGGTCTGTCCCACAGCGGTGCCATACCTAAGATTTATTCTTAGGTTTGTCATTTCCCATGAGTACTCCCCAACTACTGTGCTCTAGCTCTGCAGTCGTCGTCGTCGAGACAGAGAGTTGCCAAGCACATGCAAGTGCTGGTGCTACATAGCTTCCTACCATGCCCCCCTCCATAGCGTCCACTCCCTCCATGCCCCCCCCCCCCATCCTTGGTGCCATCCTCTCCGACATCTGAAAGCCCATCTCGCGTCGTGGCCCCAATCTTCTGTTTGTCTTCACCCACTCTCACAACCTGCACCTCATGCCGGCACCAATGGCGGCGATTTTCTCTTCTAAGGCTTCGCTGGTAACCACCTTCGCTCCGATGGAGGTGAGTATATCAAAGCTTTCAAGATAGCCCGTTATAGCTGCAATAGTATTTTTCTATCTCTTACCGTAGTGCGGCAGGCTACCGCAGGTCAGTAACTTGGCATTCGATAAACCGCTGAGTAAATTGTATTAGCCTCCTAAAATTTGATTTTAGATCTACCACTGACAACACGTATATATATTGGTACTTCAGCAACCAGGTTTGTACCCGGTATCCTTAATGCCCAACGGGAGCACGCAGCATTTTGAGACCGTGAGACGTGAAAGCAAGATGCGCACGCGAAAACGGCGGTGGAAACGAGTGGAGGGAGTTACACCAGTGATCGACTGCTTGCCTCCCCAATCATGCACGGCCGGCCGGACCGCACGGCACGAGCACGCGCCCAAGAGAAGAGGAGAGCACGCGCCAGACAGCCCACGTGTGCGTGCGGAACGGTGCCTTACGTGCGGTGCGCCTTTCCGCGCGCGTTTACTTGCTCCTCGTCGCCGTCTGCCGCAGTCTTACTTTCGCCTCCTTTTCCCTCTTGCGCCACACCCTTCCCCTTTCGCAATCTCCATCTATATGCTGTATGTATTAGCTACGACACATGAATTTTGACTGAAAAAGAATAATAGTAGTTAAAAAAAGTGGCATTTAGAAGGAGATAGAGAGATACACGCGCGAGATAAGAGTAGAAGAAGTGGGGTGTGTGATTTTTTGTTTTATCTTTAGCGTGAAAGGAGTGAAGAAAATACTGTGAGAAGTCAGTTATCACAACTATTTTTTTACTTTGTGTGTATCCTTCCATGCGTGCATTTTTTTTTACTGCTGTCTGCTTTTACGTGCGTGTGCCATGTTATAAAGCGATGATGATGATGAAGAAAAGGTTGTGCGGTGGGCAGATGAGACGGAAGCTCCACCGGTGATTTCAGCGTAGCTGTCCTGTACCACCTAAAAGTGTAGTGTGCTGATGATATTCTTGCTTAGTAAAGTTTGAAGCAGAAAAAAAAAAGAACTAGCCGAATTCATGAGATTCTTTGGGCCGAGTAAGAAGCAAAGGAGAAGGTAAACAGGCCCATGATCTTTAAAAAAATTAGTGGGCTGACTAGAACGAAGTCGTTGAGGCAAACATCCTGTCATCTATTTGGGCCGAACAGTTGTTCCTTTGGTAGGCACGGCCCTTTCTATTTCGCCCGGCATCTGGAAGAAGAGAGAATCGTTCATAGGTCTATCCTATGGTGGATTGCTCTGACCGTGGCAATGAACAGTACATGTTGCACTATATTCCCATCGAATAGAGTATATGCATTTCTTCCTTTTTCTTTAGTAGCTATTCTTTACTTAAAACCATTTTTTTTCCATTGATGAAGTGTACGAATTGAACATCCATTTCTTTTCATGGGTCAAGACGTACACGTACGAAGTGGTTGCAGTTGCATGCAATTGCAGCTCCAGACGTTTTGTGCGCCATGCCGAGACTTCTTGACGATTTTCTTCTTCTACGTTCTTGGTCGTGGGGACGTCAGAGGATCATGTCGTATATGGCATATAATTCCACACTAATGATTTCTAGCTCAAAAGAAGTTGCTGAATAAAACAAAATAAGAAACAAACTGAAATTTTCCAAAGGAATTTGAATTGCTTTGCCTTTTGATCTCGTTTGGTTCTTTAGCCAAATCAACATTCATCTCCACCCTTGGCAAATCAGCTCGCACATCCTATCGTCTTCTTCGCCTCTCGATCAAAGTCACAGCCGTCAGCACTGTTGCCTGTTTGGCAAAAAAAAATTGAACGACAACTCCCGCCGCTTCATCCGGTCGCTCGAACCACCGCCGCCACTCCGATTCAACCTCTGTACCATCTCGAGGGTAGCGCCTCTGGCACCTATTGGTGCCTAGCTGTCAAGCCCACCTAAGCTAAAAAGGCCACCGCCTCATAGCTCCTCTGCACATCCATTTGTTGACCCGACAAACCTCTGCCAATTAACCGCCACAATGTGATGCTCAAGGAAGCACATGTGTTATCCCGCCTCTGCCACTCGAGCTCTCTCGCACTTTCCTAAAGTGGACACACACCGATGACCCAACGAAGCCATCCCTTGTGCCAAACCAAGATGAAGCAGCTATAAAAGCCCTCGAGCCCCTCCGTTCATAGACATTGGCGTCCCATAGCGCTTAGATGTCCCAGCCTCCTTTAGCGACCATCACAAAGCCACCATCGCTGAAGAACCCAAGTAAGGGCAAATTTCAATTCTTTTAATTCGATTCCTTTCAATTCAATTCCCTGCTTGTGAAGCATCCTCATACTCTTAGTAACATCTCCAAAGTACTACCTTAAGCCCTCTTGCCCTCCAGCTCATTAGCAACGCCGTCCATCGTTCGGCCGAAAGCCACCACTGTGGGTAGCTTAACTCTGCCCTCTCCGACCCAAACCATCGCCACCCAAGCCACTCCAACCACCCCTCAATGGATAAACAACAACCAATCGCAAGAAAGAACCTCCTTGTAACTCATGCGCCATTAGAATCCGCAGCAAGTCTCTCTCTATTGCCAATCCACTACAAAGCTTTTCAAGCTATGTTGAACCCAAAAATGGATTCCCCTCATCTCCAGGAACACATCCGTACCTTCGGATCCCTTCGCGAAGTCCTGTAGCTCCCGAAATTGCCCAAAATCTCTCTCCCCTGGTTTGGTTACTGTAGCAATTCGGTTGAGATCATCACCGACCCAACCCGTTAGTGAATAGTGTAGCCCGAACCATCACTGTACCAATAGAACCCGGCATGAATAGTGAAGAGTTCGCTATGAATAGTAAAAATCCATGATGAATAGTAAAATACTTATTATTGTTCATCCATGCCCTACAGGTACATTATATATCTATTTTGATTGTCTTGAGCCTGTCTACACCCTTCCCAGCTCCATTTCACCATCCTAGACTTCGATAAAGCTCTAAACCACCCAAATGATACGTCGACTCCAAACCCAATATCGTCCATACCCGTAGTTAGTCACAAAAATCCATATAGCAAATTCATACCTTTTCAATCTTCTTGAACCCATCTAACCCAATTCCAACTCCAATAAGCCAAACCACTCACCACCTAAACCCTGACCACCCAACCTATTTTCTTTGCGTCTTTTGGTTATTTTATTGTGTTTTATTCCTAGTTTGTATTCTACAAAATAGGAACTTATTTGCATTCATTTTCCACGCTAGTATTAGACCATATGAGTTGGTCAACAGAAAAACTACAAGAGCAATTCAAGGAGTCAGTGAACAAGCCTGAAGCCTACAGATAAGACCGAAGATATCGGGGAAAGGAGGCAAGGCACATGTTTTTATCATATTGAACCCGCATTCCTTTAATTATTTATTTACCAGCATTTTCATTAAGTTATTTACGAACTATTATTTCATGTACAATAAATATTTAGAATGATATGATATTTAGTTATGTCCTACCACTTGAAAAATCTCTGTTGAATTTGATGGGCATTTTCACCTTGACAAACCCTAGTAATAATAAATTACTATAAAATATATTATGATAGTTTAAGAAATTCAATTGCTTTACACTAATAATGACAATGCCGTAGTGTACTGGTTTATTGATTTGTGAATGGTTACCCAATTAATAAAAAATAAGGACTAGAGTCTTATGCTAAGTAAAGAACATAATAATCGCTCAACCACAAATATTGACTTATCAAACCTGGTCTAGTAATTGCTCAAATTGATTGACTATCTACTATATGGATATAATATTCTGTTTCAGAAAAGGTCACCCCTGAATCAAGTGCCCTAAGTTGAGGAAGATGGTGGACCCAAAGACCGGAGGAGACAAAGATGCCAGATCTAACCGTCTCCCACCGCGTCGTTGCAGATCCAACCATGCTTGCCTGCTGCACCACTACCCATCGTCGGCCATTGCGCCACTACCTGCCGCCAGCCGTGGCACCACCACTTGTTGCTAGACGCCACGCCACTATGTGCCACTAGTGGAGGGGGGGGGGAGAGGTAGGAACGAATGGGGAGAATGAGGAGAAATGGGGGTTAGGTAGGGGTGTGTGTGTGTGTGTATGCAACCTATTGAATTGTTTCACTTTTTGTTTGGGATTGCAAGTTGATATTTCATGATGGAATGCAAATATGCATAACCACTTCACAATGTTCTACTTGCTTTATTTGTTATTTTGCTTATCATATCATTCTTTGTGTTAGAGGTGTATTTTAGCTGAAATGGTAAAAATGAGTTCTTATTCATTCTTGTAATTTAGCTGAAATGGTATAGATGAACTTCCATTTAATCATAACTACATCGTTCAGAATTTGTGTAAACTTTGCATTGCTTGCTATGCCATCAATCAATTAATCAATGCACTACATACACATACGAGATATTGGTAATTAATTAATACTCCCTCTATTCAAGTTTATAAGACATATTTTCTTTTGTCATATAGATCAAAGAGATGGTGAAAACAGCTAGACTATCTCTAATTATTATCTCTAAGCACTATATTTAATGTATGCATGTGTATAAAGGGAACATCATACTAATTTTACATTAAAACATAAAATACGCTCTATATTTATAGATAAGATCGTTCAAAAATACACTTTGTAAACTTGGACGGAGAGAGTACAATCCCTGGTAAGAAAGAGAAGGGAAAGCTAAGTCTCCTTGCATGTTTAATTTAAGGGCATGTTTTTTGCTTCAGCTTATGACTTTTGGCTGCAATTTATGGTTGTTCGTGAGATAGTACATAGAAAGACTCGCGTGCGATTTTGGTCGATATAAATGAAGTCACTGCAGTGTTTGCTACAATCAACTTATAGATCCCGTCTTGAAAAGGACACTCTATTTGAAAGCTACTTACTATAGAAAAACAGCTTTTAAGTAGTGCTCATTTAGGCTTATAAGCCTAAGTTTTTGGCTTTTTATGCACTATAGCAGCTGGAAATAAACTATAGTTGCTGTTAGATTTTTTTAATGCAATTAAATTTAAAAAAATAAAAAAATCATCACAGACAATGCAAAGGAATAAATGTAAAAAGAAAAAAATCAAAATCAAAAGGCAAAAAAGATAAAATTAAGAAGCTAGAAATAGAAACTCATTGGAGCAGGGTTTTAGAAGCTGAAAAGAAGAGAGCAACTCCAAGAGAAGAGCTAAATCATTTTCTAAAGGTAAATTTGGCTATTATTGGAGAAAAAACGTCTCCAATAGACTCTGTAAATGACTCTCCAAATTTAGTAGCTCTCCATCCCTCCTCCTTCGCTCTCTATTTTTGGATAGTCTACCTCGCTCACCATCCAGCCTCTTGGCGCGGTCGGCGTTTCCTTCCCGCACGCTGCGCCCCATTCCCGCGCGTACGCGACCCACCGCGCGCCCTCTAGTTTAGATAGCCTGTTGGAGTAGTCTTGTTTTTTTGGGTGAGATTCATTTTAGAGAATAGCTAAATCACTAAATTTAGATACTTCTTTTGGCTAATCTCTTGGAGTTGCTCTAATACATCAGTCCAATACTTTATTTGTGACAACAAATGTGTAATAAAAAAATTATATTATCTAACCGTATCATCGTTAAGGAGGAAGCGGGTCCAAGTTAATTAACGACTACATAGAGAGGCATGGGCTCCATCCTCATGAAACTTTTGCAAGGCCGTGGAAATTCCATGGCCACAGAGATAGTCTAGCCAGCTAGTATGGTCAGTTTGGTTTCCAAGATCAAAGAATCACTGCTTAAAGAAATACCTAAAATAATAATAACCCTAATAGTAGATTTATTCAAAAAGTAGTGGTCGGGAAGAGCCGCAAAATTTGATTCTTTGACCACTCTCTCGGCAGTACTGATGCGCGCACCTCGATCGCGTGGTCTTTTGGATTTTACCATTTCCATCCACTCCAACTTCGGCAGTTTTGACCTCTGCAACTTTTCCATAGACGGCAAAAGAACATGGCCGGTGACTGTGCTGAAACTTGGACCTGCCTACTACCGTTGATTCTGTAGCCGCCGATATTACAAAATAATATAAAGAATGACTAAAATCCTTAAGAAAGAATAGAAATACTTTTTATTGCTATGAATCCGTTACATGGTGCATTTGATAAGGCAAGAGACGCTCTAATTACACTAAATTGAATGAGATTCTCGATTGTCTTCATCATCCAGCCTTAAATACCAATGAAAAGGCACCAATTATCTGCCGGAAAGACGTATTGTGGAACCAACATATCTGGTCAGGGAGACAGTTATTATCAGATAGAGAATGTTTGATCATCATTTGTTGGCAACGGGAGACGGACATGGGCAACAATTGCATGCCAGTTGTTATCAGATGCTCAAGGCTGAAGCATCGTGCTGTTTAGAGTAGATGAGGCACGTGTTCCATCCATCGCACGGAAGGGATATCCTGAAATCAGATCTAGGGACCATTTTAAGGACTCTCCGAGCAGTCATCCAGTCAGATAACACACAATGTTTCTCCGACCAGGGTATTCGAGGAGTAACCTCTGGAAGTTTTACGACCATGGGTTCTTTGGCTTTAATTATATGTTACAACCATATTTAGAGATTTATTCAATGCTTGTTAGCTCTAAACATTTTTTGACTTTTGGTTTTTAGAAGCCGACTTATGATTGAAATGGCTTCTTAAAGTGGTTTCTATAAGTTATTTATAGAAGTCACTACATAAACTATTTTGAACACAACGACTTCTTAATGCGAACATCTCTTACTCACTCAATCTCTCGTAATTAGCTAAAAGTAACATCACTTTTAAACTAGGACTCGGACTAGCTAGTAAAGAACAAAAAAACAAGAGCCGAGTATAGACTCTAGACTAGAATTGATCAACGGCGGCGTGGACTGCATGTATGACTGTATACACTCGTCGTCGTATGCTGGATGAAGGTGCGTCGAATTTTCCGATTACCGTAGCTAATCGCAGCTAGGAGAAATTTGTGAATGGTAATTAAAGACGGCATATTATTATTAGCCTTAGCAAACATAGCTCGATCGGTCGTGTCCCTCTGCGTACAGTTTTTGCTCGCACACACCGCTTTCTGGACCGCTGCCACTTGCCCAAGTTGCCCAGTGGCAAGATCCAGCGTTGACCGGTCCTCTGCCCGTGCGGCAAGTTGGTTTGGGAGTCGGGACGTGTCGTGCATGCATCCGCGTGCACATCGATCACGTTTTCTTTCTTTTGCAGAGGCGTCACCTTTTCGCGTTGACGCCGAAGAACAGCGATCCACTGCTGCTCCAACCGGTTTTACTGTTTAGCTGTTGACTATAGCTATTACCTTTTAATCGAAATTATATTTTAATCGGTGTTAGTTTTTCACTATGATTGCTGATTTTTTTTTGTTAAAATTATATTAATTTTTATAAGTTATTCAACTAAAAAATTATTATATCTTTATGGATGATATAAATATGGGAGTGTCTAAGCATCACTCGGATATTTTCTTTCTAATTATCATCTAAATTTATAACTTTTAAATTAGAGATCAAGAAGCCTCCCTGTTTTTTAAGGAGGATATTTTTTTCAAGGGAAACAGGGTAGAATTCAAGGGGAGAGAAGAATTCATAATTGGATCTCTAATCCAATAGTCATAAATCTAGATGGTAGTTAGAAAGAAAACCTCTTGATGATGTTTAACAAAATCTTATAAATATATAAGAGGCAAAAAAAAAAGCAAAAGATAAAAAAAACCGAAACGTTAAGTGGCTTCGGAACGGAAAGTCCAAGGCCGAAGCCATTGGAGCGGTCTCGTCTGCCTCGGAAGTCGGAAGGCTCGCGGAGCCACCCTGCCGGCCGGTATCCCACCCCTTTATAGCCCGCGGGCACACTCCACGCTCGAGCTCCTCATCAGCGCACGGACGCCGGTCTCAAGTCAGCTCGACCCGCGGCCACAGCCCACTCTTCCCTCGCCGAGTCGTACGCGTCAACATGGCTTTCCTGCACCAGCACCTCGACCTCATCCGCGCCCACCTCCTCGACGACCATCACCACGGCGACGCCGCCGGCTCCGACTCCAGCGCGTCGACGCCCTCCGTCTCGCTGCCACCGAAGCAGCAGTGGGCGCCGACGCAGGAGCCCTGCTACTCGGAGGAGGACTTCCGGCGGTACCGCGGCGTGCGGCAGCGGCCGTGGGGCAAGTTCGCGGCGGAGATCCGGGATCCGGAGCGGAAGGGGGCGCGCGTGTGGCTCGGCACGTACGATACCGCCATCGAGGCCGCCCACGCCTACGACCGCGCCGCCTTCCGCCTCCGCGGCTCCAAGGCCATCCTCAACTTCCCCAACGAGGTCGGCACCACCGCCGGCCAGTGGGAACCTCCTGTTCCCCTCGCCACCGCCGCCGCCACCATGACCACCGGCGGTAAGAGGGCGAGGCCGGTTGAGCGAGCACAAGAGGAGGAGTTGAGCATGAGGGAGGTGAAGAAGGAGAGGGTACTAGAAGAGGAGGAAGCCGCCAACAGTACTGGCCTCGCTGCTGCGAGCTGGGACGGTACGGCGGCGGCGGTCGGAGGAGGGATGGACTTCTGGGAGGAGATGGAGGAGCTCAAGGGGATATGCAGCCTGCCGCCCCTCTCGCCGCTGTCGCCGCACCCGCACTGCGCCTTCCCGCAGCTCTCCGTCAACTGATCCATTGCAGCTAGCCTGAGCTGAGGCGGCGGCCGGGGTGCACTAGCACACCGTGCGCGCGCATGGCTGGCGCGTGGTGTGTGCACGATCAGCACTAGTATCGGCGCGCGCGCGGCGAAAGGTGGCCTTAATTTCTGAATTAGATATAGCTATTCTTTAATTCGTTACCAATATTCTGTGGTTCTTTTGTTTCAGTCTTATTCAGATGACGCCTACTACTTCAACTCAGCATGGAGTGGCTGTGCTACATATGCGCTCCATCGAGTTGCAACTTGTTAATGAAATCAAATTACGAATCAGTTAGTGACTAGTATATTAATTAACGGATGTTGGACTTGAGATAAGCTCCTCGATCGATCTTATATACGAGATCATGCATGAGCGATTTATTTATTCAATTCTATGTACTATATGTGCTGCATGAGTATCCCTTTTTGTCGCATCCTGTCCATCTCACTCGAAACATCCGTCCTCTCCCAGGCCGGTGCAGCTCGGTCCCGTGCTCGGCTCTGCGGGCGGCTTCGCTGAGCGTCCTCGTCGGCGGCGTCCCCCCGGTCGGTGCAGATCGGATCTGGTGCGCGTCGCGGGGCGGCATCGGCGTGAGCTCGTCACCGACGTCTCCCGGGCTAGCGCAGATCGGGTCCGGTGTTTCCGGTCAGATCCCGCGCGTCCCCGCCTCTCCGGTGGCTTCGCATCGGGCGACGCCTCCCTCTCCTCTCGTCTAGGTCGCCGTCCTTCTCCGTCGGGAGACCATCATGTTGCCCACATTTTTCTTCGTTTTCGTCTAGGATCCAAAGGTAGAATTAATTTAGGGTCGATCGATGCGCACCACTTGTACGTGATTATCATTATCCCCATCGATCGGAAGATTCAACGTTGAATCAGGTCGGACGAATTGAACTCCTACTTATAGTTACTTAATTATGTGTGGTAAAAAGTTAATTATGTATACTCGCTAGTCGCTAGTTACTTAATTATGTATACTCGCATGTTACGAGGGAATAGTCAACAACCTATCAGTTGCTAGGTAAGAAGGATGGTTGACTGCATATGAAGCATCTGTTAGTTACTCCATTAAATTGAAAACTGCCATTAAATCATTAGGTCCTGGAGGAAAAGTCGAGAGGAATGTTTGGGCCGTTCCGGTTCCACATCGGCCCATATCCATCGCTGCCGAACGGTTGCCTGCGCGTTCGCCATGCCTCCGTGTGTTCTGTACAGGTACGATGCATTTGTCGTCCGAGCTGGCCAGTTCTTTTCAGCTGAAACTTATGGTTTTTAGATTGTTCGTACAAGAGATTATAGAGTAATAAAAATTCATATGCTATTTTTACCGATATAAATGAAGTCGGTATAGTATATATTACAATTAACTTAGTAGATCCTATTTTAAAAAGATACTCCGTTTAAATAAGTTGAAAAACAGCTTTTAGAAGATAAAAAGAACAGATCCATAGCCGGCATCTCAAAATTTAGGTGATTTTGAATCTAATCACTCTCGACTTTCATTGCTGTCTTCATAGCTGAAATGGTTCTGGAGATGTTCTTCAGAGTTATACGCAACAGTTGTTCGAGCTGAGTTGGATTATCTATATGATTAAATATGCTGTACATTGTACAATGTCGGTACGACATACGAGTGTGTGTGGTAGCACAGCGCGCCATCTACGCCTCGAGGCCAACCTTACACTGGCCGGGGATGTACGGGGGTCCTTACCGGTGTGCCCCACCTGCAGCACCGTAAGTCGTCAGGAGGCCGTTCCATTTCCATGCATAGTCGCTCCTACACATAATAGCTGCAATGTAGAATTGCAGAGGCGGCGGATCTAAGAAGACAACGACCAACAAAAAAGAGGGAGGAGGCGATCGGATCCATGCGGCTCCAGATCCGGCCGGCAGCCGAGCGAGGAAATCGCGGCAGCCGGAGTAGATGATGGAGGGGGTGGTCAGAGTTGAGGAAGAGACGCCAATATGCTCGCATAGTCGCATGGCCATGGATCTGGTTGGGAAGACAAGCAACAACGAGAGGAAGAAGAGGAAGCGGTTGACGGTGTTGCCACTCTTAAGGATGGCACCTATCCAAATGCTATCTTTATCGTTGCACTCAACAATTTGCCACTCTTAAGATATGCTTGACTAATTTTTTGCCACTTTTGAGCCCACCAGCGCCAAGTCCACTGCCATGTCAGCGCCCGCGCCATGTCAGCACCCGCGCGCGCGCCCGCGCGCCCGCGCTGCCGCTCGGCCTCCCCGCGCCCGCGCGTGCGTCGCCCGGCCTCCCCGCGCCACCGCCCGCGCCGGCGCCTGCGTCGCCCGGCCTCCTCGCGCCTGCGTCGCCTGGCCTCCCCGCGCCACCGCCCGCGCCCGTGCCCGCGCCTGCGCGCGCTCAGCGAAATCTTGCGGGGAGGCAGCGGCGAGCGGGGAGGCGCGGGCGCGAGGAGGCCAGGCGACGCAGGCGCGGGCGAGGGGAGGCCGGGCGGCGCAGGCGCGGGCGCGGGGAGGCCGGGCGACGCAGGCGCCGGCGCGGGGAGGCCGAGCGGCAGCGCGGGGAGGCGCGGGCGGCGCGGCGCAGGCGCGGGCGCGGGGAGGCCGGCGGCGGCGCGGGCGCGGGCGCGCGCGCGGGTGCTGACATGGCGCGGGTGCTGACATGGCGCGGGCGCTGACATGGCAGTGGACTTGGCGCTGGTGGGCTCAAAAGTGGCAAAAAATTAGTCAAGCATATCTTAAGAGTGGCAAATTGTTGAGTGCAACAATAAGGATAGCATTTGGATAGGTGCCATCTTTAAGAGTGGCAAAAAGTTAAATTTCCCATTGACGGTGGCCAGGCAAGGGGCACACCGGTCCACGCGGCCGGCCACATTTGAGGCGGCGGCCGGCCGGAGTTGAGGAAGATAAGCAGCCACGAGAGGATGAAGAGGCTGCGGATGTCCTCCAGAATTCATCAGCGGTTGGGAGGGGTCACCAGCGACGAGAGGCGGCGGCGGTGGTCGAGGACTCCACGACGACGGCGGTGCCCGAAGTGGAGGGAAGACGTGTTGGTGAGAGACGATGTGATTAGGGGTGAAGATTCAGTGTGATTTCCACCCAAATCAGAGGTTTGAGGCTCTGAGATGGACAAGCCCAATTTTTCAGGCTCGCTCGTCGTTGGGTAGCTTCCGATTACCAATTCCGAGATCCAATCCCAAAATAATCCGAACAACCTTTGAACTGGAATTATGATTCCAATTCCTCAATTCCACCCCATTTCTAAGAACCAAACGGTGATGCTATAGTGGACCAAGCCAAACGGGCCGCTTGGCACGACACGATATAGACCTAAATAAGACATAGCCTATTTAGACACGGTCCGTCTAACACCATTTAGGTTATCATACCGTATCATGTTGGTGCACGTGGCTGCCATCCAGCTCCAAATACTCCCCATATTATACCTCGGGGGATTGCCGCGCGGAGAGCCCCGCCACGTCGCCCCGTGGCGCAGGAATTTCGGTACGGTTGGGAGACCGCTTTTGCGAAAAAGTCCCTGCGTTTTCCCGAAATTACGTATTCTCGCGAAAAGGTCCCTGCCAGTTTTTTAAACCCCTTTTTTTTAAAACACCCCTCCACTTCACCGAAATTTTTTATACTTTGCAGGATAGCGTCCCGCGGTTTTCTAAATTACGTACGGGTCCTCGTTTAGTTACGTACAGGTCCTCAATTTTTTACGAAAAAGACCTTTTGACTTTTTTACAAATACATATGTGCCCTCGATTTTTTTAAAAAAACTCCTCACGAATTATCGTCTCTTTTACTTCGGTACACACGGTGGCTGGCGCGGCGTGTATGAGCCTAGTTCTTATTAGACGGTGAATAGACGTAAACACTGTAAAATCTCGGCCCTGAATTCTTATTCGGCCGTGAATGGGCCTAAGCTCCGTAAAATATGTACCATGAATTCTTAGTGCCTTGAATGGGCAAAAAGTTGACCGAAAACTGAGCTCATAATTGGCCAAATAGTACAGCCTGCGTCGTTTCTCGGCAGGATAAAAGCTCAGAATTCTTATTAGGCCGTGAGTGGGCCTAAACACTACAAAATGTTAGCCATAAATTCTTATTGGGCTGTGAATCGGCCTAAACTCCTCGAAATATGAACCCCGCACTCTTACTGTCTTAAATGGGCCAGAAGTATGCATTTAGCCATGCTCATTCTAAGCTCAATTGCCAGGGTCAGTAAACGAACATCACGCTGTTCATGGGACTTCTTTGCGTCCTAGTTATAGCTTAATATTAACTGCCCCACGTTTTCTTTTTCTTCGTTCACCTATGTATTTTTACAAGGCATCATCAATACAGGGTCCACATGTCAGGGCTTACACAGACCCTGAGACGCCATCCCAAATACACGCATGGTTCTCCCCCTAATATGACAAGATCCGACGAATGCTCTGCTTGGATAATCTATCCGACTTCAAGTAAGGCACAACGTACTTCTTCATGTCATTTGTGGAGATACTGAGGTGGCCTCCTGGCACGGACACGAATTTAACACGCCCAGCCTCATCCAGAGTCTTCAAGCCGATCCAGTCTTCGGTATACAGCTTTGTCTACACACAAAAGGCATTTTTTTACTGACATACACATATAACAATAACCTCAAAAAAGAATGCCTGAAACATCTTAATGAAGCATTATACCAATTTATGACGCCTAGTTTATGTACTACTATTGCTTTTCAAAAAGTTTATGTAGTAGAATGAATATGATGCCCAGTTTATGTACTACTCTTGCTTTTCAAAAAGTTTATGTAGTAGTATGAATATGATGCCCAGTTTACGTACTACTATTGCTTTTCAAAAAGTTTATGTAGTAGTATGAATGAATTTAGAAAAATCGTCTTGCCTTTGTAGCCTCGCATTTTTAGTGTGAGTTGTATAGTCTCACATTTGGTATAAAAGATTGATGCAAGTAAGCCATTTGGATAATATAAGGAAGAAGAATTACCTTTTGTGGAGGCAGCACTGGATTAAAGGCGCCATCAGGATAATAACCAAACCATGCTGTTTCCCGAGGTATTAAGACCGCATCGTCCTCAAACTGTTTAGCAGATTAACCAGGGCAAACCCAGCAGATGTATCTCAAATTATGGAATGCAAAAGACAAGGGCAGAGTGTGGATTTATCAGCTGTGTCTATTTTGTCAGATTATGTACCATGCTGAGTATGGACTGATCTTTCTTGTAACTCTTGTTTTACATCTCCAAAACATGTTTTATTCACTGGGATGGCTATGGTACATACAACTCGTAGGACCTGTTTGCAAAGTGAGGATTTGGAGATTTGAGATCCAAATCCTTAGAATTTAGTTCAAATTTGAACTAAAATTCCTACAGCAATCCCCTTCTTTCTAACAGGACCTTAGTTGCAAAAAATTCTAAAATTTTCCTCTCTTTAACATTTTTCCCACTCCCCACCATTCTCACTAGTAGGATGATGTGAAAAGTTTATGTAAAGTGCATAAATTACACACATGCACTATAGTCACTCTTTATCTACTGATTATGCAAAAAGTAAATATTAGCTGGTAATGTTATACTATAGACTTCAAAAAATGGAGCACATTAGTGCACTTAGAACTATTTGATTGTAGTAATATCATGTAAAGCACATCATCTTATATGAAACATGAAACAAAATATAAGTTGACTTAAATAAACCAAGTTTTGCTTTTGCACACGACATGTGCTTGGGTGAAAATAGGTAAAACAGCAACAGTACACATGCCTAACTTACCATGATTAGCACCAAGTTTTCCAAGCTGCTGAATCTTTCTTTGTACGTAGCATTTCTTTCACTTGGTATCTCATTGTTAAGCTTTGGAAGAAATTTGCAACCCTTCAAATAATCTGTCATATCCTGGAGGAAAAAGGGAGATGAGTTCAACTAGTGTTATTTATGCATGTAAATCAAAATAGCTTCAATTTTGTTAAGGATATGGGGTATTTGTGTTTTTTTTCCAGTTTCTAGGGTTTAGTTGTCCCTTGAGTCTTGTACTATATATTGTCCATTGGATTGTGCAATACATGTGCGATACATCTATTCATCCATAGATCTAACATGGTATCAGAATCTAGGTTCGTACCCTAGCCTTTGCTCGTCTTCCGCTTCTGCTACCCCCAGGAGGATAGATTGTCGCTCCCAGGGGTGGCCATCGCCTAGCCGCCGTCATCCTCTTCTTTGGGCAACCGCCGCCGCAGGCGTTCTTCTCGCCGCCACTAGATCCCACCGGGACCGGATCCAGATCCGGCTCGTGTGCATCGCCTCTCCCGGATCTGGTCTCGTCCGCGCTGGATCCGGCTCGCTGCCTACGACCTCTTCGCGCATCTGGCAGTTGTCGCCGCTCGGTGCTCGTTGCCGTCGCTGTTGGTGTGCACGGCCTCCTTCGCCGAGGCCGGCATGGCTACCTTGCCACCGCTCAGTGCTCGTCGCCATTCATCGCCGTCAGATCCAGGCTCATCGACGCCGAATCTGGGCTCCGACGCCGCCGTCTCTAGTCGCCTCCACGGCTGTTGCCTGAGCTCCTACGGTTCCACCGCCTCCTCTCGCTCAGCTACCGTCGCTCTCCAGATCGCTGCCGACCGAGACTTCCTACGCGCCTTGCTGCGGCTCATCTTTTCCGCCGATTTCTTCTCGGCCTTGGACTCTTCCCCTGCGCCGGATCAAGCTGCCGCCAGCCTCTTCTCGCTCGGATTCGGCGTTGGACTCTTCCCCTGCGCCAGATCAAGCTGCCGCCAGCCTCTTCTCGCTCGGATTCGGCGTTGGACTCTTCCCCCGCGCCTGATCAGGCTGCCACTGGCCTCTTCTCACTCGGATTCAACGTGGAGGCGTCCGGTTCTCCTTGTCACTGCAATCAACCGCCATCTTGGTACAACTTACAAGCTACCACCCTTGGATTGGGGCTCCGTTGTAGTGGTACTAGATAGCTAGGTGGCTCGCTGGAGCTGGGAAGTTATTGGGCAAAGTTTTGGTGCTTTGTGAGGAGTTTTATGGCGGTTCTGGCAACTACAAATCTAAGCATGGTGTTGGGAGCTGCCAGTCCTATTGCTAGTATTAGTGTCTTTGCTACTAGTTTTTCTTGAGTCTTCTGTTGCGTCCATTCAAATCCGTAGCCATTTATCTTCTAGCTCGTCTAAGCCATGCGAGTCCACAACTTTCTGTGTCAGTTAGTCGATTGCTTTGCTAGCCTCAATCCATCCTCTAGGATTCAGTGTGGCCTTTCACATGACAGCAACCGCTACTCTTCTCTCTGAGCCACATGTAGATCGTAGAAGTCGTTATGATTCCGCTGCTTCTCTGAGCCGCCGCCCCGAGCTTCTAAGACCATCGCGCTTCTTCTACACTGCGTTTCTATTGCGTTCCTTCTTGTGCACTGTGCCGTTGCTGTCTCGAACTTTGATCTGCTTTATGGGTTGCCACAATGCTTTACGGGCTACCGTACAACCCCGGATAGAGATCTTCTGGCTTTGACGCAATTTTCAAGAGCTACACGCTACAACGACATCTTCAAGCCTCGAATTTTGGATTTTTCCTATTTTAATGTCAAACTCTTTTAAATGCAATGCTATTGCATACGTCTTGTATTTAAGGAGGTGTTAAGGATATACAGGTATTTGTGTTTTTCCTAGTTTCTAGGGTTTAGTTGTGTCCCTTGAGTCTTGTACTATATATCACCCATTGGGCTATGCAATATATGTGCGATTCATTTATTTATCCATAGATCTAACAAATTTTACTTTAAAGGATCATGAAAACATTCAAGGTTTCCATTAAGATCTCTGACTTTCGGATTCATAAGAGATGAGGTTTCCAGGTTAGAGGATGCTTCGCATGATGGTGAAATTTGGCCACTTGTACGTAAAGAGAGTTATGTTATGCATAGTTAATGCTTACGCTATTTGGGCATATAATAACTAACAATTTGGCCAGTTAATGGTTACGTAAAGAGTAATGCATAAGTTAATGGCTTTGCAATTCAAGCATATAATGACTAACAAAGTAACAATAACAGAAAATCAAATTAACGTGTTTAAACAGGCTAGTTAATCAACTATGGCGTGGTATTTTACCGCAGTAACTGATTATCAGACATGGACTTGCAGTAGCACAATCACTTGTACTAGTGAACAGCCCATACAGGATACAACCATACAATTAAATTGGTCGGACTCAACCCCTATAGCACATTCTATAACCATGTACAGCTATACATACCTTCTATACCCATGTACAGCCATACATACCAGCAAGAATTACTGAGTTACAACACTAGGAGATGGTTGATGGTAAAAAGAACAGTAATCCTGGTTACCAGGATATGAAAGGAAGAATATAAAATAGAGTACTCACAGTGGGTATCTTCAGGTAACCACTAGGGGCAAGGTGTGCCTGTAATTTCACCAATCTCAAGTTATTTATGGAAAAAAAAAGTTATGTGCAATGTCTAATGATGATAACTAAGACCTGATAACAGAAAAGCAATACAAACCTGCACATAGTTTGAATATATCTCCAATTTAAGCAGAGCATCAACAAGAATGCAAAGAATACCAGACTGCAAAGAATGAAAAAGGTTTAGTAGCACAATAATAGGTAGACAGTGTGTAAATGCAATGCCATTTAGCCTGAGTATCCAATTTCCTTACACAGCTAAATATAATGAAAAGGATGAGTTTACCAGAAACTACATTATTAAAATAACCTATGATGCACGGACACGGATACGCCGACACGACACGGGAATTCGCCGTTTTCCCAAAAATACCGATACGGCGACATGGCTATATATATTTAAATAATAAATAAATTACACACACACATATATATATATATATATATATGTATGTATGTATGTATGTATGTATGTATGTATGTATGTATGTATGTATGTATTATTTTCTATGTTTCCACATGCTTATTAAACTTAATGTAAATTGTAAACTTGTAATTTGTAAAGTGTAATTTCCTCTCTAGCACTAGAATTAGCGGCTTCCATTTTTCTAGAACGATGAAACAAGCAATCAAGCACAAGTTTGCTAAATGCCTAAATATATATTGCTGGCTTACTGCAGTCTGCATCTCAACCCTAAATGCTACAACAGAGAAGCGGGGAGATGATAACTCGGTGGAGCGGGGACGCCGGCGGCGCGCGGGAGAAAGCCGACGGGCGGCGGCATGTGGGAGAAAGCCGACAGGCGGCGGTGAGGTGCGGGAGCCGGCGGCGGCGAGGTGTGGGAGCGGGCGGGAACGGGCGGCGAGAGAAAGCCGATGGGCGACGGCAAGGTGCAGGAGCCGGCGAGGTGCGGGAGCGGGCGGCAGCGCAAGCGGCCGATGCGAAGAAGCGCGAGCGTGCGAGCGCGATGGGAATGAGGCGCTCGATATCCGGGGCGGGAGGTTAGGGTTAGGGCAACGCTCGTGCGTGCATTATGGGCCGGCCTGGGCCGGCCGTGTCCTAGGCCATTCCTGGGCCAGCTGTGTCCAGGCATGTCCGACTCGTATATTTAGTGTGTCCGACACGTGTCGAGAATTTTAATAATTAAAATTAATTCTGAAATCGGCCGATACGTCACCGACACGTGTCCAAGACGTGTCTGTGTCGTATCCGTGTCCGACACGGTGTCGAATACGGATACGACGGTTTTGAGGCGTGTCCGTGCTACATAGAAAATAACTAGAGAAACCTTATATCACTTACACCCCATGCAAAAATTATTGGAGGTATGTACATTCAAATGCACACACAGAAGCAAGGGGCAGTCTCTAAATCCCTTGAAAGAATTTAAAAATTAATAGACCACCTCAATTTGTTTAAACAAGAAAATCACTAGTACAGTCAGCTGACGGTCTAAGTTAACAATGAAACGGACAGAAATTTACATGCAGGACTCACATGCGTGGTTTCCCCCTCCCCCGGGCTCTAACAGGTCCAAAGGTATGCATCACTTGTATTGCATTGCTGTTTGCTCTAGTGAGTCAAGCTAGTATGCCAATAATGCTTTGCTTGCTTCTGCATCAAAATATTTTTTTGACCAATTTCTATACCACGAGCAATTGATTTTGCTGCAGGTCAATGTTACCCCATATTTTCATAATTTGTAACTCGGGGAATCAATAGAATAGAGATTATCAAAAATCTAGTGCAGCCAAACAGAAGTGCAAAAAATGTCATGCATGTTGTATTTTTTAGGGCATTGAAGGCAGTGTTTGCTTGGACCCTACATGCAAGCGGCTTCATTGTGGTCTCTGTTATCACTGACAATTTAGACACCTGTCTTGATATGTTGAGAGTCATGCAGCAGCAAGGCCAAATCACACAAAATAAACATGCAACAACATATATCGGAAAAATTAATTGGGAGGTAGCACCACAAAATTTCATATTATATGACAAATTTCTCTGGTCTTTTGATGCCATTTTAGCAACATGGTTTTGGTTTGCAAATACTTCTCTCTTTTTTGTGATGACTTTTTCCATCAAATACTCCTAATAAATGCTGATTTGTTCCTTGTTCTGTGTCAAGAGCTACGTCATTAACCTTTTCCTTGTTTTGTGTACATGGAGGCATGGAGCTAAAACAACATCTACTTGGACTGGAGGGAGTAATGTCACTATAGTGATGGGGTGTCAGCAAGTACTTGTTCTTTATTATTAATTCATCGGTTAATAAATGTTATGGATTTACACCATCACATTAAATACATGCAACAACCGTATTCATTTATATCGGATTCTATTGCAACAACTCTTTAAATATTAATTGATACAAAAAAAAAACTAGGGAAGGACGGAGTGAGCTTACACCGCAAAGTGGCACTGAAGCCGTACCAGCATGAGGACCCCCAATTGAGATAAAATTCTTTACCTGTTGCAATCACTAAAAAAATATATAGATCCTTCAAAAAAAACTGAACATAATATAGTATAAAACAAAATGTGTACAGTACAGGAAAGGCCCTAGTCATCATTTGGATTAAGAACAATAATGTTTTGAAAGAGGTCCAGTTGCGAAGTACCGATAGGCATACATATCAAGTGAAGCACATATTCAAAGCTTCAAACATTTGTCACCTTGGTATAGTTATGATAATTAAAGATTAAACAAATTAGGTTAATGATTATTGCGTAAAAGGAAGCAAATAAATTCACTCACCCGTGGTCCACCATCACAGTACTCAATTACTGCCCGACCAATTAAGTTCCCCTGTAAAATGTAACAGATGGGGTAGACTTTAGAATAGGAGGGAAATTTTTAACTCGCAATAAGCAATAATTACCTTACAATCAAGTAAAAGTACATAACAGCCATAGGTAAAAACTCCCACTTAATCAACAAACCAATAAGAATTTATCGCAGCACCCTCCAAAGTTTTATGTACTCAAGGGGTCCGCATAACAACAAGACATGTCCACATGGGTCCATTAAGTACTTATTATCAATAATTCACAGACACTGTCAGAATTTCTTAGCTTTGGATTAACAAAAACAGTGAATGGGTTTGAATTATAAGAAGTAGAAACAAAATAAGACTACAGCAATACATAGTAGTATAGGAAGAACAGGGATGCACATTATAATTAAAGTTCTTGCCATGAACCAAAAATAGCACAGCAGCATGAGCGCACCTGAGAAAGGCCGACTATGCTGTAACCTTCGCAGAGTTCTTTCATTTTCTTTACCTGGAAAACCAATTCCAGCAATGGTACAGTACTTTGACAGCTCAGGATACAATACAGAAAAGCAGTACCGAAGATTCTGAATCACCTTCTTGCAAACTGTATTTGCCTGTAGATGAATGCATGACTTCAAAATTTTCTACAAGAAACAATGTATTCAATTAAATAAATAAAATATATGAGTGAGAAACCAACCTGCTCTTGAAGTGGCATTAACCAAGAGTCCCATGATCCTCTTCCAATTGCACTGAGGAAGAACACATTTTATTTCCATGATTCCATCAGTAAACTCAAGAACGAATGCAGTAGGAGCTAAATTCTTTTAAAATTGCACTGATGGATACCCAACATATGTAATACAAGTTACAGATCTTGAGAAAATAGGTTGGGACGTCAATTTGGTTGTCAGATCACCCGACATTAGTGGCAAAGCGTAATTCCCATACCGCATACCAATATTTTGACAGTTGATCAAACCAACAAAGGGTTATCACATTCACACACTTGTTTTCTAACCAAGGTAGTTGAGCTTTATTTGTTACTCCATATTTATATAGTGTATTCAGGGGAACAAAGTTCGTAAGGGGGAATTTCTTAGACTTTTACAAAAATTGATCAGTCATGAAATCATGACTTGTCCCTAAAATTATTTTAGTTATTTTTAGTGAAACAATATATGGATTTCGCTTCATTATTGAATTTAGACGATTACATAGCTAACACCATCTCCCAAGTTACTGAGAGCCTAAAAGCTTATCTTTGGCAGGAACTCTACTAGTCAAAAGGTTAAAGATTTAATTGTCATTCCACTCGGACTATCATAGTATTATAACATTTGTCTAATCTTCTTTAAGATGCTTGCTGATTTCAATAATAGCCATTTTTGGCTTATGTTTTAGGTCCATGCCACAGGAACAGGTCACAAAGTAATTATGCTGGTGATTGGAAATTCATCACCTCCACTATAAGTCGCCGTGAAAAAATAATCACTTCTAGAGGCCAGGAAGATCACACTATTCCCTACTTTACCACCCTATTGGAGTTAGCTGATGTACTAGGTTGTTTTTTCTGGTTTTAGAATTTCACAGCCATGTCAAAACTTGCAACAGACTACAGTATTTGATCTCCAATGGTGACATGAAACCGGGTCGCTTCTATACAAAGGTGATACTGTGTTGTGTGAACTGGCCATACTTTGGTGGTTAATACAACAAATTGACTTCTCAACTAAAATAAAAAGCATTGTACAAATAATAAGATACTCAAACAAGCATATATGAATATCCCAGAAGTGTCAAAAAAAGTAAGCCAATTTCCAAATGTTGTGAATTGTGGTAAATATTCCAAAGCATTGAATAACACAAAATCACCTAGCAGCTAACCATCAGCTTCAATAGAACATTGGAATGTTACCCCTGATACTCATGATGAGATTACAGTGGAAAATAACAAATGAAACACACCAAAAAAATCATCACATAACTCATTATCTTCTCTGCGATTCCATAATATTAGCATCGCACTACAGTTTATTCCCTTTTTATCTTTCCAAGGAAATCCAATATGGGGATGATATAACTAAATTGGGAATCTATTTATTGGCATTCATATGGAAAACAAGCTAATAATCCATATATAGGCAATGTGTATATAACAGACACCAGAGCATTACCTCACAAACAGATTTTATCCTACAAATTATCAAAAATTCTGTCAATATCCACTTAAAACATGTTTACTAATTCGTTGCCTTAACAAGCAATCAACATCACGACCAAAACAATTTTCAAAGCACAAATCAACAAGCCCACAGCGGCATTTACTCATCTCTAATCAGCACAAGCATACGAACGGCAGACAAATCCGAAAGCCCAGCACATAGGTTTGCCACACCCCCCATATACTCCTCCCTAATCAACATAATTGCTAAGCACACGAACATCACGAAACAACCACAAGAGAGGGAGGGAGGGGAGAGGGAAGGAGGCCATTACATGCAGTAGCCTTTGGAGCCGGACCATTCCCCAAGCATATCCATGAAGGAGGTGATCCCATCGTTCCCGCACTGGTCCCCGATCCCTGCGTCGGAGCACAACCAGCAACCTTAGACGAATCCTAGCACCAACATAACCCGAATCGAGACGAAGGACACGAAAGCCCAACCGTGCAGGACAATGAATGGCACGGCGGAGGCCGCCGGCACGAGCTCCGCGGAGGCGGCGAGGACGAGGAGGAGGACGGCGGGCAGCAGCGCGGCCATCGGCGGTAGCGGCGAAGATGGTAGTTAGGATTAGGGTTTGCGCTCTCTGCGCTCGTGCTCCCTCTCGTCGCCCTCTTCTCCGCGTCGTGGAAGCCTCGTGTGAACTCTGATGAGGAGCGGAGGGGGAGGTCTGAGGGAGGTGGTAAGGCAGTTTGGTCGTGGGTCCTACGTGTCAGAGAAGCGGGTCAGACAGTTGGTTGGTAGCTCATGGGTCCTCGTGACTGGAAGCTTGGGGTCCAGTTGCCTGTTGCTGTTGTGAAGTGGGTCCATGGACTAGCTGTTGCGAAGTAGCTGCCGTGCTTGTTGCACAGCGACTGACATGTGGGACCCCACATTTGGTGGGGACCACGTATCAGTGAATTTGCTTGTAAAAGCAGTAGCGTTCCACCGTAGAACAGATCGAGATGGACCGCTTTGCTTGCAAGAAAGAAATGGAGGCCCTTAGCAGTAGTGTTCCCCTGTAGAACAGATCGACCGCTTTGCTTGCAAGAAAGAAATGGAGGCCCATTGCTTTGTCTGCTCTCTTAATCATCCACAACGCTGCTGCATTTCAGGTTGTGCTGGATCTGTTGATGCTAACACAAAGCTGTTGCCTACAAGCATCACTTGTTCGGGTGGAGCCGCGGCCATGACCGCGTGGCAGCGGGCGGTGCATGCGAGGGGAGAGGCGGGAATTTATACTAAAGGATCCGTAGGGAGATTTGACGGCGCCGGCGTGGGCAGTCACGACGCTTGGGAGAGGATGGGACACTGGGTTGGGATGATACGAGACTATATTCTTACCGGATGAAGAATGATGGTGGGACAGTGGGAGGCGGCCATGGCGAGGAGTAGTTCGTGCCGAAGGTGTGAGTTCTAGCTTATGCTATGAGTCCAACTTTTAACCACCAACTTTAAAGCCGCCTAAAACAGAACTCTTAACTATTAATAACAGGGCACATGACTTCTCTAAAGTCTAACCTAGTGTAATCTGGTTTTGATTCGATGTGGCAATGGTATTGTACTCCACATCAGCAAACTAACATGCAAGCGCTAAGTATGAGTCAGCTAGCCCTCATCCCTGCCCTCCCTTCTCCCCGCCGCGGCGCAAGCATGGAGTGGAGTAACAAAAGGTTATAAAGTGAAAAAAATAAGTCTACTTTACCCTGCTGAGCTCTTACATTAGTCTAAATTTCAACCTTTAACGACAAAATAGGATATTTTGCCTCTTCAAGTATCAATACCGTTTATTTTATCCTTTAAGATCGATTGAAGGCGGTTTTAATTAATGTAGCTCCTACGTGATGCCAAAATAGAAGCGGTTTTGATATACGAGCTTCTTTGGGTGACATGGCATCCTTATTAGCTTGATCACCATAGTAGGGTTCACCCGTCAACCTCTAGTGGGCCAAGTGAGAGAGGGAGAGAGAGATAGACAAGAGGGAGGCATTGGTGCACAAGGAAGCAAAACAAGGGAGGCTGAAAGTGATGCACGAGCTTCATCGCCAATGGCAAGCGACAGTGCAAAGACCACAACCGATTGCCAAAATGGCTTGTAGAGGCCATAGGAAGGTGAGTGGAGGTGACATCGCGGGCAGAGAAGCATTGTGGTGGTGAGGCCATGGTTAGAGGCGGCCGTCTGACAGAGGAACACGACAGCGGTGGTGCGACAGCCATACTATCCATGATTTAGCGTGAGCAGTGGCGGAGGGAGGGAGGGGCCAGCAGGGGCCATGGCCCCACCCAATGTTTGGTGCAAAAAATTACTTCTGTGCATATGACCCAAGCCCACGTACGTAGAGAGTAGTCCAACCGTCTGTTTACCTGGGAGTTCTTGAGCCTGGCCGTCCGAAGGCGATCACGATCCTGCCACCGCGGCGCCGCCGCACCCACACGCACGCGCATCTATTTCACGAGACGCCGGCTACGGACGCCTGCGGTTCCACGTCGCGGCATCGTCATCCGTTCAGGTATGTTCTAATTTTTTATGTCCATCAGTCCGGCATCGTCTTCCGTTCAGGTATGTTCTAATTTTTTATGTCCATCGGTTTATAGCTAATGCCTAATTGGCTAATTTAATTGAAACATGTTAGTTCCTTTAACCATTTATGCTTATCGTTATATTTTTCATCGCAAAATTGTCACAACATGCATAATTAATGATTTAATAGAGATTTTGGTGTTTCAATATATGATCGAATCCTATATATATATATATATTGAAATTTATAGTATACTATATGTATTTGCTTATCCGGCCCCCACTATATATAATTCCTGGCTCCGCCCCTGAGCGTGAGCATAGGCTAGGCGATATTTAGGGGAAGACTCCATTCTAAGGAATCGAACCAATACTCACCAAGGGTGTCGAATCGACGGTGAGAATTGGTGTGACTAGCAACGTGAAGAACTTCAAATTCTGACAGATGGCTACACAAAAATCAAATTAATTTGAGAGGGATACTCAAGAGTGTTGGGAACACAAGATGACACGAAAGATTTTGCAATAGAACTATTGATGTTTTAGTATCGATCTTACGTAATTTCTTGGATTCGACGCTGGCGAGGCGGAAAAGGAGGGGAGCGGTGCCTAGTCCTCATCGCTACTGCTCATCTGGTAGGGAGCGGATGCCTAATCCTCATCGTTGCTGCTCATCTGGTGGGGCGCAGGCGCATGCACCTTTCCCGTGCCTTATTCTGGAGTCGATGGTGGGGTTGGGTATCTTTTTTCCGTTTCGGGGAGAAAAAGGAAAAGAGACAGGTGCTAATGTTACGAGGCCTTACCTAGGTCCTAGAGGAGGCTTCCCTAGAGGATTTACGCAGACGAGATGAAAAGGATGCCATCTCTGGCAATGGAGGGGAGCGGGTGCCTAGTCCTCATTGTTGCTACTCATCTGGTAGCAATGGCGGATCTAGAATTGCATCATACCCTAGGCTGAACTTTAAGTGACTAATATCGTAGTTTTTATACCCACATCTGACATCATAGTTTTTATACCCATATTATCGTATTCTAAAGTACTTCAAAAATGCATAAATGACATCATAATTCTAGCTCATTGCTTCAATATAAAACATAATAAGTGTCATAATATAGCAATGTAGCATAATAGCCTGTAGAGATACAATTTAAATACCTAAATAGCACATATTTGTTCTCTATCTTAGCCCACCATTTCTTCCATCTCTTCATCAATAATAGGAATAGAACAAGATCCAGAACCTACAAAGACAACATAAAAAATTAATTCATATATGAAAATACAAATAATATGAAGTTCACATTTGCAATAAGCTAACTTACCACTTACACGGGATAGTTGTTTCTTACGTGACCTCATCCCTTGAAAACGCTCTAAAATCTTATCTTCTTTAATAATTACAAATATGTCTCGCTCAATGTAACATACCATCCTATGATTCATCCACTCATCATTCATCTTATTTCGTAAATTAGTCTTAATAATATTCATAGCTAAAAATGCTCTTTCTACAGTTACGGTTGCTACTAGCAAAATTAAGGCTAATTCAATAAGACAATATACCAATGGAAAAATAGTGTGTCTATCTAAATCATTTTCACATCAAGATTTTCAAAGTCAATACAATTTCTAAATTCTTGATCATCCCTCACATTAGCAATAAATGTGCCAAGTTGGTCCTTAAGGACAACACAATCATATTAGAAGTCAGCATCATATATCTTCACAAGATCAATTAATTTCTCTTCACCAAAGTTGGCAAAGCAATTCCTTGGATCAAGACAAGCAATGCACCTCAATAACTGAGTAGATCTTTCAGCAAAGTGATTGTTCAACTCAACAATAATTTGGTCATGCACCTTTGTGAAGGATTCGATACCATAATTTTCAGCTCTATGTTGCTAAAGAGGTAACAATAAAAAATAAAAGCCTGCATCTTTAGCAATGCTATATTCTAACCAATCAAACCTTTTGAACCATGATTCTTGAAATCTCCTCTTTTGATTTCCAAATTCTTTTCGTGGAAATTTATAACCAATTGGTTGGCATGGATCCAATTGCAAATACTCCCTTCTAGCAACATACCTAATATCCATATCCAACTCCTCAATTGGTTTCCAAAGTCATGGATCACCAACAATGTCATCCAAATTAAGTACAACACAGGGATTAAATTGCTCAGTGTGACTACCTCCAGTTGCTACTGTTTCTAGAGTGGATTGGTTGGTCTGTACTGAAAAATAAGATGACAACATCTTTATCCTCTTGATATTGTGTTTCTAAATTTTCTTAATCTAATTGTCCTAATGTCCCACATATAGCAAATTATAATAATATCAATGTATGATTCACAAATGAAATCAAATAATTCATACTCAAATAGTTTTGATTTTTAGATTCACAATTCACTAAGTCAAATACTCAAATAGTCAAATTCATACTAACTCACAGAGAGATCAGAAATCGAAATTAGTAGTTGCATATTTGCATTTATGATTCATCCAATCATACATTCATACTCACACTGTCATACACAGGGATCACCTGAGCGGCAATGGGAGGGGCCGAACCGCCAAGCGACCGAGGGCCGACCGGCCGAGGCTTGAGGAGGCTTGCCGCCGAGGCGCCGGGTGCCGGCCACAGCCAGCAGCCCAGCACATGAGTTGCTAGCTGAGAGGGGAGGGGTCGAGGCACCAAGGCCCGAGGGGGCTTGCCGCCAGGTGCCGAGTGCCGCTGCGTCAGCCAGCACACAAGCCGCAAGGGGAGGGGCCGAACCGCCGAGGGGGCTTGCCGCCGACCAGCAAGCGAGCTGCGAGGACACGAGGGGAGGGTAGAGGACGGCGGCGGCGACGTGGCGCACTGGCACCTGAGGATGCACGCGGGGGAAGGGCGGCGACGTGGCGCCTGTGGATGCGAGCGAGGGGAGGGCGGAGGACGGCGGAGAATGCACGACTCAAGCGAGAGGCGACACTAGGGTTGAAGGGGGCTGGGGACGCTATGGGAGACTACAGAGTAGCCGTCGAGCCGAGCATCATGATGCGGGGGGATCTGGCTGGAGACCGTGGGCTTGGGCCGAAGTGCCGGAGCGAGGCTGCGGGGGATGTGGCCTGCATAGGAAATGGGCTCCATTCGTCGAAAGAAAGCTGAGAATTAGAAATAACATGAGCTGAATTATAGAATTTATACCTCAGACTGGACTGAAATTACCTGAGCTATACACTAGTAATTTTTTTCACGCCCCAAGCTGAAACCTATACTGCCACAGGCCCAAATCCGCCCGTCTAGTAGGACGTGGGCATATGCGCCTTTCCCTTGCCTTATTTTGGAGTTGGCGGTGGAAGGTCATGGGCGCATATGCCCCGTGCTCATTTTGGAGTTGGTAGCAAGGTTGGGGAACTGAGCCTGAGATTTGTTTGGACTTGGCCCCTACACTCAACAGTCATGGACATGGGTAGATTCTTTTAGAATGATGACTTATAGTTTAAATATTTAAATTCTAACTATTCACGAGAGGTAGTACGCAGAAAAAAAATAATCGTATGCAATTTTAACCGGTACAGCTGAACTCAATACACTTTGTACTATAATTTTCCTATTAACCTCACCTTAAAAAAATATACCGTTTAAAAGCTAATTACTGGAGATCAGTACAAGCATTAGCCTACTTTAAGCCTAAAAGAAGCCGGATAATAATCAGTACATTTACATGGTAGCATATGTATGTTTCAACAGGGGGCAAAGTCCACCTGGCGCTGTCTCGCACCTCATTAATCAACAAATAACAAATATCCATAACTTAAGGTGTATATACCACACAAGTTCTTAATTCTTATCAATGTTAACATTTCTAAAGTTTCTTTTAACACACCGAATGAATACCAAATGAAAATTGCACACACAACCTAATTATCGATTGCCCCCTCATGGAGAGGCAAAAAAAGGCCATCCCCTATTTGTTTCATTCACGTCGATTCACAGCTCTCCTTAATTAGGTGTTGGTTGGTTCGGTCGGCCATCTCTTGCACAGGCCAAGTTGTAAAGGAAAATAGCTTCGAAAGCCAACACTAACCTGAAACGCTACTTCGCGTCATTTTGAACCGGCCAAGCAGGGCTTCGAAGCGATGCTTTGTTGGAGGATTAGCGCACTCTTCTGTGCTTGTGCTTTCATGTTGATGTCCCAGTCTGATGGTGTTCCAGATTCCTAAGGACAATTCTTGCAAAGATTTTGGCTTCGATAGAAGCTGTTGTTGCTGCCGCTGCTGCGCGCAAGACTCTGCCTGCTCCTGCTTTCTGCAAGAGACCTGCATGGTGCATCGCATGCCGACCTCCCGGGATTGTGAACTGCATTGTTTTGGAAAGTATCTCATTAGACCTAGTACTGTTGGACGGTAAAATTGTTTCGCACAAGACAAAACAGAAGGAAGATAGAAAGTCATAGTCTAAAGTCTTCACATGAGAGAGAGAGAGAGATGACATGAACAATCAGAACGACCCCGTATTTCCTTGTGTATTCACACTAAAGTCTTCACATGCAGCAACCCATCTAAGGTATCATAAAAATGGACCTAGATGTTGTTTTGCACTACATATGCCCATAACTTTCTGCAGTCACAAACTTGGTAGTTGACACTTGAACTGATAAAAGCCAATTTAAATCATGGGGAAAAAATAAAAACACTTTTGAGATTTGCAAATATGACATTACTCGTCATACTGTTCCATCTCTTTTCTGAGAACACATGATGGTGTCGCTACTTTCATACAAAAGTTGCAAGTCTAATCATGCATGCAGTGTAGCCCAGGTATATCATGATCAATGCTCACCGCATAAGGCTCAGATAAATAACATTAGACGAAGAGAAGGGATTAAAGGAAACCAACCTGAAGAAGGGCAAAGGCAGCACAAGCACGAAGAACCGATGAGGGAATTCGAAGCATGGCAACAAATCTACCAATCTCAGCACCACTGGAGGAAGTAAATGACTATGTCAGTACTCTGTTCTCCCAACTACATTTACATCATGACAAAATGTTCAAATAAGATACACGAGACAAACATGAATACTCTTTAAAATGTTTCCTGTATTATGACTAAAGAATACCCATATAAACCTCATGAAGAGTCAAAACTGAAGTGTAAAGCCAAACCTGCATCTCAGGTGTCCAGCTTCTTGTATAAACACTGCTTCAGCAACCTGAGAGAGTGCCGCGGGGGCTGACGAGGCGGCAGCCATAGAGAACACTTGTGGATTTGAGAACGTCAACACAAAGGTTTCTATATGCTTCAAAGCCATTCTCCTAGCTCCCTCCACATTAACACTCTTGGAACTGCCCTCTGAGGATGTCCCACTCCCAACCAATGCAACCTCATCCATTCTGTCATTTCACAAATTTCAGATTTAGACCATGCAAATTCTGTTAAGATAATCTTGTACATCAGCATTCGGCAATGGCAGTACCGAATATCTACCAAGCAGCCTACAGTGGAACTATGTAAGGAATACAAGCATTATATTGGTCATACTACAGAAGATAACCCAACTATTGGATAATATGTATTAGCAGTTTAGCACCCATAGTTAACTGCTCTTCAAGTAAATATTATGAAGGGCACAGGAAACAGCTTAATAAACTTTCAATTTCAATGCAAATATCTTCAGATCCCCTACCTATATAAATACTGCTGCATAAAACCCTGAAGTGGAAAAAAATATTCTATCTTATATGGCTTGTATACAACTTAATGCAACAGTAGGGAAGCTAGAAGTGCTCCATGTCAACAATAGGTTGATCTACAATAAACTAATAAACAGAAACAATCATGTATTTAATTTCTCAGAACAGCCTTCTACCACATCATTGAATAAGAAGATTGCAGTGTTTCTATTGCAATTGCAGAGTGAAAAAATGATGCACATAGGATCTGACAAGTCATCTAGACTAATTCTGACAACTAACAATGCAGTATGCCAATGCCAAGTAGTCAGCCTGACTCTAGAAATAGACTGCCATTCATGCTAACCACAACACCACACAACTGCACAGAACCAATCATATCATTTCCCAAACGAATCCTGATTTTTTGCAGGATATGCAGAGTCTTTGGTATAGCGTCTATAGACCTAATTCCTAAGATACTCAATAAGAACTGATAAAATTAGACACTATTAAGAATACAGTTAGCAGCAACAATATATACAGAACAAACTTTGAAATAGAACCTATAGCTACAGACTAGACTGATGAACGAGGACATGCTAAACCATGCATCCAGCTATTTCATAAGCCAATGCATCCAATAAAATTCTGTATAAAAGAAACTCCCAGCTACATGCTACCTAAGTTCTCAGAAGAATTAGTTTTCATCGTCGGGGCAATTCCTTATTTGCCATTGAAAGTTTGCATCATCCTTTATATGCCACTCATTGTGTCACTGAAGCTTCCAGTGGCATATAAGGAACTAACCCTTCATCTTAAGCCTAGAAGAAAGGTGTATAACTGTATATTGCACTCGACCCAAAGTACATCATAAATCAATAACAAAATTTTGAAGCTAACACTAAAGGATAAATCAATACTCTTAACAAGATTACATGCTGTTAACCTGCTGGTAGTCATTGTCTAACTCAAGAACTGATGGCAGATAATAATAAATGAAAAGCAAACACGTGAAGCAATCAGCTACATAAACAGCATACCTTCCATCAAAGATATAAGCAAGGGCTAGCGCAGACATGAAACGAGCCATTTTTGACCCTGATGACGAGCAAAGGTGTACAAGAATAGGCACCCCACCTTCTTCAACTATGCGGAGAGCATTACCGGAATAGAAAGCAAGATTCCACAGTGCCCCTGCAGCCGTCTCATGAACATCCTGCAGAAAAAAGAAAGTTATTCTATAGTTTATATTGATTGTTCCCATACATTGTTTTATCTTTCTTTGGATAGATCAGCACCACAAATTAGGAGCAAACCTTAACAAGATACTACGGACCCTAATAAAGTAACAAAGTAAAAAAATCTAATTGACTTGAGATCAAACTGTTATGGACAAATAAGCTACACATGTGCAGCATCATAGCATTTGAGAACTGGAACGAATGTTGTATTCATACAAACAAAGCTAGATCACCAAACAATTCGCTCTCAAGCAAGCAAATTTAAAATAACATGATATAAAGTAGACCAAAGAAATTCGACACGTATACTGAATACAGTTAACTCTTTTGCATATATTCATATCTACAGGAATGTCATTTGCCCCCCCCCCCCCCCCCCCCCAAAAAAAGAATCAAGAGCTTGTGAAAAACAACACTACCAAGTGGTAGTTTCAGGAAACCAGGACATTAAAAGCACGAGCTGCAGTGCTGCACTGCAGATGAAATTAACACCTAAGTTCCTAGTGAATTGATCGTGAACACATGAATTATCCCCCACCCCCCAAAAAATAACAATGTATTTAATTCAGTAGCGGCTTTGAGAGTAAACCGGTCATGGACAACACACTACTTGTTACCCAACAGAAGTAGAACAGCTCTGGCATTTTTTGAAAAGGGTGGTCAACATCAATCATCAAAATATAAAAACTGATCAAGCATAAGTCTGGACATTACTCAGACTTATTACCTGACAGAAATAGAAAATTTTCGGAATTTTTGAGAGTGAACTTGTCATGGACAAAACACTAATTATCTAATAGAAGTAGAACAATTCTGGTATTCTTGAAAAGGGTGGTCAACATCAATAATCAAAATGTAAAAAATAATCAAGAATACGTCTGGGCATCACTCAGACTAGTGCATAAGCCCACGAGCAACTTATATGTCTCCTGGCAGTGTTCCCTAATGCCAAACAGAAGGCCTATCATAAAATAAAAATCATTCGAAGTTTCTCAGTAATAGAATGTATCCGCAAACAAAACATTTATCAAACATACTGAGTATCTTAAGTGTAATGGAAACTTACTTCGACCTCTGACCGTGCCAACGTGAGCAAAGGTGCAACACCACCCTCCTGTCCAATTGCAATGCTGACAAGTGCAAAGAAAAGTTATCACCAACAAGTTTTAGATAGTTAAGCAACCAAAACCCCTCCAATATGGCACAACAAACTTCAAAGATTGACACGAACAGCTCTTTGCTTGTATAGAGCTGTAAAATTAGAGCAACTAGGACGAAACAAGCCTGTGGTACTATTACAAGTTACAGTTACAATCTTATAAATGATAGCACCTCACCCCTTTACTGCATTGCACCAATTATCAGAATGCCCATCCCATGCTGAGTCTACACTATCCTTGTAATACAAGTAAAAGGGGAAAAAATGAACAGTGCAAAGGCCATGCTGGGGACCTTGCACAGTCGACAAAGAGAGCATTGGGGATAACGGAGGGGCAGCCCAGTCATTTCACAATAACCACAGAGTGAAACGGGGATAAGGCCGAGCACCTCCCGGCCAGCAAAGAGTCAGCCTCCCATTTCCACCTCTCCAACGAAAGCCAAACCCAGCTAGTTCTTCCTCATTTCACCATTCCCCTCCAGATCCACCACAAAACAGAAAAACAAAATGGAAAACTCAAGCTGAGCTGGCCTGGACCAAGGAGCAAGGAAGCAGGAGCATAGGAGATGGTTTCAACATCCCACAAACCATCGCCGGCTCAGCCAACGCAGGAAGGTGACAGCCACAATCACCTCTATCCCCACCACAAATCAAACCGACAATCGTCCGATAAAGGTAGGCCACACAGTCACGTTCCAACCATTTTCATTGTCTTCACAGGACCACACCGCTAGCACGTATACCCAGTAGACATCCCTCGAATAGCATCACATAGAGCATCACAGAGGCATCACCATCCACCAAATCATGCACATAGAGTAGTAAAGAGGTAGAAAGGGAAGGGGATACCGAGGGGAAAGGGAGCGGTGAGCTCGGCGAGGTGGCCGAGTACCCCACCGGCGCCACGCTGATGGCCGGCTGCGCAACCCAGAGGCGGCATCGAGCTCCCTGCTGCGCGCTCGTAGGAGCGGAGACCGGGAGCTAGAGGAGGAAAAGGAAGGTGGTGCTTGCGGGAGGCGGCAGAGGACCTCGCCGGCGGCGAGCTAGTGGCCGATGGCAAGCCAGCACCGGTGCGCCTGAGCGCAGCCGCAAGCGCAATACACCACCTAGGGGGGGAGCCAGATGGAGTAGCCCTACTGTTAGAAGTGAGTAGTGGTGCTAGCAAGTAGAGTGGTGGTACTGTGTGGTTGGCAGTGCGTGGGTGATGGTGTGAGCTGTGCTTTGCATGTGTAATACTGGATACTAGTAACGAACAGTGGTGACTAGAAGTTTTCTAGTTGGGTTGTGCATGCATGTGTGCTCTTTGCACAGTAGGCAGTAGGTAGAATAATTAACTAGTATAGTTAATTAGAATGATTAACTGAGGTAGGCAATTAATTATTATACATGGTTCGTTAGGTGAAGTGATCAATTAGCAGATGATCAATTAGTATAGATGGTTAATTAATGTAAGATCAATTAGTAAACTAATTGAATAGAGAGAGATTAATTGAGAAATCTATGTGAAGGGAGATTAAGAAAAGAAAAAAGGAGAAAAAGAAAAAAAAAGGAGAAAAGGGGTTTTGCAACGTGGGCGTCGAATCCTCATCCTTACGCATTTTATGCTGGTGATGAGTGTTGGTTGTGTCGGGTTTACACGTAGGAACGATGACGTCCGTATGTGTGCATTTATTGCTATCGTGTATTTAAGTCTGGGTAATGCTTGTACAGGTGGAGGTCCTGATTTAGTGTCGTCTATGCATCGTCCTCGGGATTAAACAGGCAAGTGCATGGTAGTGCAGTAGACGGTGATTGTTGTGTAACAGATGATGTTTACACTTTATGATGTTGCATGATTAATGATGATGGAGCAGGGTGAGCAATGATGTTTACCTGCTAATGATGTTAATGATGAGTGTGGTTATGATAATTGATATATGCATTCGCATCATGTGCACTCATGAGATGAGAATTGGGATCCACTGTGGGTGAATTCCATAAGACCTACTTCGGTAAGCCTCCATGGGAGTGGTGAGACCCCGTGCCGACGAAAACTGGCCCACGATGGGGTGAACATCAACAGGTGTTCACTCAGGCTATACCGGTATATGCAATGAGATGAGCATGTAGAGTAGTGTTGCATTGCACGAATAGTATGGCAATGTTAAAACCTAATAACGATGTTATGAACATGATAATGACATAGCTAACTCATTACTTACATGTTTGGTAGTGTTTATCGCCCTATTATGTGCTTGCTGAGTCTTTAGACTCACACTTGTTTTGTTGATCTTTTTAGGTGACCATGTTTGACGGCATGCATGGAATATTGGAATGGGAGTAGACCCTTTTTGCACCGCACTTGTTAAATAATAGCTTAATCACCCACTGAACATTTATGTTTAAACTCGTGTTAAGTTGCTTTAGTTAATTCCACGTTATGTTAATGGTTTGCTTGGGACGTGGAGAGCCCCCTTTTGTTTGAAATGGAGAATGAGTTTCTCCTGTCATTACAAATTTCATAGGACACGTCTTATGTCACTCGCCATTTGATTTAGTATGGTTGCGATCTCGTGGCGGCGAGCCTCTATGGGCGTGGAGCCCAAAGGTTTTTTATGTTATGTTTATTTGCAATATGAAATCAATGTATTACCGCAATTATTCTATGTATATGTTGTTTGCTCCCTATTGGTACTCGTATAAACAGAGGAGGTGCTGCCAAAATTTTTATTAGCCTCGCCCAATTGAGCTGGTAAGTGCGTAGTGGTAGCATCCCGGGATCTGAGGAGGGTCAGGGTGTTACAATCCTCCTTACAAAGCTTCTTCCAACTGTTGTGGTTACAGATCAAACAGAGAGAGTATGGTAGTGAGGAGTTAGGTGAGTAATGACTCAGACCTTCTCCCCATGGCATGTGCTGTATATATATATCCCCATGGGGAGAGCTTTTACAATTATACCCCTACATCCGAATATATCCTACAAGGGTACTTATGTCATTACACATGTCCCATTCTGGGCCTTACATTCTTCTTAACAGGCCTGCTGAGCTTAGGTGAGGCCACCCCTACAACACCAACATTTGTACATAACAATTTGAAGTTCACCAGCACTAATTTGCCATTATAACTCTCATGTCTCATGTCCAGTAATCTTAACAGAAAAAAGACAACCGCCCTGCTAGTTAAGCCAGGGGCACCAAAGGGGATTCTTGTTGGGGTTGCTTGGTGTAATTTCTAATGGAGATTGAAGACAGTCTAATAATAATGGGTTGATGCAGGTGGTATACTAAGATGAAGCAATTCACCACATGCGTGCAGTGCAAGCCATAGACCATATCTATCTGCACCAAGTGCTTCAAAGAGAAGGGCAACATTGAGATGTTCAAGTGTAACCAACCACTCTGCATTTGCTAACAGCAAAGTTGGTCCCCACTCCCCAATTTAGCAAGGATACAGACGTTGTGTAACACACTTTAATGATGGTATACTCTTAGCATGTGAGGAGCTATCTAATATACATGTTAGAAGATATAGAAACTTGATGTTGTGGACGCATTTGTGAGCAGGACTTACCATCGGCGCCATCATCAGGAGAAGGCTTCAGTTGACAATTCTGGATCGGCTACAGGAGAAGGTCGGCAACAGGGGAAGTTGCGGCAAAGGAGGAAGTGTTGGGGTTTCGGCAGGGACAGGGGCAACTTGCTGATTCCCAATTGAGTAGAGATAAGTAATTGCTGTCCTAAAGAGATAGTTACCTATTATAGATGAGTTTGTTTAGGAATCTATTTGTTATCTATAGTAAGCTTTGTTAGGGCGCCTGGTATATAAAGGCTGCCAGTATCTTTTGGAGTAATCAATAAAGAATCTATATTCCAAGTATTAGCCGGCTGATCAGAGCCTCTGCCACAAGGGCAGAGGGCGATCTTGCCCAGTTATCTTCCGCCAATTCCACCATATCACTTGAGACCAACTACCCAAATCTAAATGCATAATACCTACACTGGGTATTTTTTAACCTTCCCTTGCAAGCCTTCTTTTTTATTTTGACTAAACACCCTTTACTCAATTGACACTAAGCTACGTTCAACACTTCATCAGGACAAATGCATAATTGACTTTGAAATTTCCATGAATGTTTATGGCCAAAGAACTTGTCCATCTCATCAGCAAAAAGGTGTATCAAAAGGAATATCTTGAAATAGGGCAATTCAGCAGAAGGTTTTGCAAGTTCAGTGCATCATATAGGCAGCCCCTTTGATAATAAAGGAGACAAAACTCCTGCAAGAATCATTATGTCCTACATAGCATATATTAGGGAGTAAATGGCAGTAAGCGATAAGACCTTTAATTTCAGAAGTTATGGCAAATACTAAGAAATCTAAGCAGAAAGGTTAATAAGAAATCAATCTCCAGAAAGGTTCATAAGAAATCAAGATTGAAAGAAATTATGGTTACACTTGTGAGAATAATAGAATGTCATAACAACTTGATTACTACAGTAACATTTGAAGTTACCTGTTAGCTTCTGAAACAGATAATCCCCATAATGCACCAGCAGCTCTCTCCTGAAGGCCTTCCGAAGCATTCAAACACTCTTGCGCAAGTGAAACCTATAATATGAAGTCATATATATGAAAAGGAAAACTATTTCCTATTTAAGTAGGCTTAAGAAAAGATGAAAAGATGGCACAGAAATGTTCCTAGAAACATTTTAGTATCCTAGCAGCAGCATCAATTATTTCTAAAGTGAACATAGAAACTGGATTGTTTGTTAGTTGAATGTCTTTGCCACTGTACTTAATCAAGAGGTTCAAGACAATATGTTCTACCCAAATTGCTCCCCAATAACCTGAGTTTTCTTTGTATTGAAATGTTGAATTAAAACTTCAGTATTCTGCATCAATTCATTGTATACAAACCGCTTCAGAGGGATCACATCTATTTAGATGTACCACTTAAACAGGTAATATTGATCAAAGGATGCAAGGTTGCAGTAGATGTGGCAAAAAAAGGGGCATACCAAAGCTTCGACACCACCTGCAGCAGCAATAGCTTCACGATTTCTATCATCAAACGACAGGTTCCATAAAGCACCAGCAGCTTCTTGTCTAATTGTATACATAAAAGGATGCACCACATTAACTTAGATTAATATTGTATAATTTAAGGCAGAAAGCAGACAATACAACTTTAAGAGCAATGTAAATTGGAGCATGTCAAAAAGAAGTATACCTTACACCCTCATTTTGAGAACATGTTAGTTGCACTAATGCCTCAAGGGCCCCTGCTTCCTGACCTACAGAAGCATTGTTGCTGTTGTTTTCTCCATGCGCAGCTAAGTTAGCTAAAGCTCTTGCAGCCTACATGTATAACAACAATAGCATTAGAAAGTAGAAACTAACAACACAGCAGAAATATAGAGATGGTGAACATGAAAAAGATAAAGCATTAGACCAGTACTGTGGATAAACATTTACTTGTAGAGCTTAAAATGCAGAGGAAAACTGCTACTGTAAGAAATCAGCAATATAGAGTAGCCTGAGCAAATCCAAATGGTTTAAAGCAAGCATAAAAGATTCAAATTGTTAGATTAAACTGTGTTTTAAACTTATATCTACATGCTAAGAATACAGTCGACACCTAAGCAGATTATTCAAGGTGAATACCGCAGGTTACAGACTTTTGTTTCTTGATGGTAACACGGATTATGGAATTTAAATAGAACATGCAATGGGAGTGACCCCATTGATGAACACAAAAGTATGTAGCTATCAATGCAAGAAAAGTTGCACTCAACAGCCCGCAAATGCAGTATGCGTGACCCAAATTATCGGCAAGCAATAAGATGCAGATGACATGTGTGCAGGTGTACAGCTATGAAGCATTAAAGATGAGAACTTGAATGCTTTTGCTCGTGTTTTGTTTTTATTGTACCATGCTTGCCATGTGGAACTTGTACTACTAACTGTACTAGGAAAGCTAGAATAAAATTCTACTAGTTTATATAGAAGGAAAAATGTACAGGCATGAAGGTTTGATGTGCTGTTTACCTGTTCTAGGATGCCCTCAAGTTTACATGATCGAGCAAGTGTAACCAAAGCATGGACTCCACCAGCCTTTGCAACTTCCAAGCTACAATTGTCATCAGCAGCCAGGTTTGCAAGCGCACCAGCGGCACGTTCCTAATGTGAAAAAAAATAGCAACAGTGACAAACCGGTTATTGGCCAGCAGAAAACCATAAGGTTAAATTGGAAGTTCTGAAAATTGAGAAGTTTAAAAGCTCCGTACAAGAATTCCGTCACTCCCAGCAGGCCAACGAAATATGAGATCAACCAAGGCCTTTATACCACCAGCTGCTGCAATAGCTGCCTGAAAAAGAGCAATCAATGCATTATTAGCACAAGTGCCACCCACATCGAAGGTTAAGTAATCAGAATCAGCATTTAAAGAATCACAACCTTGTGCTCCTCGCCCACAGAGAGATTCCAAAGGCCACCAGCAGCCTCTTCAGCAACAAGGCGATTCATCGACTTAGCCAAATTAGTGAGTATTGCAATACCTCCCTCATCTGCAACCGCCTTTGCAACCTTGGCATTCACAGATAAGTTGGCAATAGCCTGAACAGTGACATCAACTAACGTAAGCAAATGATAGATACCAGACTACAAACAGTGAGAACCCAAGGGTTCAACCTAACAATTTATTACCTTTGCTGCTTCAGATTGTGCGCTCTCCCTTGAGCATCTTGCAAGGTCTAGTAGCATTGGGATGCCCCCATCCCTCATCACTGCCTCCGACCTTGCAGCATCCACATTCGCACTCTCACCATCAATAACCACAAATGTGGCAACTGTGGTAGCTGCTCGCTCCTGCACATCCTCTTGTGAGCTCTTCACCAGGCTCAGCAGCATTGCTGTGCCCTGCTGTAGCCAGAAGTCATCCATACCGTGTGGGTTGGACTCCGCAATTCGTAGAAGTGACTGCGACAGGATCCACTCAAACCAGCTCATCATATCACCAAGTACCTTGTCTTTGTCCCTCCAGTTACATTCGTTGAACACCCCATGTTCCTTCACAACCTTCCAAGGAAACAGTGAGGCGGCCGATTTAAAAATGTGGCTTGTAATGGTGAGCACAAGCTTGCCCTTGGAGTTGCTAAATGCAGAAGGATTGTGGGCCTGTTCCTCCTCGACATATTTACAGTTAAGCGTGCATATAAGCTTGAGGGTTTTGGAGTGGGAAATGAGTCGAGAGATGGCGCTTGGGGAAACATCGGTGCGGGAGACGTCAACGGCGATAAGGGAGGGAAGCTGGGCCCATGAGGCTGATGCTGTAGCCCATTTCAGGTTGCGGCATCCTGCAACGGAGAGGAATCGGAGGGAGTGGATGCCTGCGAGGGCGGCCTCATCGACGGCGCCGCAGTCGAGGAAGGCGACGTCTTCGAGGAGGGGGCAGTAGCGCGCGAGCGCTCCGATGGCGTCAGCGTCGGCGTCATGAAGACCCGAAAGGCGGAGGCGGCGGAGGCGCGAGCAGCAGAGCGCGACGTGGCGGAGGGCGTCGCTGGAGACGCGCTCGAGCGGGTCGGGGCCGATCTGGAGGCTCTCGAGGGCCTCGTGCCGCGCGGCGAGGACGGCGAGCGTGGCGTCAGTGAGCCCGCGGCAGCCGTCGGCCACCACCTCGCGGAGGTCGCGTGCGCGGAGGCCGGAGATGGCCGCGGCCGCCTCGTGGCCCCGCAGCCGCAGCCGCCGCAAGCTCCCGCACCGCGAGGCGAGCGACGACGCCACCTCTGCGTCGCACCGGTGCGCGCGGAGGTCGAGCGCGCTCCACAGGCACGGCGACGACCCGAGCGCCCTCCAAGTCCGGCACGCCGCCGCCATGCTCGCGCGGTCGCGGTAGTTGAGCCGCGCGAACAGCTGCAGCACCGTGTCATCCGGTAGCGACGTCCAGTCCACGCTCTCACCGCCCGTCGCCACCGCCTCCACATCCTCCTCCGCCGCCACCAAACCCAAACGCAACGAACCTGACAACACCCTCTCCTCCCCCACCGCCTCCTTCCCCTTCGCCTTCTCCCTGCACGTGCGGCGGCGCACACGGCGCGTCATCTCGCCCGCCCGCCGGAACCCTAGCGCCGCCCACCTCACACCACAACAGTACAACACGCACAACGCCAAATCCGAGCCCCCAAATCAGCAAGCAGTTAACCTCCCGCCGCGAGATCGAGAGGAAGGCGCGCTTATCGGGTTCGGGCGCGGGCAGTCAGACCAGTTCTAGCATCCGATTGGAGGGAAGCAGGGAGGGAGGGAGGCAGCGGCGAATGGAAGGGGAGGACGCTGGTGGCTTCGATTCGCGTCCGGATCGTGGGGTGGGTGGATCCGACTCCCCGTGCTTCCTTTCCCTTTCCTCCTGCCTCCTCCCTCTGTACCGCCAGTCTCCTGCGATGCGGGGACGGGAAGGAGCGGAGGAAGAGGATGGGAGGAAGGGATTGTATATAGCGTATGCGGATACGTAGAGCTAAAGGCTGATTTGACACTGTTATGTATCGTATTTATAAAAATAGTTGTATATATATGTTATATTGTAAAAATATCACTTTTGCCATTCAATAGATGGGCGGCAGCACCGGCGAGGTGACACGCGATGGTACCATCGACGGCAAGCAGCCTGCCACCTGGTGGGGGACGATAGGCAAGCTTCCCGACACAACGTACCTCGCAGTGTAATTTTTGGATAATTTTATCTAATGCGAATGTTGCTTAAAATTCATACAATTTCAATATTTTTATAAGTTTTACATATAGCAAACGGGCTTCAAAAATTACGAAATTTTGTGTGAAGGCTCCCGACACAGTCATAGTTATTGTGTAATTTTTTGGAAATTTATATGATCCAAATTTACTACGTTTATTTGGGTTAATGTAATCATGAATTTACGAATATTTCATGATTTTTTTACAATTTTATACATTACGAAAGTGGAATGTGTGTGTCTCAAGCCTCCACTTGTGCACTAGTGTCGCAAGCAGGCTGCCGTCGATGGTGAACTCGTGAATGGTGGAGATCAGCCTCGCAAACGGCAATAAGCCCGTGGCCCCGTATTGGGATGTAACGCTCGTTCAGCACCCATGAACCCCCCCCCCCCCTCCCGAATGCTTGAACGGCGAAGGACCAGCTGCGTCACCGGTCATCCATGCGTGGCTAAGGTTTTTCTCATCGTACAAGTTTTCCTAGTTGCTTCGTGTAGCAATGAATTCGGGTCGCATAAGGGTGGATACTACTCATCCATTCTAACTCATACGTTTTTCTTTCCATCCAGAGCCGGATTTGAGGAGAGGCCGACCGGCCGCCGACAGGGTGATTCACTGATTCTATAGTTCTATTTTATAAAGGTACAATAAATTCTATTTATTTTAGAGACCAGATTTGTGTATTTGAGTATCAATTTTGATAACTTGTCAAAATTTTATGTAGAATATGTAAATTAGCTTGTCAAAATGACTTGATGGTGTACTATATCGAGCAAGAGATATTCAAAGGACTTGATCGTGAAAAAAATCAAGAAACGATTTCAAGACATGAAAACTCGAAGAATGAAAATGCCTCGTTCTCCTAGACATACTTAGTTATTTACTGGTATTTTTTGTCTTCCTTTTTATTTCATCTTTTATATTCTATTATCAAATTGTGACACTACTGATTTATCTATCTTTCACAATTGACAGGTTGTTTTTTTACAGCTCATCTACAATTGTGGATTAAGCTTTATTAGTGAGGTATTTTTCATTGTCCTTTCGTTATCTACATATGTTAACATGCGAATTGTAGTTGTTGTTTCTATTTCGTATCACATACTTTCATTAGTGTGATTGCAATATAGTTTGATCATAGATTATTTTGCTTTTGGGTACTACTGTTTATTTTACGCTTTCGATTTCAGCCTACCTAATTTTTTCTGGTCCGCCTCTACTTTCATTAGTGTGATTGCACGCCCATTTGCTCGCGTGCGTGGATGAAGAAGCTATGGAAGACAGCCGCCGTATATTTTGTGTCACGGAACAGGATTGAAGGGAACGACTAGAAAATCCATGAAGAAAACCACGACGTAACGGGAAGTTACGATGAACAGTGCCATGACTAGATAATGAGTTGAGTTGTGCATGATTTTGCCACTTTAGATCCAATTCAATTCTAATAAAAAATTTGCGAGTTCTTGCAAGTTGAGATCGTTCAACCTTTTCGCTGGGAATTGGAAGCGCAATGGGACTTTCGCTTGATGGTCGTGAAGTCCAGCGTGTGTGATCTTGCGAATTAAAGAGCGTTCGTTCTTACATTGGCAACGGAGGATTGCTACGATTCGAGAAGCTGCACGTGAGAATCCAATCCTACGTCGAGAAGATCGGGCGACCCTGTATCAGTCTGGTGAAGCCAATCCGTTACCACGTGTCGTCTCGTCAACGCTGCTGCCCGTCCACCGGACGGTAAAAGTGACATTTTTGCAAATACGGTCTGCATATTACTATTTTTGTAAATACAATACGTAACAGTGCCAAATCTGCCTTTGGCTCCATGATACACACACATAGTATCTGGTCACATACGGCGTGCATTGTATATACTCATGGGAAAACGGGCCATTGTCAAGAACTTATCTGGGCCACTTGCGATGCTTCTATTTAACTCCGGGAAGCCAATCCGTTGGTAGCCCTCTCATGGCTACAACAGTGGATACAACGTACCATTCTCCATGAAAGACATAACAAAAAGAATTAGGGAGAGAGCTAGTGGTAAAAAATGAGTGAATCTGCCCTCTTCTTGCATCTCTTTAAGGATTTATATATATGAGTGATGTAGGATATGATCCTATTCCTTAATAATTACAAAAATAGAGGTACATTGGTATATTTCTCTATACCATTAGATCTATTATATATTAGACCAATTGCAAGGCACACAGGGAGTTAAGCCACCCCTACAACATTGCGAGTTAAAAAGGTAAAGTGTAGCAATTAGCAGCACAAAGTTAGATTGCTACATGATCGGTTGCCGCGACAGTGAAAGCACGTTATTGACTTCGTGTTATAAATTGGTTTTGCTGTTTACTTACAGCCTGTGCGTAACGCGATACAGCTTATCTTTGCACAAACTCAGGTTGCCATTCAGTACAAGAAAAAAGGGATGACAATTGCATATGCACAAAGTACAATTCTACATTTACTTCATATTTTCTACACAAATTAACCAGTGACCAGGAATCTAGCAGAGAATGTATGAAACTGAGCCTACAATGGTAGTAGTACCTTTATGTGTTTAAAGCAGAAGGAAGCAATCATCTTTCCTCCTACCAGATCAGAACAAGTTCTGCCCCCGAATTCATATACTGCTACAAACACAACGTAGCTCCATCGATTAATGGCTACACACAAGCAAGACATACAAGATCATTCATCTTCAGAACTACCATCAGATCGATCAGGTTCTTCCTCTGGCAGAGCAGATACAAGTGCAGCACAGCAGAAAGATTCACGGTCCTTCAGAAGGAGGCAGCTTCCATCCGAGTTCCATTTCAAGTCGACAATCCTGAAATTTGGCAAGGGAATGTTGACGCAGCATGCACCAGATGGTGTCCACATGTACAGGTGCGGGCTCTCCGTGCATAGAACAAGGCGAGGACATGTGGGGTCCCAAGCGGCAGCACGGATTGGATCTTTCTGCACAAGAACAACTGCAAGCTCAAGGCGGCAGATATCCCATATCCAAAGGGCAGTCGGCATGTTGTCGTTCCGAGTGAAGAAATAGTGGCCATCGCTGCTCCATGATAGCATACCTGCCACATGCTGTGAGGTGAGAGGTGTTTCCAAGTATCTGCAGGGAAAGGAACTACGAATGCAATCTTAATAATGCAGCTTTGTCCACAATACAACACACTGATGTCCTAAACAACTTTCTGCTAGAAATTCGAGAATCAGCAAGACAACTCATACAAGGGGATGATAGTAAGTGTTGTTCATCACATCTATAGAAATATTAGTAACTGTTATCACAATTCACAAATGAATTTGAGGGCTACTGCACGTCAAATCCATCCAATGTAACCACAACTAGAGTAAGAAATTAGATAATCATTTTGTAAGAAACTCAATAGATCACGAGTTCATGACACTAGTCACCAGTGCGTTAGCCGTTAAGTAAGGAAATCACTGATACATTAATATATATGCATGAACATTGCAAGAATAATTAATTGAAGTAGAAAAAGACAAGTAAAGCAACTAACCAATTCCTTGTTTGGGGTTGGGCTTGTCAATAGCTGGTTTCTGCGATGATAAGGTGACTGGAACATCCATCACAGCGTATTTTACTCTAGAACCTCCTTCTGCGCTATTTTCTGACAACAAAACAAGGAAACATCATTGCAGAATTAAACAATATAAGGAAACAGTTCACAAAAATACCGAGGCATCAGACAACATGTAAATTTGGTGATATATGTTGTTGAACTAGTGTAATATGAGTGAAGCAACTTTAGCTAGCCTCTAAAAACCATGCATAGTGATAAGCTACAATGATTTCTACTGAAGCATGGTGCCTTCTCTCTATCAACACAACAGAACTACAATGCACTTATTTTTTTTGCCCTGAATGTAAAGAAACGTATCAGTGGGAATCTCACACTGTATGGTACCAATGTGAAAAAACAACCAAGGTAAATAAATATATACCTTCAGAAGTATCCAAGTGCATACCAAATCAGAAATGTTAAGGTTACAAGTTTGTTACAGACAATCTAAACACAAAAGAACCACAGAATGTCCCTGTTGTGGGGGTGATCCAACCCCCCGTGATTAGACCGTGGAACTAGTCCAACATGTAATAGGCCCAATAGTGTAGAGGAATATATCAGTGTAAATATACCAATGTACCATCATCCTTTGTAAGTACTAAGGGGTAGAATGGGAAATCCCCAGGAGGGGACAGATCCTCTCATTCTTACCAACTCTCCCATAGGTCTGGCTTTCCTCTTCCTCTTCTACTAGTCCCCTTCTCTACTGTTTGGCCCGTAGCCACAACAGATGGCGCCGTCTACGGGCTCTACGGCGCACGCACTCTACGGCGCCATCTGTTGAGAAGGGGATTTGCCAAGAAAGAAATGCTAAAAAATGAGGCATGAGAAGCAGTATAAAACCATCATTCATAATCTTACCAGCACCATTGTCTTGCATGTTACAAGAGAAGCCTTCGCTTAGACATAACTCTGACATATCAAGCTGCCATGGGTCATCCACTTCCTGTGGCATTTTTTTGTAGTTACAATCGGATGACATGAATAGAAAAACAGTAAATCTGCTAAGATAACAATTAATGATAGAAATAGACATATTTACCTTAAATATAGCAGCATTACAAGGACTTCGAATAGAGGCTGCATGTGTGAACTCAGCAAACGTTTTCCATGCCAGGTGGTTCAAAGTCCGCACTGCCTGATCATAGCTGCCCACTGCTAAAAATTGCCCACATGGTGACCAAGCAACAGTTTTCACACCTAATCCACTTTCATATGCTAAATACTTGAACAAACACCTCCCATCTGGCGAATATATCAGAACCTGTAATAAGCATGTTCTTTGAATGGTCAGTTTACATCTCAGAACTGGTACCTCCGCATTTAACCATCCCATGTTTTGTTTAAAACATAAAAAACAACCCAGTTCTGTATAAAAACAGACTGAAATGAGCTCTTAAGAGTTGAACAAGAGATTGGTTAAGCCATACCCCAATATTCCAACCGATCAATCATCAAAACCCAAAATTAAACATATAAACACATCAACCAGATTAAATAATGTCGTCAAGCACCAAAGGAGTCACAGGCAAAAGATGTACTGCCGTTGGAAAAGAGAGAGCTTAGTGCGGTTTGCCAACCGTGCAAGATTACTAAGTTACCTTAGCAGAAATAAATTAGCGAGCTAGATCATGAGATACTGTAAATGAAGATAATTTCCAAGATCAACATATATCAAAGAGACTAACTAAAAGCTATTGCATACCGACATGCATGTGAAGTACTCCCTCTATCCTGCAATATAAGTCCAAAGCCTACCATGTGCGTTGACCAATGAGATATTAAATTTAAGAAGTTAATACCATTGGTCCATACATGACCCTATTAAATGGCAACTACAACTACTCACTTTTTTTTAGCATTAAAGTAGGGGTATATGATAGAAATATTGTAATAACTACACATTTGGCCTTCGTAATAGATTTATATTGTGGGACAACGCTTCCTAAGAATGAGAACTTATATTGCGAGACAGAGAGAGTAACTCGCAAGCAATGCCCATCTCAATTCGAAGTTACAAAGAGACCTTAGCACACAGAATATTAGCGAACCAGAAAGGTATGACATAAGATCGTGACATAATGTAATTGATGATGATTCTCAAGAGCAACATACATAAAAGAGACTAACTAAAAGCTGATGCATAGAGGCATGCATATGAATTGACTAAAGTCACAAGCCACAACACATAAAACCACTATGGGATGTTTCTGAAGAGAAAGCACATGTACCTTGTATTCAAGAAGTGAATCCCAGACCACGATAGCACTATCATCCGGTGACCAATCAACATCTGCTAAGTCTAACGTGTCAACCGCAAAGACACCCATTATCTCCCAGGAATGACATGAGAGCAAATTTACATAATCCTTGCAGTCACGCCTGGTGCAGATCGCAGCAAACTTTCCATCCTTAGTAAAAGAAACACCTCTGGAGGCATGCTTTGGCCACTGGACATGTACACATGCCGTATTTACAAGAGACCACACAGTCAGACGAAGCTGAAACTCTGATGTAGTGAGTATATGACGACTGTCAGGGCTCCAGCGAGCATATGCAATCCCTGCAGGGCCTTCATCGATCTTGCAGGTCCAGTCAGGCTGGCTCAGCGAACAAGCCTGAACCATGGGCCGCTTGTAAAGTCCACATAGAATATACTCTGAATCCGGTGCCTAGTCCACAAAGTTAATTTTGTCCACGCACGAAAACAATTGCACCACCTACATAAGCAAGTTAAAGCATGAATTGTTGTTGTTGTGGCTACGTGCCAAACAGTATAGGCAAGGCTGTCAGGGAATCGCCTGGGTGGCTTTCCCCAGAGCCCTACGATTGTGGGAAGGCATGAGTTACCTTGGGACTAGCTACCTTTTCCCCAAAAATGAGTCGTGCCTTCCCCATGATGCTCAAGTCCTACCTTTATACCCCTGAGGAGGCAGATTACAAAGATGACCCTATCTAGGTCTATACTTATAGAGGTAATTATGCCATTTCATTATCCTCGGGTTACATGAATACCCCTATCTAAGCCTATGTACGTAGGGGTAAAATCGGTACTCCACTGCACTGCAGGCCTATGCTGGGCTGACCGCACCGTGTCACTGGCGTAGTAGGCCGAGCGAGCCCCAGTGGGGGCCATCCCCCCAAATGTTGTAAATTGTAATATCTAGATGTGACTAACATTGTCTATAACAACATTAGTTCTGTAAAACTTTAAATTCATATAGCTCATATGAGTTCATCCTTACAGTAAATAAGAAAGTTGCAAGGCAATATACATAACCCAACCGTTCTTGAAGTTGAAACGATAACACAGCCACAGGAATACAAGATGCTACATTTGCATAAACGAATATGAAACATGAAGTGTTCATGGAACTTCCATGAATTCAAGAGATACCCAAGAGTATTCCAGAAATTACACAGTTTATTAAACCAGAATAACCAAAAAAAGCCAAACGCTAAGCTAATAATGCCGATAGAATTCATAGGTGCAAACCAAACGCACCCATCTAAACCTCCACGCAAACAACAAAAACAAATATTATCCACTCTTCCATACCATTTGGTACTAAGATTTCTTCAATCCAACATATACCGCGAATCGCTCTAAGCACAACCTACTCCTGACCCCTAGGCTATGGATTGGGCAAAATTAAGCGCATTCCATGCATCATAATGCTCAAATTTGAGCCACGCCAGATCACATTACCCCCAACCCCAGATTCGGCAACTACTCCAAAAACCCAAACCCTAAACCCGCATTCCAATTCCCAAGCACTAAGATCGAGTGGGAGAAAAGAGGTGGGGAATTGCGCGGATACCTTGAGGGAGACGACGTCCCGGACGACGAGGCGGTAGTCGACGGCGACGGCGAGGAAGCGGCCGTCGGGGGAGAAGCAGCACGGGCCTGTCTGCTTGTACGCCTCCGTGAACTCCATCTCTGCCCCTTCTGACCCGGCGCCTCCTACGGATCGGGGCCGGAGCGAGGTGAGGCCTCTCGCCCGGCGTCGTGCTCCGGCGAGGTGGGATGGGATTTCAAATCTTTCTACCAGTGGAGGGTTCGCATTTGGAATTTGAATTTGTGAGGGGGTGGAATGTAAAGTTGGAAATGTATTGTACTGCATCCAGTACAGGAAAGTATTGTACTGCATACAGTACAGAGCTTCTAGCGAGCAACGCGCCTGCGCTGTGCTGTGACTTCTCAATGATGAGCCGGGTTGACCGTCTAATATGTCATTTTCTTTAGAAGTTATTTCTAAATTAATTATTTCAAAGTATTTAGATTTCATTTGGATTTTTGTGAGTTTTCAAAATCTAAATCCAAATTCAATTGAGCCTCTCCAAGCCAAATTCAAATTTCAATTTGAATTTCCTTGCAATCATTCCCTAGGTCAAACCCATTTTCTCCTTTCCCTTTTCTCTCTCCGGCCCATCTCTTTCTACCTTTCTTTCCCTCTCTCTACTCTGCCCTATCGAGCATCATGCATCAGCCCAACACCCGCCTGCGTTGCCCGATCGCCTAAGCTGCGTCTCTGTTGGATTTCTTGCAATGTCTTCACGTCCGAAAAATGCCCCTCATCACTACATCGTTACTCCTTTACTCTAGCGTTACTCATTCAAATGCGTAATAAAATCTTTCGTTCAAATTTTGGTCGAAACCGGTCATCATGCGCCCGCTCCAGCTCCTAGGTGAGCCTATAAATTGGACTCCTTGGACCGTGTTTAGCCTCTTTGTGCAACCCTCAAACCCCATCGTTGCCCGTGCCCTTGTTACCGCCGTGCGCATCATTTTCCCCAAAGCCGGCCACCACCCCACCTAACCGATTTGCTTTCTTCGGTGAAGACATCATAAAATATCTGCTTCAGTTGCACTTGGCATCCTGCTTTGTTAGAAGAAGACATACAAGCCCTGTGGGCATCCAAAGGAGTTGACAGAGCTGCAGGATGATGAGATCAATAACTTGGTCATGAACCCAATTGACTGTCTGTAGGTATGTCTTGGGGGTCCTACCTGTGTGAAGTTCTCATTTGCGCTGCTGCTACTTTATTGATTTTGACCTGATCGGCCCATGAGTAAGTCAACTATTATATTTACGTTTTCGTATGATATGTATTTTGATATGCAGTAATGTATCTGTGAGCACTATCTACTGATTTATGGAATAGTACGGTGAAATCACAAAGGTTTCTGAATTGTACAATTCGGGTCCGACATTAATGTAAATGCATCGTTGAGTTCCTTGGCAACCGAAGGAGCCTCTTGGCCATATATTTGTTTTGCAAATTTGTATAACAGTACCGAGTGTACGGTGTACCGTAGTCCTACTCCTGACTTCTGGCCGGCAGTGACACTAGAAAGATTGTCATAGTTGGTGGTTGTGGGAGTGGAGTTGTCCAGGTCAGACTCAGTTATGCTGAATCACAACATTGCGCCGCCCCTCCCAGATACAGTTTGAGCGAATCCCACCACACCATGAATCTGTACCAATTTCCAAACTAGTTTTGGGAGGAACTGCCAAGAACTCGAGCTTTAGCACTCGGTATTGCAGTTGTGTTAACCTTAGCACTGGCACTCCCCTAAAGGAGTGATAACCAGTCCAGGAGAATACTACTGTCGTATACATATACTCCGTCCATTAAACCCCGGGGACTCTCCGCGCGGAGGGCTCCCCACGTCACCCCGCCCGCGCGCTCCGGCCGGCGCATGGCAGGGTTTTTCGGTACGGCCGGAGGAGGTAAATTCCCTGTATTTTTCGAAAATTACGTAAATGTCCTTTTTTTCTCGCAAAAAGGTTCCTGCAAGTTTTGTTTTTTTAAAAAAAATTTGGATAGCGCCCCGCGGGTTCTCGAAATTACGTATAGGTCCTTATTTACTTACATACAGGTCCTTACAAGTCCTCGGTTTTTTACAAAAAAGACCTTTGGTTTTTCCGAAATTACGCATGTGTCCTCGATTTTTTTTTATGAAACTCTCTGCGAATTGTCGTCTCTTTTATTTTAGTCCATACGGTAGCTAGCGCGGCGTGCGCCGCGCTTATGCAGCTAGTTATTTATGTACCTTGCGTAGTTGCGTCTTGATTGGCTATATTGGTTGTTAACACAGATATCATCCAACCTATGATTTCTGAAAGGATGTTAGTCCCAGCAATGAGAGCAAACTAGCTTAGCAGACGACTGGATGAATTCACTAGCAAAAGTTGTTTCTGGACAACTGGATAGACGTTCAAGTCGTTTGTTTAACCGCACTGCAATTTCTGATCACATACATTCTGAACAACTTTTTTTTAATGAATACATTCTGAACTCCTTGCATGCAGGGCAACGATGTTGGGACCCAGTACAGATCAGGGATCTACTACTACACCCCGGAGCAGGAGGCGGCGGCAAGAGAAGCAGCAGAAGCTTCTGAACCGGAAGATTGTTACTGAAATCCGCCCTGCAAAGAGGTTCTACAGGGCAGAGGAGCACCACCAGCAGTACCTCGAGAAGGGCGGTCGCTTCGGCTTCAGGCAGTCTGCAGCCAAGGGTTGCAACGACCCCATCCGTTCCTACGGATGAAAGACGAGTTTGGACCGAGTTTGCATGAGAGCAGTGCCTGAATAAGGATGAATCACAGACAAATTTTACTACTATTTCCCTAGCTTTGTTTTGTCTCAATCCAACGACCGTAAGAGAAGAGCTATACCATAACACTTGCCGATGATTGTGTACAAACCACCTTACTACCTTAGCATACCATGACAATGATTGTGTACAAACCACCTTGGCAGGCTTGGAACCTAATATAATTCATCCGATTGTGGTAAAAAAAAGTTGTTTTGAAATATTCAGGGTGAATTCATCCAAATGATGGTAACACAGCAGGAAATGCAGAGAGCTCTTCAATTCATGATGGAAATTATTTACCTTGCAATATATTCTGAACTATCGCCAATGTCTACGAACTAGGGCGAGGTTGCTGTGATTCCATCTCTGAAGTAAACATTTGGTGCCTATTCATATTCATGAACAGCTCAAGTCATTGGCAACCGGTTGCGTGACAATGTTATATCGAGATTTCAACTCAAAACATTGTCGTATCTGCAAGGGCCTTTTGGGAATATCCCAATTGAGTAATTGGAAAAAATATGCAGGCGGGGCCCACCTGTCGGTGAGCCGCACGAAGAGATAAGGGCGCGTCCTGTGCGAGAGAAGGGCGTGCAGCTGTTTCGGTTTGGCGGAGATCTGGCGATTCCATCGGGATTGAGAGGCGGCGAGCGACGGAGGCGCGGGCTGGCCCGGGTTCCTCGGAGCCGGCCGCTCGCGTCACCTCCTCGCAGACCCCGCCCCTTTCTTCAAAAAGCCCGAGCTCTCTCCATGGTGGGAAGATCTCTTCCGATCTGTTTTTCCTCTCTTGAATCTTCTGCCTGGTCTCGGTATTTCGGGTGTGTGGAGGTTTAGTGCTTCGGCATCACCTCGGATTGAGGCCCTTTTGTCTTCGGTTCTTCTTGCGCCTCCTTTGGCGTGAGGGGAAATCTGAGAGAAAGTCTACCCAAGAGAAGGTAAAGGCGGCGACGGTTCCCTGTTGTACTTGGGGTACTCTTGGCCGGAGTACTCTCGCGGTCTTGTGCGGCATTCCTAACCTTCGACTCCGACGTCGGCATTCCGAGGTCGGAGAGGGCTTTGGATCTCCGAAGGCCACACTCCTCTTGTTCATCGGCACAGAGGGGCGATAGGTTTTCTGGGACAGCGATTTAATTATGCCTTGCCCTATTTGTTTGAGTTCTTTTTCGGCTTGATTGCTCCTGGACGGTTTTGAATACCGTCTGCACTGCGAGTGTTCGGTTTATCTTTATATAGCTGCAGTTGTATTTGTTCTTTAGTCTGTCTTAAAGCTCAAAACTTGGAATGCTATATGTTGTGTGGGACCAATGCTTGCTCTGTGATGAACTAGTCAATTTCTGAGATAACACTTGATAACAGGATTAGGATCTTGAGCTCTATTAGTTTGTTTCCCTGTCAGTGCCTTAAATATCTTTTCGACTGGTTCTGGGAAGGATTCTTTATTTAGATTCACTTCAACTGTTGCATATTAGTGCCTTGATATATACTGCATGTTAAAATCTGGTTTACAGCCTAAGTACTGTCTGTATTCTTGTTGATTGTGAACATTTACCGAAAAGTTTGTCTTTACTGTTTTCTGGTTCTGGCAGTAGAATCATTTTAGAGCTCAAATCCTGATTACTTGATTATTGAATTGTTAATAAAGAAGATTTGACATAGGTATGAGAAGGCCAAGATATAAAAACTTGAGCAACTCTGTTCTGAGAGCAATATTAAAGCAATTAATTTGTTTCATGTTAGAATTAATTGCTATACTGTTCAAGAATCTGCTGTATATGCTATTTTCAGCAGATTTATGGTCATATTCATTGAATATTCACTTATATATGAATGACAATGTGAGATTACATAGTTTTATGCAATTTATGCCATTCTTGCTGTTCTGGTATCATGTTGTTTATATGATTATTATGGCTGGAATTAAATATGAAAAATATGCTTATACCGCAATATTTACAACAAACCTTTCACCAGAAATAAAACGACAAAGCTAAATAAAACCATGCAATGCAGCTCATATCAAAGCAATATCATATTAAATACCAAGAGCAACAGGTAATGCATGCATGGCATGCAAGCTTAGGAAAAAAACTTCAGTTCACACATAAGGTTCTGAGATACTGATCTCAACAATCAAAAAACCATAAATAGCCGCTAATAGCCCTGCAGATGCCATTCTTTCCGAAGCCCTCGAGGTTCATAGTGAGCCATTTTTAGGCCTCATAGATCCAGGGGTGCTGGTTGCTCCTCCACTCGGCGATGCCCTCAGGGAACCACAGGGCAATCTCCTTCCTAGCATTTTCAATTGAGTCGCTTCCATGAATGACATTCCTGGATGGTGCAATAAAATCTTTCAGAATTTGTCCAGATAGCAAAATTATATTAATACAAAAGAAAGCAAAAGGCTAATACAGCATACAGTACTTAAAATGGGGATGTCTCTAAAACATCGTTTGATTGCTTTAGTCATACTCATGTCCTTATATAGACAACAGGAATCAGATACCAGTCCCCCTGATTGTTTTCGTCAGGCAAGACATGGCATTAAATGGGTCATCAAAACATGGGTGGGGTAGAGCACCTATGTTCAAAAAAGAAAGCAAGTTTTTCTAGACTCCAAATCAGATTCAGAATGAGCAAAGGGTGCATATCTAGTGACCATGTGCCATATGCGCTGTCCCACAATGGACCCAAAAAGTGTGAATAATGGATGTCACAATGCAAGACAATAATATACTACTAGTAGCTAGAAGTGCAGCACGGTCGCAATTATGAGATATGAATTGGACATCCATGTACTGCTTAAATGTGCAGAAAAGCAAAGCATGTGCACCTTTCAGATGCTTTCATTGAGCTAAGCTAGAGAAGGAACTAATGAACTGGAGCCCACCAAGCTCTCACAAACAGGTCAATGCACAGCTCACATGATGAAATATACAACCCTCCCAAGATTTAATTCGACTACACAGCAAAACAAGTAGTTTGTGCTGCACAAGTCTTATTCTTCTGCCCAAATTCATTAGCTAAATTAGTTAAGTCATTTCTCTACAAGCATTCTAGCATACTATGACTTCGGAAATAAAGCATTTTAGCGTATTACTGTAAAGGATCCCCTTACATGATAGTGATTATAAAGAATGGGATTTCCAATTGGATTTCACAGCCACAGTAACATATGCCCAGATAGAGTAAGCATAAGCAATGGACGATGCAACTCAATAACATTGAGCACCGACAGACGACCAAAAGGCTAATTGTAATTTATTGCAGAGTGAAATCTGACCTGCCAATGTCGACGGCAAAGTCACCACGTATGGTACCGGGCTCAGCAGCCAGGGGGTTTGTGGCACCGACGAGCTTGCGGCCAGTGGCGACAACGCTCTTGCCCTCCCAGACCATGGCGACCACGGGGCCAGAGACGATGTACTCCACGAGCCCCGCGAAGAAGGGCTTGGACGACAGATCGGCGTAGTGCTTCTCAGCGAACGACGTCTCCACGTTCACAAGTTTCATGGCTACATGTTCAGTTCGCAAATCAGCAAGCAGTCATCGCCCACACAACAGTGTGCAGAAATCATCAAATAAGCAGTAATATAAATCCACATATTACAGAAATTTAGTTGCTGTACAGCAAAAATCTGATCTTTACTAACAGATCAGGAAACTTGACACAAGCAATTCCTTTTTTCCATCAGAAGCACCCAACTTTCAGTTACCAAGTCGATCTTTTATTTCAGAAAGAAGCTACCAAAGAAAAAAAAAAGGCCATTTCACAGCCTAATGCAAGCACAAACAGAACGGCGGGTTACCTTTGAGGTAGAAGCCCTTCTTCTCGAAGCGGCTGATGACCTCGCCAATCTGAGCAAACAAAAGAGGGAGACACAGATGTCAACACCAGCTAGTGCCAGGCAAAGCGAAACCAAAACAAAGCAGCACAGAGCACCGAATCGATGGAAGAGAAGAGAAGAGATGGTGGTGCTTACGAGGCCCCTCTGGACGCCGTCGGGCTTGATCATGATGAAGGTCTGCTCCGTCGCCATTGCTAACCTGAGGAGAGGCTGCTTGCTCGCTTCGAGTTTTTTGGGGTTTGGTTTGCTTTGGTCGGCGCCGTTGGGAGGGAGAAACCCTAGGCAAGGGCTCTCTCATATATAGGGGCCCGGCCCGGGCACCCAGCACGTGAGCCGCCGCCCACCGTGTCTTCCCCCTCACTCTCTCGCCTGTCGTCGTAACCCTAAATTCGTGGGGGCCTTTAGTCGGCTTGCGTTACTGGGCTTAATGTGGACTGTATGGAACTCGAACAGTGGGGCTCCGGTTAGGTTTTGGGAAAGCAGTTCATGGACCATTGTTTGATTTTAGTGAACTTCTTTTTTGTTTTTGCTTTGGCTTTGATTCATTACTTTCTGCTATGATAACTAACTTTTAAACTGTGCATCTTTTAAGGTAGAGTCTATAGATAGATTATAAAAGACACTGTACCAGTTTAGCTATACTGACCAAAATCGTATGCGACTGTTTTCCTCTAAGTACTGAACAGTCAGAATTCTAAAATTATAAGTCAAAAGCTAAATCTACAGTCTAAAATAACCCACCAAATTTAACCTTCCAGACGCCATGGATGAGGAGGTTCTTCCTCCTTCCCTTTGGTAGCAACTAGCAACCTCACCATTCTTTCCTTATTGTTGGATGTGATCTGCCATGTTTGGCAGGAAAATTCTTCTATGGGTCGATCCTTACGTGGGCACTATGATCATGATCAGACGGCTACGAGGAGAAGCTCCATGTGGAGACTGGTTGCATGAAAGTTTTCTCATGCTTGGTGTAAGATTTGTGATTGCTCTGTCCAGTTTGTAAGCCAATGAATTTATCTGTTAGACCATGTGGTGGTCATGGATTCGTTGATGAATAATTGATATTTGGTTTTATTAGAATTTGCATTTGTGAATGTTCGGGTCGATGCGTTTCTGTGCTTGAGTTTTCAAGTTGGCTTTTCAACAACGATTGGCTTCAACCATGTTTGGTAGTCAGTGGTCCGAACGGCCTTATATCGGTGGTCCAAACGGTATTGTATCGTTGGTCCGAACGGCTCAATGCCAGGTGGTTCGAATGACAGATTTCGACCACAGCTAGTTTTGACCATGGTAAGGCAACCACGGCAGATTTCGACCACGTTCAACTTCGACCATGTTAGACTTCGATCATTTTTTACTTCGACCATGTCAGACTTTGACCACGGTAGGTAATCGTAAATTTCGACCTCGAACAGTGAACCGGTCGTAGGTCGTAAGGTCATATGCTATAGTAATTGGTCGATAGTCGTAGCTACATCACTTTTTCATGGTCATGGCTACAATACCTGGTCGGTACTCGACAGTCGTGGATTTTACTAGTCGATACTCAATAGTCATGGACTTTACTGGTTGGTACTCGATAGTCATGGAATTTACTGGTCGATACTCGATGGTTGTGAATTTTACTGGTCGTATTCGATAGTCATAGATTTTTCTGGTCGGCAGTCATAGACTTTACTAGTCGGTGGTCTTAGACTTTGTGATCGGTTATCGTAGCATTCACGATCTGTACTCGTAAACTTCATGGTCGATACGAGTGCTTTAACTCTTGCTATATTCGAGTACTCGTGTTAGGCCAGCGGTATGATTGGCTGATAGTGATCGGTGAATAGTGTTCGAAGGAACGATACTCGTAGTTGGAAGGACTCGGTACTCGGTAGTAGTTGTCAGTGATACTCGGAACTTGGTGATCGATGATGTAGTAATTGGTTGGTATTGGTACTTGGTAGTCAGTACTCAATGGTTCTGGTTGGTAGCGATGTTTGTTATGCCCGAGTGTTTTGAGTGAAGCAATGGTAATTCCCGATTACTCATTGTTGTCAAGTACTCATCGAGCTAGCGGTCGTATTGAGTGATCTAAGACTAAATTCTGAACAACGATGAGATTTGTGGTTGTGTATAACCTGTGTGATGCTGATGGATGGTTAAATGTATGGTTTGAGTGTGATTGTGTCGAAAAACGTTTTTTGGTGTTTGCATGTGCAGGTTGGCGTGAAAACGATCATGGTCGGTGACGAGAAGGACCGGGACTAGGATGAAGAAATATGAAATCCAGACAGTTGAGGATGTCACGTGAGATAGTCGGGCTAACGTTGGAGCACGTGGAGATTAGAGGTGTTGATGCGTGGAGAAGCTACGGGTGGTGCAGTCTTGGAGGCTTCGATGCGGAAGTTGATGAGCTATGATGAAAATATGGGAGTTGTGATCTTGGTGGCTTCGTCACGTGTTGAGTTAGGAGTTGTGGATGGAGTCCATAACTGAGAAGATTGAGAGTTTGAATAAAACCCGTGTTTGGAAGGGTTTCGGATCCCTTGATTTGAAGAAAAGATAGGATTACATGTTCACATTTGAGTTGAACACGGTTTAGGGCTGTAGCATATAAAAACAGATAGATGCTAAGGGTTTTGGCCGGTGGCTTTGTGGAGATTTTTTGTGCTAGAGTTTTTAGGGGTGTCGTGAGAGCGCTTTGTAGCCACAAACATGATATAGAAGTAAAATATCAGATCCGATCTCAAAGAAAAGAAATCGTCGCCGATGTCATCTTGTTGTCTCAATCGAAGCACGATGTGGTTTTCGAGCATCGTCTTTCTTGTGTTCTCGGCGGCGGCGTGCTAACACATCTCGATTTTGCGCGATACGGGTATGGTGTTGTCTTTGGAAAGTTCTCGTTTGAGTGATCGAAGCTTTTGAGTGGAGGGAGAGTTCAACTACGTGCAAAAGAGGTCAAGCGAATAGTCTTAGCGAGTTGTCGCAGTGGTGGTTGAAGCGAGCGATTGAACGCTGAGCGATCAAAGCGTTCATTGAATGCGAGTAAAAAGGTCAAGCGAGCCATTGTGCAATCAGTCGAGCGTGTTGCAATTGAAATCTATAACTGGTAAAGTTAGATTTTTTTTTAGTTTGAGATTTATTTTTTAGGTATTAAAAGGTGGAGTCAATCATTCACCATGTGCCATGGAGTCTACATTATCACTGACCTGAGATTGACCGAGTGATTTCGTCGCAACTTACTTGCAAGTTTGCAGAGGTAGACAGAGGCAGTCAATGCATCGAATCAGTGAACTAGCTAGCTAAGGGAGACGGTGACTCCTCTTTTTGTCCCTTACTGTGGCGTGCCTGGTGGCTGCTGGTGGCAGCGTCGGTAACTCTCCTCCACTTTCAGCAACTTGGTGAAGTTAGGTGCGCGCGCATCCTGGTGGGAGGGAGGGAGGTGCATCTCCCATTCAACAGCAGAAAAAAGAAACTTCTGGGAACTCTCCATGTTAGAGTAGGATATTTGCATTACAGAATTCGCGGAGTGAACAGTGCTGTGCATTCATCGCTCCCAGTCCAATCTCCCAAGGAAAGGAAGGAAATTCACACAGGTTTGCGACTCATTTCTGAACTTCACTGCACGATGCAGGGGCCTGTTTGGTTCACGTACGAGTAGAGTCTGGTTCGTATCTGAGAGCCAGGCTCTCGTGGGACAGGTTGAGCACATGCAACGCTGTCGTGTTTGGTTCACGTACGAGTAGAGTCTGGCTAAGAAGAGATATTGTTTGGTTGCCTGTACGAAGATATGTTGCATGAGATAAAAATAATATAAGATTATGATTATGATTATGAAGATATGTTATATGAGATGTTCGTATCTTATTATATCTTAAACTTCTTCAAAACACGTTAATAATACTTGATATTTACTAATATACACTAATAACATCATCAACTGACTAATCACCTGCATCCCACGAGCCTGGCTCCCCAGAAACGTCCGATTCCCACGTTTCTCCAGAGCCTGGCTGCGGGGGAATCTTGCATGAGCAGAGCCAGGCTAAACCCAGCGACCAGGCAACCAAACAAGGAGACCCTGCATCTGGCCAGCCTGGTTCAACCGGATGCAGGCAACCAAACAGGCCCTTAAGTGACTCTGATGTTCATTCCCTCTTACGAACGTTCTACAGTATGACATTCCCATAACAAATTCGAATACTAACATGTACTATGTACTTCAGTCATTTCTTGCAAATGTATTAGATCAAAGATCAGTCAACACTGAAGGAAAATGCCTTCACTTTGAGTCTCCTTAATCCCTCGCTCACTGTCTAGGACTAGTTGTTAAGTACACTTTAGACTTATCCAAATTTTTCTATGCCCAGATTGATCGGATCCATCAAGAAGCAGTCAGATAGATTTGGCCAAGAAATGCTTGTACATGCCAAGACAAGACGAGCAATATATAGCCTCTGAATTGTATGATCGATTAGCTAGCTCCTAGTATTTGTCACTCTGGCGATCTTGTGAATTGTATGATCGATTAGCTAGCTCCTAGTATTTGTCACTCTGGCGATCTTGGTATCACTGCCATGGACCGCCGTGTGGGGCCTGCCTCGAGGTCGCCGTCCTCCTTCTTCTCCACGACCGCCGCAGCCTCCTCCTCGCCATTCCCTGCCGCCGCTACCGGGGAGGGCCCCTCGAGGTCGTCGCGGACGCGGAAGGAGGCGTGGAGCACGATCATCGGGACGCCCGCGGCGAGCGCGGCCAGGAGGTTGGCGATGGCGCCGGCCGCGGCGAGGTCGGCGAGCACGAGCGCGACGAAGACCGCGGCGACGAGGCGGCGGTCGAGTAGCCGGCGGAGCAGCGCGGAGTTGGGGAACGCCCTGAGGAGGCCGCCGTAGACGAGGAGACCCTTGGAGGCGGCCATGAGGAAGAGCACCGACGCGCGGTGCCGCGGCGCGAGCGACGCGAGGAGGAGCGCCCACTGCAGGACGGCGTAGTGGAACCGGAACGTGCGGAGGTTGCGCACCGCGCGCACCGCCGCGGCCTCCGCGTCCGCCGCGGCCGCGAACGCCGACGGCCTCGGCGCAAAAAGCGCGAGCGCGCGCCGCGCGCCCCTGGCGCCCGCGCACGCCCTGTCGACCGCCCGCCGGATCGCGCCCGCGCCCTCTCCGCCCGCACCCATCGCCGGCGAGATCTTGCACGAGTGCTCGATACTAGCGCCTCGATTCGCCGTTTCGTTTGCTATATTTAGAGCCGGACATGGAGCGCCATGGTTTGGTCAAAACGCGGTTTTTAACGAGTCGCGTCGCGTCGCGCACTTGCGTAAGTAGAACGTCGTCTCGGAATAAATGGGTCTCTCTCTCTCGTCGGTTGGTTGGTTCTTCCCAAATGTTCGGCCGAGTGCACCAACATCTTGCGTGCTGCTATCCTGTCCCATCAGTGTTCCGGATGCAGCAGATGGCTGATATTAGAGCAAGTCCAATAATGATCTTATAGCCAAGCTAGTCAGCATTTTTACTGATGTGGAGGAGAGAAAAGAGGAGAGAGATGAGAGCTTGGCTCTCATGCAAGCAACAAGCTGGGCACGGGAGCCTATGCAGTGGTGGGCTCAGATAATAAATGTATGTGAGGAGGAATAGGAAAGAGAATGTGAGACATTGTACCACATAATAATAAAAAACCTTTTGTAGACAAATAGAAGACAAATTATTGTATAACTTGGCTCTTATAGCTCGACTTATAGCCAAACAATTGGCTCTATTATTGGACTTGCTCTTAGGCCAGTGGAGGTTTCATGTCCCAGTTTCCAATACACCCATATTTTGGAAACAGTGCAGAAGAGTTTCATCCTCATGAAACTCTCTCTACTCACATGAAACTTTTATCATCTCTCTCTTCATCAATACAGTGCCATGTCAGCGTATTTAATGCCCATGAAACTCCATAAAACCCCCACTGAGACTGGCCTTAGAAACCATCATCAATCACGAGGTATTTAGGTGCAAATCCTTCCTATTTCCCGTCTCAGCCTCGCCATTGGGGGTGCTGGACATTTGTGGCCGCGCTAGCGGCCCTCCTAGATCTGATGGTGATCCCCACGTTGCCCCTTGCCGGAATTCGCGAACTACGAACTACACATGGCTTCTCACATCCAGCCCGATGGCTGGCCCCTCGGTGTTCCTCGTCACAAAGTATCTCTGTTATTTGATCCATCCAAAGAGATTGTTGCTTAGGTGGTGATCAGTTGGACTTTTTTGGTGTCTTATATGGCTGAAAACACTGTAGCTGGCTGAAAAAAACACTATAGTTGACAGAGACTTATTTAGCATAATTAAATTAAAAAAATCAAAAAATATAAAAAATATATTAGCCTATTACGTATAATGCAAACAAATACGGGAAAAAAGAACCAGCAAAAAAAGCACAAAAAAGGCCAAAAATTCAGAAAAAAGATGAAATTTGTGAATAGTGAAAAATAAGCCGGAAGCAGAAGCTTAAGCCGAATTGATCAGGGTTCTTCATTTTGACGAAATTAACTCAATCCATTGGTTCGTACATTCCCTTCGCATCAAAAGTTCATATAGAGTGTTACTTAATCTCTACTACTTAAAAAAATAGTAGTGATTCACCATCATCTCCTAATGATTCATCTGCCATCCCACCACCTCTTATATTACTTTTGCGCCGATAGGTGGGCCTTTCGCTCCTCGTAAAAAAGGTCAGATGCGACGCATGGGCCACGCTCTCTTCCTTTTCTCTTCCCTCGCATCCTCCGCCTTCACAACCGCGCCTACTCCACCTCCCGCAATCACCTCCTACAATCCCCTTCTCTCCGTTGAATCCTCGCGACGTGTCTCCTCCTCCTCCCTAGTAACGGAACCGCTGCCACCCCCTTCCACGGGACACCGCCTTCCCTTCGTGGTGGTGCCTCTGTAACATCCCAAAAATTTAAAATTTGAAAATATGAATTTCTTGAATTATTTTTGCAATATATTCTACTGGAATTTGGATTTCATGGAGTTTTCCTGACTTTGATTGAGGTTCTAAAAATTGAAGAAATTCATAAAAGACAAAGACAAACATTAGTAATACCAAAAAGTGAATATGCAAATAATAGAAAACTAAAATCTTAAATACTAATCTGAAAAGATGATCCAGTATAAGGAGAAGGAAACCTGAGTTAATAAAATATAAATTTTCATTTTGAGAATGATAGTACAAGGGCAACAAAAATAAATAAATAAAATATATGCAATTATATACAAAAGGACTAGTATGGTAAACAAAAGCATAAAAAATGTATATATATACCAAAATAATGGTATAAAGATATATATATACTTGTACACATGTATAAACAAAAAATGAAAAAAGAAAAAGAAAAAAATGGGGCCAGGCCGGCCACCACCCCGGCCCAGCCCAACCTCCGTGCGTGCGCGCCTCCCTTTTTCCACCGGCGGGCCAGCCTGCCCGCGCTCCCTTCCCTCTGGCGCGTGGCCCCGCCTCCACCCCCATGCATTCTCTCGCTACCGCGCGAGCCCCGCGCGCCAGTCCTCTCTCCCTGGCCACTGGGCCAGCCCGCGCCTCCCCTCCCTCTCTTTCTTCTCTTCTTCCCCAGTGCGCCCGCGCCACTCTGATTTCTTCTATGCGGTGTGCAGCTCCTTTTCGCCCCGTGGCGTCCATGCGCCTGCCCCCGCCCACTGTTTTTCCTGCCGTCGCCCCCGGTTTCCCATGCGCCGCCCCGTCCCGTCGCGCCCTCCCCGCGTGCCCAGCCGCCCTCAGTCCTGCCCGCCGTCCCATCAAGCCGTGCCGGCCATGCTGCTGCCCCAGCTCTCCACGGCACCTGTAACATCCCGAAAAATTAGGAATTGTAAATTATGGAGCCTTTGAAATACTTTGCAATATATTTCATTCTTGATTTAGATTTCATGGTGTTTCTTCAAGATTATTGGTTGAGGTTCCCAAAATTTGAAATAAAAAGAAAATATACAATTAAGGAAGCAATTTTAAATTTTAATTAGGAATATGAAAAGATGATCCAGAAATAAGGAGGGAGGAACTAAAAATAAAATCAGGATTTTTATATCAAAATGAGTGCAAAGAGTAAACCCAATAATAATAATAATAATAAAATAGGGAGAGGTGAAGCCAGGCCGGCCGAAATCGGCACAGCCCAACTCCACCCCGCCGGCCCAGTCCCGCGCGCGTGCGCTCGCCCCCTGGCAAGCTGGCCCCGCCCCCGCTCCCGCTCTCACTCTCCCTGGCACGCGGACCCGTGCCCGTTCTCTCGCTGCCGCTGGCCCCGCCCCCGCGCCAGCGTCTTCCTCCTTCTCCCCGCGCGACCGAGCGTGCACCTCGCTCAGAAGCTCCCGTCGCCTGGTGGGAAAGCCTGGGAGGCCGCTTCCGCCCCTGGTTTCGCCGCCTCCGCCCCCGGTACGGCGCCACCGCCCGCTGTTTCCCTCCGCCCTGTCGCTTCGGCCTGGCCACGTGGCGTTGGTCTTCTGCGCTCCGTCCGAGCGTGGGAGGCGGTAAGAGCTGAGGAGACCGCACGAGGGGAGGTGTAGCACAGCTCTGCCTTGCCATTACGACGCCTGCCACTGCCACCTGCTCCGACAGGACCGATCGGCCGCCCGCCCGTTGCCAGCTTCGCCCGGCCGCCTATAAAAGGCACCGAGCCCTCCGCCGGGTTCCCCACGCCGCCCTCTCTGTTCTCCCGAACGTAATCGAGCGCCCGTGCCCCGTAACCGCCGGCGAGCCTAGCTTCCTCCCCAACTCCGGCAACCACCGAACCGCCGAACCAAGCCATTAGCTGCCGATTCCTCGCGCCAGGACCATCTCCAGAACATTGCGAAGCCACCCCCGCCCTCGCCTGAGCTCCCCGACGCACGTACGCCGCCGTCCCCGAGAGCTTCTCCGAGTCGCCGCCGCCGCTCGACGCCGACCCATCTCCGGACCTCCTCGGCCCCTGGCGACCGCGTCACTGTCTGCACCGTAGCTCGAGGAACGCGTTTCGCCTCACCGCCGGACCTCCCCGACACTCCCTCGCCGCCGGCCGCCGTCGTCCCCGACTCCTCTGCCCGGCCCCCTCCACGACATACTCCAAAAGGATTTTGCATCCTTATAGGGTAGGAAACGCCTCCCCCGCTCACTTGGCCAGCAGCGCTAACTCTATTCCCCCCCGGTTCCCTCGGCCGCGCGCGTTCGAGTTTCCGACTCCGCAGCGCGCCGAGGTCGAACATTTCTTTTATTTTCGCCTGACAGGTGGGCCCCACCTGTCAGCTGCTGTAGCTAGAGCCGCCCACTGACCGCTGGACCCCACTGGTCAGTGGAACACTTACACCGCACCCGTACTGGCATGTGGACCCCACTGAACAGTAGCTGGACCCACATGTCAGTAGCACAGAAAGTAAATAAAATGGAAAATGAAAATAAAACTGAGGCTGACAGTGGACCCCACATGTCAGGATTTAGTAATTTTGGATTTGACTAAAACAGAGAACTTTGACTGGTTATAACTTCTTCATTTTAGCTCCAATTGAATGAAACAAATTTGTAAATTCATCTAAATTCCAGATCTGTCTAATGGGACCGAAACCATGAATTTTTGAGTTCATTTGAATTTTTGACTGTGGATTGTATGAATTGCTAATTTTTATCCAAAAATTTCGCGCAACGTATATAGTGTTCGAGGCCCAGCAAGAAGAGGCAGCAGACGACACCAATCCCGACAGTCAAGACCCGGACACTATCGACCCAAGCGAGTCAACACTTTGATCATATTGAACCCAACATTTCAAAGCTATTTCCTTTTTAATTATCAACTTGCATGCTATTATTTCATGATATATGTTATGTTGATTTCAGCAAGTTAGTTAAATCCTGTTGTTGCTGTTGCGTATGTTATTCTCCTTGCCAATCTTGGAAATGTGAACCTTGTCGCCATAGTAAGAATTAGCGTATGATTTCACAAATTAAGTCCCTAATTATGTGGCACGCTTAGGAATGCTAGATACTTGGGGTGACACTAATGCCCCAAGAAATATTCTTTGAACTATTATGAACACAATGGGTAACTTATGGTGGGATGCCATAAGCCACATATGGTGCGATGCCATATGTATTGTTGGTGCGATGCCGACAATTAGCGTATGGTGCGATGTCATACGCCGCCCTTGGTGCGATGCCAAGAGGTAACTTATGGTGCGATGCCATAAGGTTAGTTGGTGTGATGCCAACAACAAGCATATGGTGCGATGTCATATGCAACACTTAGTGCGATGCTAAGAATGAGATATGGTGTGATGCCATAAATTGGGAAAACACTGATTACGTGGATTATTACAACAAATGGTTTAAAAATGTGATTTCAAACCTGCTAGGTCATAGGGAATTTTAAGTAATTGTATTCAAAAGCACTCATTGGCAAAACAACATAGCCCTATGCCTTTCCATTGACAAGCCATGCATGTTATATAATTGAATCCTGTGTGTTGGCTTGCGGAGCACGGGGTTGGAGTGCTCACTCTCGCAAATATCAAACAGAAACAGGGACACAGGAGCACTATGAGCATGAAGAGGCTCCTACAAATACAGGAGGAGGCGACGACAACAACTATGACGCTTATTACGTATTTTGAAACATAGACAAGAGGACTAGATGAAGATTGTGTGAATATATATTATCCAATCTTGGGTAATATGCATGGGACACAATTACCCCCGGTCACTTGCCTGTGGTAATGGTTTCACTTTTGCTACTATTCCGCTGCTTTAATGTGATGTAACTGTTAGCCAATGTGGCTTCTATGAGAACTATCGCCCAATATGGGAAGAGACCTTTATGGCATGTAATATTTTGCGATGTATGTGTATGATTCAGCAATGTTACTGTGTGCACTACCTACTGATCCAGGGAGTAGTGCAATAAAACACAGTGGATTTGGATTGAAAAATCCGGGTCCGACAGCACCCCCTCTCCGCGCTATAAGTTTCCCCGGTTTCCCCCTTGGGCCCGTGCTCCACGCTTTCTCCCCTAACTCTTCCTCCTCCCTCCACCCGAGACCGCTGAGCACTCCCGCTTGCGCCTCCACGCTATCCCGCCGTTCCGTGGCACCCCAGCAAAACCGACCGCGTCACGGTGTGCCCCTAGCAACCTCCTCTCTCCCCCCCTCGAAGAATCGGACTTCGGTGCCCCCATCTCGCCGCGCGGCCGACCTTCCTCGCCGCCGGCCAAAATGGCCATTTTCGCCGCCATCTGCAACTTGGCACAAAACGGCTCGATTCCTCGGGTGTGGAGCACCACCACGCGGCCTTGAAGCTACCCCAAGCTCCGCTCCGGATTCCCCCTCACCTCGGCTCGCCGGCGCAGTGCTCATGCCCGCGCCGCCGCCGGCTCCCGGTGCCAGCCCATCTCCGGCCCTCTCTTGCCCGATGAACCGCATGGTGAGACTCCCCTTGACCCCGTGTGGCTTCTGTGCACCCCACTTTCTTCCTTCTCCCCTCCGGTCGCCGTAGCACCAAACCCACCTCACCGCCGGCAGCTCTCGGCGCCGCCACCCCTTCCTAGCACTGTCCCAAGCCGCGCCACCTCCTCCACCAACCTCCGCAACTCCTGGGGAATCCGTTTTGCCAGCTATCCCGCCGCTCTGGCCGCCGTCCGCCGCCAGCAACGCCAGCGCCGGCCTCTTCTCCTGTTTCACCCCAGCAGCAGCTCTGCTTTAATTAAATTGATCCCACCCCCATGTCACAGAGGGGCCTCAGCCCAGTTGGCCACCAGCACCCGACCCTACGCTCCCTTACTAAGAGGTCACGAGTTCAACTCCCACCTGGTGCATTTCTTTCTTTCCTTTTTATTTGGTTTTGTTAATCACTCCAACTAAGGAAAAGCTAGGGATAATAGGACATAAAATAAGATTATTCAAGCTTTAATATTAGATTAAATGTCACACATGAGTGAAAGATTTCATAGCATGGAATTAAATAGGTCTATATATAGGTATATAATCTATCAACCGTTACTATTTTTCTTAGACTCAAACTTTAATTAAAGATAACATTAGTGTATTGTTGATAAATAAATCTTAGCAGTTAATTTAGTTAAATATCATAATTTGATACAACAAACCAGATCCTACTTAAATGAATTGATCCCTAGAATTAAACCGCTCTGGATAATAAATAAAGATACACAGAATAGTGATGAGGGTTAAGTCAAAGGGCACCTTTAACTGCAAATTATGTTGGCATATCTATTAAAACCTTTTTGGATCATTAGTCATTAAAGTAACCTTGCTAAATTACATTTTAATAAACATGGTGATACTAGAACCACATAAAATAATACATCTCAAATTACCAGCAGTAAAAATTGGTTCGATAAGCTAAATATCAAATACATCGCCTAAGGAACCCCTATTCATAAATGGCCACACTCGACCAATAAATTAAACCCTGGTTAGATTTATATATCTGTTCGTAGGTCTAACTCGACTCATGGAACTTCCTTGATAAATATAAAAATAATAATAAAGGAAATTGTTAATAAAAGATCGAACCTCGCCTTTCTCCAATTGGCTATATTTGGCCACTTCTTTTTCCAAAGCCAATAATTCCTGTAGATACTTCCTCACTTTTGATCTCTTATTATCCCAAAATTTTCCCTCACGGTAAAGCTATTCAAATAACTCGTTCTCTTACTCAAATCCAGCTACCACTGTGTTGGCAACACATTAAACCGAATCATCCTTCTATTCTCAAATCGTAATAAATGTATAAATTAAATTAAATCGGGCATTTAAAGTATTTGGATTTATTTGGATCTCTTGAGTTACTTGCTTGTATTTGGATTCAGTCGTTTATCACAAAATTAGAAATGGGAAGTCGCGAAGATTCAATGGATCAAGCGAGATCAATCCCGAAGTGAAGATAGAGACCAAAGGCTCAAGAGAAAAGCATTGTGTGAGCTCAAGACCGCGGTAAACCGCGTCAGGCGAGTCAACACTTTGATCATATTGAACCCAGCCTTTCAAAGCTATTTCCTTTTAAATTATCAACTTGCATGCTATTATTTCATGAAATATGATATGTTTGATTACAGCAAGTTAGATATACCCTATTATTGCTATTGTGTTTATTATTCTCCTTGCAAACTTAGAAATGTGAACCTTGTCGTCATAGTAAGAATTAACATATGATTTCACAAAATAAGTCCTTACTTATACGGCATGCTTAGGAATGCTAGATACTTGGGGTGACACTAATGCCCCAAGGAATACTCTTCGAACTATTATGAACACAATGGGTAGCTTATGGTGCGATGCCATAAGCAACATATGGTGAGATGCCATATGTAATGTTGGTGCGATGCCGACAAATAGCGTATGGTGCGATGTCATACGCAACCCTTGGTGTGATGCCAAGAGGTAACTTATGGTGCGATGCCATAAGGTTAGTTAGTGTGATGCCAACAATAAGCATATGGTGCGATGTCATATGCAACACTTGGTGTGATGCCAAGAATGGGATATGGTGGGATGCCATAAATATAGAAACAATGATTACATGGATTATTACAACGAATGGTTTAAAAATGTGATTTCAAACCTGCTAGGTCATAGGGAATTTTAAGTAATTGTATTCAAAAGCACTCTTTGGCAAAACAAAATAACTCTATGCCTTTCCTTTGTCGAGCCATGCATGTTATAAATATTTGCATTCTGTGTATTGGCTCGCGGAGCACGGGGTTGGAGTGCTCACACTCGCTTTTACGATAAAATTCAGCATCAGGAATCAAATCACCTCGCCTCAGCATCAAGATTGGACAAGCTGGCAGAGAAGATGAAGATGTCAAGGGCTAGGTCGCGCACCTCCAGTTGGCTGCCTATGGGCATGTCCTGAAGGTCCCACCTGTGTGCTCCGTTCTTTCGCTGCTGCAATTTATTGATTTCGGCCTAATCGGCCCATGAGTAAGTCTAATATTATATTTATGCTTCCGCATGATATTTACTTTGATATTCAGAACTGTAATCTGTGAGCACTATCTACTGATCCAGGGAATAGTGCAGTAAAATCACAGTGGATTTGGATTGAAAAATCCGGGTCCGACAGCCTCCCCCTTCCCCAGCGTCGTCCCCTCCTCCACGTCGCCCGCCCGCTCGACCAGAGACCTTCCAATGCATCTGTGCTTAGACTCTACAGTCATGGTCATTTAGTTTTAGACTCAACTAAATGTTTTATTGTTGCAATTTGGCAATATTTTAGATTTTATCTATGAAAAAATATCTCATGCTCATGTTAGAACCTTCTTAGTTTACCTCGTGAATATCTTCATGTAAGAATATTTATTTTTGTTTTTTTTAACATAATGGTAGTAGGAGAAGCCCATAAGGTATATATATTAAAATAAAGATAGGGACTTTATGTACAAAGAGAATAAAAAAAGAAAAAAGGGGAATATACAACCCTCACAGGGTAACACAAAATCAAAGAATGGTATCTACCCAATTAAAAATTATTGCCTATGCTGCTCTTTGACTTGGTGTGCATGTAGAGTGAGTCATTCTTGAAGAATTGTCTCCAAACTACAATACTTGGGGTGATATTATTGAATGCCTAGTTGTCTACGTACCTTAGTACATGTTTAGATCCTCAGTTAGCTTTCCTAGCCAGACAAGGCGAGGCAAGGCTAGCTCAGCCAAGCAAGGCCATCTATTTTTGTTTCTCTGGTTCTCTAGCTCAAAATCAAAATGTACTTGGCTTGAGGTGCAGTGGCAGCGGTCTCATACTCTCAGACGACCTTGATGGTGGTGGAATTAGGTGACCACAGCAACGGACTAAGACAATCTCGATAACCTTAGCAACAACCATAACCTCGACAGCCTTCGATTGCAATGACTAGGTCACGATAGAATCAAGTGACCGTTCCATCACATAGAGCTTAGAAGAAGAAGGTTAGGTAAGGAGTGATAGCTAGAGAGGAGCTAAAGCATTGGGAAGTGGTGTCTTGCTTGTGGGGGTGTTTAGGGCGCGTTCTTCAAAAGCTTGCTCGTGCAGGAGAGCCGGCTTGGCTTTTTGCGTGAAGTCCAGCAAGGTGAAGCAAGAACTTGCTTGCGATCCAAACACGCTCTTAGGGCACCCCCAATGCATTGTGTCTAAAATCATCCATGTCATGTACATACATCTATACATACAACATTTTGATCCATTGTTCCTACTAGCATTAAATCACTGACCCACATTAAACATCAACATTTTATAATTCATTTTACCTCACTGGCCTACTAGTCAGCCCCTTTCCTCTTAATCTACCTCCCTCTTGATAGGACTAGGGGTCCCGATCTTTCGATGAGGGTGGTAGATTCGATTGGGGAAGGAGGTGACGTTGACGACCCGACTACAACCATCCAAGGACGTTGCACCTTAGCGATCGATACACCAACTCCAGAGATTGTTCGTGACCTTGTCGGCGCACGATCAACCTAACCACGAGGGTTCTCGTTCCTGCAAGCAATCGAAGAACAAGCAAGAACAAGATGAACAGCAACTCAATTGCAAATAACGATGTAAGATTCAATCGAAAACAGAAAACGGTGGGGTTCCGAAGACAAGTATTCGGGCGGTCTAGCCGACACGCGCGAGTACAAGGCAAAGCAGCAAAAGCTAACTTAGTCTAAACAAAACCCAAACCCTAGAAGAGGGTGCGGCTGCCTATTTAAGGGTCACGGAAGGTGGAGGGTCGGCCAAAACACAAGGAAGCCGAATAGGACTCGAATTACAAGGCCCAAGGCCCACTTTGACTCGGACTGAAAAAGCGACGTGAATTGTTTTGCAGTTTCTGGTCGACTCGGATGGAATTTGGAGGTGAGGCCGGATCCATATGAAAGTAGACTTCAAGAGCTTTCCAACGAGTACTCATGGGCCCCGAGAAACCTTCTGGATCAAAAGTTACGACCGTTTGAAGTAGGCGCTGTCAACAAGGCCGAATCCGAGTCAAACTCGTGAACAGGACTTGGTTTGCGCTTGACGGTTCCACTTCTATACTTGAGCTCATGTGGTTCTTCCCCATGGTTCCTAAGAACAATTAAATCATCACAAGAATTAAGTAGTATTCCATTCTTTGAAACATTTGTATGGAAACTTAGGAGCGCATTCACCTGATGGTTAAGTTGACGTGCTCGCGCTCTAGTCATTGGTCCTTGTATCATAGTTTCAGTTTGATATGGAGTCGGCATGGTTGTATGCATGGAAAGGATGTCCTCATCACCTCTCCCTCATAACCACCAGTAACCCACTCCACCATCGTTTCCCCTCTCCTTCCTGGGCATTGTCGCCTCTGTGCCCGATAGATCTGGCCCACCCCACCATCGCCACCCCTTTCCCTCCTGGGCTTCACTGCCTTCTCATCGTCGGCCCCACCACAGCTTCCAAATTTGGCTGGATTGGAGTTGTCATAGCCGAGGGCATAGGGCGGCGTGGGCAACGGTGTCCTGCGTGACGAGTGGCCATGGCATGGGCATGGTGGTGCAGTCGCGGTGCGGTTGTGGCTCGCCTGGTGGGATGGCTGACGAGTCAGGCGCAACTGATGAAGGGACCACAAAACATGTATTATGGATACAGCCTCCACCCCAATGCGGTTTCAAGTCATCTCTACCTGCCTTGATCCTCTCAAATGGGTTGTGTCTTGCATGAGACATAGCTCTCATCTCTCTTCTTTAATTACCATTTCACATTAGATTTTTGCTTAGTTGGCATCCTATGAAACTGCTAATATCACCGCATTAGGAGCCCTTAGTGTCTAAGTAAATTCTTGCATGACAAAATATAGCTAAAAATTGAATTGACGGTTTTATCCCTATAATAAAATACAACATTTAATCTTATGTACACAAGTTTTATAATTTGTTGTCATCGTGTGAAAATTTTAAAATTTGAAATGTTGATGGGGGATTAGCACTATAGTCATTTGGCAGATGTCTAGATTTGAGCCTTGGTCTCTTACGAGGAACCTGGATTCCAAATTAGTTGGGCTATATCTCATTGGCCCTATTAACAAGTTTTTCCTTTTTTAGATTTCAAGGTGGACGCACACATGGACAACCACACGCACTCACACACGCTTCATTCTTAAGCATAGACAGTAGGAACAAAGAGAGCACAACGAGGACAACAACCAAGTGCTCCTTGCTTGGTTACTTGGAGTACTTGTAGGTAGTGACATGCAGGTAGATGTGTCATGCGTGCCTTTGTGATCATATGATATGTTGGATCCCCCTTTCTCCTATTCCTATCCCCCTGTATCCACTTCTCACTCTTCAACATTGGACAGCTAAAGCAAGCAAGCAGCTAACCATAGGAATAATTCCATACGTACAACATGCTCTCCTTATGATTTCTAGGGTAAGCAGTGGTAAAGCATGGATGAAAATAGAGAGTGGGTTTAAAGAAATAAGTTAAATTAACACAAACATAATATTTTTATACTTTGGTTGAGTTATGCTCTCATCGATTGAGGGAGTACTACTTCAATTTTTTGTGAAATAGTTACATAAAATTTGTTTCTCTATTATCGCAAATCTATGAACAAAAACAATTATACAAGTATTTTAAGTATCAAGTATACAACTAAATTACCAAGATTATATGGCTGCTATATGCTAAATAGTAAAAAGAGAAAGAATAAAGAAAAATAAGAATTCAAGATTCAAGAATATATAATAGTATATGCACACTAGGCTACTAGACAATCAAGCACCAGCCGCACGGGCACACAGCCACACCACTAAACCAGTCCAGTGAAGCATCCCACAACAGGCCTAAAGCAGGCGCGCCACCCCCTCCTTAGCCTCGGCTCTCATCATGTCCTTTATTGAAAATCTATCAATAAATTGTAAAATCCATCTCTACACAAAATACAACTAAATAGTCTAGATTTTACTTTCTAATTATTTATGCAATTATGCAATACAATTACAACATTAACAATGAATAAAAAAACTCTAGGAGACTAGAACTACAACTTCAAATTTTAGTATTTTACCTCAGCGACTCGCTAGCTTGGCCAGTTTGCCTTTCCCTCCTCGACCTCAAGTTCCCTTCTAGTCTCTAGCTCTGGCTCTTCCCCTCCTCATCTTCTTGAGCTTCGACCCTTCCCTCCCCATGCTTGATTCCTCGCTAGTCCCACCTTGGCTCCGCTGCTCGTTGCCGGCCGCCCCACTGTTACACCACCACTCCTCGTCTCCTTTGGTTCCAGCCCTTCCCGTCCTTGGGTCCTCCCTCCTTAGCTTCACCGCTCGTCGTCGGCCACCCCATTGCGCCACCACCCCTGCTCGTCAGAACATTCCATTATGTACCAACAGTCCACATGCATGAAGTGGTCTCCTAGCAGCATGGGCGTGACCACCGCGGTCAGGGGCTCCAACACACTGCTGACTACGGGGATGTCATACTAGAGGACGGTGCCATCGCTCCGGATGACGTGGAACCAACAGTCAGAGCTCACTACATGGTCGTACCACGTATCATCTGTGCAGTTCATCGGGGTGTGCAGAGCCGTCCACGTCATGTCCCCGGGTCTTGCGAACGCCAGCCTCCAACCATAGCTGTAAATGGCGAGGGCGACACACCCCAGCTTGGCGTCGTCGCCAGCCGACTCTGAGGGGGCGGGGGGCTCTGGCCACCGGAGAGTAGGTTAAAACATGAAGAAGCTTCCTATTGGCTCCGCCCCTGAGGGTAAGCTCATAAGATGGGTTAGTGCATACATACATACATACTGCTTAAGTGCATCGTATAGATGGAATCATGGGATCAATGTGCCGTGCATATATGCAAGCCGGTCTCTAGTTCACTAATTTCTCTCTTTCTCACCATCTTTAGAAAAGGAGAAATCCAAATCCTTTGCTTAGACTTGATGAATGGCATCTGAGGATGCAATGCAGCATGCATGATCGGGCTTGTGCAGTAAGATCACTAGTTTATTCTCAGGGAACGAACAAGCTAAGTACCTTTTTTAGCTTAATTAAGTAGGATAATTAAATTAAGCCCCTCTCACCACATGGATGAGGCACTAGGGAACTGGACCACGGATCCCATAAAAACGGTTATTAAATCCGAAAAGGGGCAAGCAATCGCAAAGAAGACCTGACGCTGACGAGGCCCAGGAGAGCAGAGGAGACACAAACGTGCCAAGGTGTGTGTCACTCATGGGCCTTCTGGCTTGTGGTCATATTCCTTCCTTTACAACCAGTATTTTTTTTCAAGGAGCCAGTATTTCACTCATCCATCTATATGCATCTTTCTTCTGAATGAAGAATAAAAATAAAATAAAAATAGTACGCACTTAGATCTCTCTCTCTCTCTCTCTAATTTTCTTGTGGCAAAAATAAAACTAAGAAGAAGAAAAACAACTGATGGATGCTGAATCACATGCATGCATGCTCGTCGACGTGATGAGCAACGTCTACTGTACCACCGTGTAGCATCACCAGCCTAGCTGCCTCTCCGTGACCGAATCAGATGTCTGTTGCGCACAAACATGTCATATTCTGCTGCTTCCTTCCTTTCTGAATTATACTGCCATCTGATGCCGTTTTTACCCACCATGCATTCATTACTCTAGACTTGCCTGACAAGTGACACACATGTTCCTGCTTAAAAAGACTTCAGCTTCTGGCTTTCGGCTTCTGTTTACATATGTTCCCGTATTTGTTTATATTTATACGTAATGGGCTAACATTTTTTATATTTTTTAATTTTTTTAAATTTAATTATGCTAAATAAGTCTCTATCAGCTACAATATTTTTTCAGCCAGCTACAATACTTTTCAGCCATAAGCCACCTAAAAAAAGCCCAAATGAGCACCACCATATATATGGCCAGTAGTGCTATGTGCCTATGTATGCTGAAGTTGACACTGACAAATTGACCGACTGACAACGCCGAACACACGAGGAAAACAAAGCAGGAAACGTACCTGAATTAATTACCGTTTCAAACACTTGATCATTAGCGAGCTGAATGATCTACGGCTGTCGTCTCCGTTACAACGCCGTGAGCGCCCTTTCCCCTTCCTAGCGCCCCAGCGCCGACTCTCACACTTCCTCTCCCCTTCGCCTTGCTGCCGCTGGAGCATGCCGCCGGAGGCTTGTGCGGGTGCTAGGAAGGCGGCGGCGGGGCTCTCTCGCCTGGATTTGGACGACGGCGTCCAGATCTGGGCGTTGATTTCGGGGCGGCAGGGCTCCTGTGGAGGTCGCTGGCGGAGGTCGAGGGGCGGGAGCGGCGGCCGAGGCCGGAGCACGTATCCGGGCGTGCGGGGTCGTGGTGGTGGTGTCGCGCCCGCGTGGAGCTGTGTCGAGGAGGTGCGGTGGCGCTCCGCAGCCCGGCCGATGTCTCGTAGGCGTCGAAGTTGCCGGTCATCGGCGTGCGCCTTCGGCGTGCTGGCGCCCGGATCTGGTTGAGCTTAGGTCCGGTGGCGGTGCTGAGGCCCAGCGCGGTGCGGGTAGCCGGATCCCGGCTTGGGTCTTGGCGAGAGGCTAGGTCTCTGCGGCTGGAGGCGGTGGAGGAGGATGGCGAGAGGGAGGTGGGGTCGGAGGAGTTCACGGCGGCCAGCAGCGTCGAGCCGTCGAGGGGGCGGAGGCCGGTGGCGGCTCGGTGGATCCCGTAGGCGCCGAGCGGCGGCAACAGAGCAATCGGGCGGAGAGGGTGGGCGCGCTGGAGAGGGCCGTTCGGTGGGTGGAGGCTGATCGGCGCTGGCGGCAAAGTCCGGGAGGCGGCAGGAGTGATGGCTGCTGGGTTGTCCAGGGTTCCTTGGCGCGACGTTGCTCGAGCGGGAAGCGGCTTGTGGTGGGTTCAATGGATGGCTATGCCATGGCCTTGAGGCGTGCAGAACCCGGTGTGCTGGTGGTGGTCTTTTTTGTGTGTGGGTGTGCGTGGTTTGCTGTGGTTGTGCTGGCAAAAGCCTTGCCGGTGTTCCTGCTGGTCTCGACAACTATGACGCCTATGGACGCCATTTTCCTTCCTGAAGGGTTGTCATGGCACTCCATAGCCATCATGTACTCTGTTCTCCAGGTGAAAGCCTTGTCTCGGTGAGGCGGGCGACGTCGGCGACCCTAGTCGCCTCTTTGAAGTCGTCGCTTCGGAGGTTCATCTTCACACAGGATAGACCGGAGTCTGGGTGGCTCAATTGGAGAAGGTTAGGGGCTTGGTTGAAAGTAAGGACGGAGAAGAAGTTCTGAAGTTTAGTCTTTCTAGCTTTTTCATAGTCCTTAAGATCTCTTTCTTGTTGTTGTGTGCTCCTCTGTGTTGAGGATTTAGGCCTAAGAGCTCATGTAACTTTTGGCTGTGTACATCCCTTGTGGATATAGAGGCCGGATTTTATATCCTTTATCTAAAAATTAGCGAGCTGAATGCTTTTTCCCCAAGTTGAGTACGTACGTTGTATACGGCATTTGCCGGTTGTACCAATTCGCATGAAATCTGAGTGCGAAACGCCCAAACTCGTAGCCTATTTAAACTGCGAAACACCTAATTTTCGGTGAATTGGATGGGGGTACATCGGTTGGCCCACTGCCTAACAACTGGAAAATGAAGCGAACATCGTGAGAATTTCTGCCCCGTCAGGTTAGCTCTGAAAGTGCTCTGCTCCTCTCTCTCTCTCTCTCTCTCTCTCTCTCTCTCTCTCTCTCTCTCTCTCTCTGCGGTTAATCTTTCGACCAGTGCCAACGCACGCACATACAGCCCGTACTCCATACACGAGAGATAAGGACAGCTTGTAGTACATAGCTCGTGCTCGGCACATCTGTGTCATCCATAAATTATGCTGCAAGATTCAGATGGTTTGAGCTTCAGTCTTTCAGATGCGCCGGATCGTCGACGGCACGAGACCTGTCAGCATCTATCGGGCTCTGAGACGCGATCGAGGCTCGCCTGCAGACTAGCAAATTCACCGCAAGATAGCTAGCGTTGCGGCCGACAAATCCATCTGTACAGATGAGAAAATTAAAGCGACCTTCCATTGGTTCATTCAACTTAAAAAGGGAGAAGAGAAAGAGAAAGAAAAGATGTTCTTTTATTTTTAGTTTTTAAAAGTTATTTTTTGATTTTTTTTATAGTAAGACAGACTCTATAAATTTATTGTAGTATATAATGTACTTCATTTATATTAGATAAAATCACATACAAATTTATGTTACTCTATACTCTTTCTTATAAATAGTCTAAAAATTATAAGTTAGAGTTAAAAGCTAAAACGAAAAAGAGAGACGGACTAAATCATGCCAACTAGCAACACCCAATCTTTCTTTTTCTTTTTACCGACCTCCTCCTTCCTTGTGTATTCCCTCCCTTTATAACCACCTCCATCTCGTCTTCTCCGTAAGCTCCCTCTTAGTCTTTTCTCCGTAGCACGTCCTAGACATCAAGAAAGCTAAGCCAAGCAAGAAGTGATCAATCGATCGAAGCGGCGATGACGACAGGGGAGGCGGCGGCGGTGCCCCGCGTGGTGTCGATCCTGTCGTCGCTGCTGCAGCGCTTGGCGGAGCGGAACGACGCGGCGGCGGCCGTGGACGGAGGGGGAGGGGGGAGGCAGGCGGTGTCGGCGTTCCAGGGGCTGACCAAGCCGGCGATATCCATCGGCGGGTACCTGGAGCGCATCTTCCGCTTCGCCAACTGCAGCCCGTCCTGCTACGTCATCACCTACATCTACCTCGACCGCTTCCTGCGCCGCCGCCCAGCGCTCGCCGTCGACTCCTTCAACGTCCACCGCCTCCTCATCACTTCCGTCCTCACCGCCGTCAAGTTCGTCGACGACATGTACGTATATATACATTCATTCATTACACACATCAGACACAACCACCGACAGACGCTAATCGGATTGCTAATGATCGATCGTCACCATGACTGAATAAATTGCCCATATATATGAATTAACTAGCAAATTCTTGACTCAAGGGAAAACAGGTCATAGTGGCTTAGTTCATCAAGTTGAATTCTGCTTAGAACAGCAACAAAGAAAAGTCTTTTGAAAGAAATATATAAACACTTACATTACGTACATTCTTGTTGCAGTCAGGCGAATTAAATCGATCTGCTACGATAAAACAGTAATAAAAGTGCAGCGTGATCACATAACTGAGGTGGTTTGCAGTAGCCTTCGATCTGACTTTGTGATCGATCCCCTTCGGCGTGATTGGCACACGAGCACGCTCACTGTGTGCCAAGCATATGGGCCCCGGATCTAGTTGTCCTTTTTTTCCCCTACAATTATTTCCAAGTTCCAACTGGCATGGCACCAAAGCCAAGCCAAGCCATTTAGTTGGTCACAAGGACAGTTGTCCAGCTCGAGGTTGATGCGGCCACAGTAGTGTCAATCCAACATTGTTACCAAAGCCACCTAATTTGTTCAATCTATTTACCCCTCACATTGCCAAGTTTGTCAAATTTTTCGTATCACCATTGACAACACCTGTAGCTTCAGATTTATTAGTCTGAATTTGCTTCTTACTGATTTGTGCAGATGCTACAACAACGCCTACTTCGCGAGGGTGGGAGGCATCAGCCTGATGGAGATGAACTACCTGGAGGTGGACTTCCTCTTCGGCATCGCCTTCGACCTCAACGTCACGCCGGCCGCCTTCGCCTCCTACTGCGCCGTCCTGCAGAGCGAGATGGCCTACCTGGAGCAGCCGGCGCCCATGGACGCCCCCAGGCTGCACTGCTGCGGCGGCCCGTCCGATCAGGAGGACGCCGCCGCCGGCTGCCACCACAAACAGCAGCAGCAGCTCACCGTCTGACCAGGACCGATCAGTAGCAGCTCATCACTGCATCAATGCCTGATCAGAACTCATGATCGAGCGCTTTCTTTTTGTCCTTGTGGTGGTGTCAATTATTTTGGCTTCTTTTCTTTTCTTTTTTTACCGTTCTTGGTACATAGGTGTTAATTGTTCGTAGTGAAACAATGAGCATTAGTTAGGTGGGTTCATGCATGGACGGGTCAGCAGATTCTTGGGATTTTGCCATTGTTCGATGGATCATGGATAGATGGATCGGCTTTGGGATGTTGCCATTGTTTAAGCGATGCTAACTTGTGCGTATGTGAGTCACAGCACACTGCATGCATGTCTCTTGTTTGTTTCTTTCCCTCTCCTTTTTTCTTTTCCCCTTTCTGGACATTATTTGCCTAAGAGGAAGAGGGTAGTTACTTGGATTGGATGGATTGGACATCGTGGGATGCCATGGTGGAGACAATTGGGTTATTGTTCAGAACATGGCATGTTTCTTGATTGTCCGTCTAAAACTTTGTCCGCATAGTTGCATGGTTGGAACAAAACTGACATCAACAGCTGTTACGGAAAATGACAGTTAATTGGTGGATAGGGTACCTGAAATCTCTGAATCAACGCACACAGCAGTAGAAATGCAGTCCTTCAGTCTGAAATTGTCAGTGATAGTTTCAGTCAGAAATGTGAGTAGGGTACAAGGCCATTATGGAAAGATTGGTAGAACAAGCAACAGCATCATGGTTTGTTTGTTTGTTCTCCCAAAATAAAAGCATCAATGTTTTTTCAGATTTCAATACTCCCATTTCTGATCAGAACAAGGTAGTGGTAGTTACATGTACAGTTACTGAAAATAACAAGAAGCAATTTACTGAAGTCACTCCATAAACAAAAGTGAATGCAATGCTAAATTTTACCTTTGATGTCTACAAAAGAGAAGTAAAATCTGGTTGCCAAATCGTGAGATTCAGATTCTACGAAGGGGTGGCACATGTTGAGTGGTAAACAGGTAAGGCGGAGATGTGATCATGAACAGTAGATGCATGCATAGTTGCATACAACTATGATATATACAAATGCAACAGTGAATTATAAGGAGGATGAGAACGTGGTGTGCATGTAGATGTAGGGCTAGTGATTGTGGAGGGCAAACACCGCTCGCCACCTTTTGCGCTGGTGTAATATATAATGCCTTTGGACTTAATGCGGTGAGCTGGACATGAACATGGATGGTCACAAGAAATTCGGCAGTTGCGAATGGTGACCGGTGAGGCAGGATAAGATGAGAGCAAGAGACAGAAAATATGACTTGCAACCAAGTCAGATGAGAAGTTGAGAACTAGTAAATGAGTCCCTCCCTGCACATTTGACATCAATTTCCAGATGAAAATTACTTGTATGCAGTCTAAGCCGGTTGTGCTAATTAGTAATTACTATGTTTATGAATTCTAACTAGCATGCATATTCTATGTTGTGAACTAGGTGGTAATTTGACCTACCTTCCTGGAAGAAAATTGCATCTGGTTGGTAGGGTACTGTAGATTTGGGCCATATGTGTCGGTGGGTATACGTTTAGGCTGATGAAGGGTTTGCTTGTAGAAAATTATCAGCAAATTTTCAATGCCTAAAAGTATTTCTTTTTTCTGCCTATGTGTTGAGAATTGGCATGTGGGTACTCAACCATGTGATGCCAAAGCCAGTGGCATTTGAACCCTGTGAATCCTACCCCATGCAGGGGAAGCTGTGGCCTAAAAAATCACAAGTAAACCATTTGGGGACAGTGATGATTCTTTGGGCGTTGCTTTCTTTCTTTTCATAAAGTCTTCCATTTGCTTTGGTTGTTTCCTTGTGAAATGGAGATGGATTTTGGTTGGGAGCTACCTTTTCCATGTACTTTGATACCCATGCATGTGTGTGTGCTGTGCCTTTAACCATTCTTGTTGAGTTGCTGGTACATGTCTTCAGAATTCCCTAGCTTTTATCCTTCTCATCTGCTAGAACAGCGACTAGTTGAAATCAATTAATCAGCAGGTGCAGTAAGTTGGCTCCATGAAGTGGAAGTAAAAAAAAAAACACGGAAACAACAAAACTAGGCAAGTAGTAGAGCTCATGAGGACCACAGGAAATTCATTGAGTGCTGATTGATGAAGTACGATAAGTTGTCTTTCCTTAACATATTGTATGAATTAGTTGGTGCATAAAACTTAACATCTAATTTTATCTCAGTATGAGTATAGTAAATTCGTGGCGACCTAAAAATCCTGTAAGTTTTGTAAGGAGAGGTAGGTGGGCAACATACATGGCCAAAATAAATGAAGGCCGTAAATTTGATGCTAAGCAAACCCTTCAACACTGTTTTGTGCAAAGATAAATTGACCATCAAACAGTAACATTATTAAATACTAGGTCTGGAAACAGTGATCACTGGAGTAGTCTAGGGTATTACTATACTACTATCCAATAGATCACCATCACATTCACATAACATGGAGGCTAGAAACACTCGCACATGAGTGTAACCAGCTCATGCGTGGTGACCAGCTCAGTACTACAAGGTGACAAAAAAGCTCTATCATTTATGCTTCGGGGTGAAATGTTCTCTTAATCTGCCAACACTTAGCAATAGCATTAGTATCCTAGTTAATGGAAGGGAATGTCAGATGTGACAATTAACTGAACCCTAAATCAACAGTGAATTCTGTTTAGTTTATCCTAGCACAGATGCTTGCGTTAGCTAGGTGAACCCCAATCAATGCTGTTTGCACGAGAATATAGCCTTTTCGATTATTCCAAATGCAAGTACAATGCATGCAGACAATCCATTTTTAAGTTCAATCATTAATATATAAAAAATTCTAGATTATAATATGAAATTAGTATTACCAGACTCATACAAAATATAATTTCATAGTATATACTTTTTTGTTATTAGTAACTACGAATTATGGTGCATATATATTTTAACGATATATTTGGTAAGTTCAATACTATATGATAGTATAAAATATTTTAAATATACACAAGTTACCTGAAATTCAAATGGAAGCCATCAATCAAAAGGGGGGGAGAGAGAGAGAGAGAGAGAGAGAGAGAGAGAGAGAGGAAAAGCACTGCTGAAACCCAAGTAGTACCATTTTGCCACCCAGATTTACTCAACAAAAAAGACTTACCGGGCCAAACTTGTAACACACTGGCCCAAAAAAGTTTCCATTGCTAAACTTTCGGCCCATTTAATGTGCAGGGGGCACCGGGCCGGACACGCTAGAGCCCGTGAGAAGTCTCCAATCGTAAGCACACCCAGATGTCGTGCTCCTCGTCGTCCGCGTCCTCCCGACTTGGCAGGTCTAGAGGCCCTCCACGCCTCTGCAGTCCACGCCCAAACCCTAGCCGTCGGCAGCCACCGCCATGGCCGACCCAACCACCGCCACCGAGGTCGGGCCGCCCGCATCTCCGCCTCCGCCGGCCGCCGAGGAGACGGAGGCCGTTCCGGCGGGGGAGGCTGCGGCGCCGAAGAGGTGGCCGGGGTGGCCGGGGGACAGCGTGTTCCGGCTGGTGGTGCCGGTGCTGAAGGTCGGGAGCATCATTGGGCGGAAGGGCGAGCTCATCAAACGCCTCGTCGAGGAGACCAAGGCCAGGGTCCGCGTCCTCGAGGGCCCCGTCGGCGCCACCGATCGCATTGTGAGTACCCACGAGTTTAGCATAGCGAGCGTTTGAACAGCTTAGATTTTTTCTGATAACGAGTCCGATGTTGACTAGTTGGAATGCCTGGTAGGATCTTATGATAGGCTGTTTAGTGCTGCGAATTAGGTATTTTATGGTTTACGAGTTGCATATGAGCGACGATTGCAGAAATCGTGGTAAATAGGTTGGCTGCTTGTTGTGCTTTGAGCCTGACATGAGTTCGCTATAGGATTTTTTCCTCTGCAGCGGTGGAACTGTGGAAGGGTCTTGGTCTATTATATTGTCGGTTTTACTTGATTTGGTTGTTACCCTAAATAGATATAGGACAGAGGTGGAAGCCATTTTTGTAAGATGATTTTAATCTCGGATCATTTTGAGTCGATGTGCTTTTGTAATGTCTGATGTGCGACGTGATTGCTGTGGTAAATTGTACATGCTAGGAAGGTGTATGTCTTAAGGTGTCACAACGTTCTCTCTTAGGATAGGAGGCAGTTGTGAACAAGTAAGGCGATGGATTTGTGAACAGCTGGCATTCAAGCTGTTTCCTTGCATATGCAGTTTGGTTTGTTTAGTGTGGTTCACATAGAATAGTTCATATGTCTAATTTGGTTGATAACGGTGAAAGGCGGTTGTCTTTTCTTTTGGTAGGGTTAGGCAGGGCAACAATATCTGTATGACTGTATTTTATTGGTTCGCTGAATGACTTCAAATTCGATATTGGGAAATGCAGTTATATCATCATCATTTAGCCACCTTGTTGATAAAATTGCATGCATGATGCTCTCCTTAGGATTCACTGACAGAATCATGGCTCTTGGATATTCTAGGTTTTGGTGTCTGGAAAAGAAGACCCAGCCTTGGAGCTGCCTCCAGCTATGGACGCTCTGATGAGAGTTTTTAAACGTGTCAATGGAATAACAAATGGAGCTGCTGAGGACCCCCAGGCAGCTGGTGCGCCAGGTGTATGTGCCGCCCGATTGTTGGTTCCTGGAGCTCAAGCAATCAACCTAATTGGGAAACAAGGTGCTTCCATTAAGGCAATCCAAGAGGGCACGGGTGCTACCATACGAGTTATATCAGTGGGTAATATACTCTTGCCTGATGTCTAGTATGTTAATACACCATTGCTTTGGTACAGCAGTTGATCATATTGCTGTTGGATTTCAAAATCGTATATATCTTCCATGTTCCAACTTGATGGTTGTAGTTTCTGGCAAGATTTAGCTTTTATACTAGTTCCAATGTTCACATTCTTAGCACAAAGGTGACATCCTTTTGATATTATTTATCTGGCTTTAAGAGAGCAATCATTCTTTTGAAGTCTTGCATTGATAGCACACAATTTGGTACGCTTTTCTCATTCAAAGAAAGAGTGAAAATTGTTTAGGAGCTCCACTCTGGTTTATATTACATGTCTCTTCTTGCTGAAAGAATTAACTAGATTCTACTCTTGGTCGCAGAGAAAAATTCAAAATAGCATTGAACAAAATTTAAAATTAGCACCGAACATTATGGCATAGAAAATTTAAAGTTTCGTCTTTCTAGATGTATAAAGTTATTAAAGGATCAACAAGGATTTGCTGGTGCAAATCTTCATAAAAACGAATAATTCTTATTCATGGTATTATTTAATAGCTTAATACCCGTTAAATCTTCGATTGCTTTGAAAAAGACAGCAGTGTATATATAAACTTACAATCGTTATAAACTTGTGTAGATGAGCGAGAGCGACCTTTCTATGTAACTGAAGATGAAAGGATAGTTGAGATACAGGGTGAAACAGAGAAGGTTCTAAAAGCACTTCAAGCAGTTTCTAATCATCTCCGGAAGTTTTTGGTTGACCATAGTGTACTTCCATTGTTTGAAAAGACTGTAAGCACTTATCTTATCTCATGCTAAGTTTTGCCCTTCAGATCATTTCTAATTCACACTCTTTCCTATCCTTTTTTTTTAGAACGTTACAGTAAGTCAAAATCTCAGTGCTGATGCTTGGAGTGATATGTCACATCCTTCAATTATTTCTACTCAAGCAAATCAACCACCTGCAGTGGGTGATGAATATATTCTTCCAGTGAAGAGGGACCCTTTGTTTCTCGAACGAGAACCTTTGGTAGATCACAGCATTCACCGCTCAGGTGTATCACTTTATGGGCGGGATCCTGCCTTGTCAACATTAAGACACTCTGGAATACATGGTGGTGGCCCTCTACTTACACAGGTCTACCTTATCCTGGGTTTTGCATGCATCTTTATTTCTATCCATAAGATGTTTTGGTGGAATAAGCGCAACTCATGGGGTTGTTTCCAAATCTTTTGTAATATAGATCTCTTTCATGCCTATTGATTATGCATTCCATCCATTAATCTCTTTACAAATAACATAACAGTCCTTATTTTCAAGCATACCATTTTTTTTACCCCGAACCGTTACTGACAAGAAGATGTGATATGCAGGTAACTCAAACCATGCAAATCCCACTTACCTATGCAGAAGACATCATAGGAGTCAAAGGAGCAAACATTGCATATATTCGAGCTAATAGTGGTGCTGTCGTCACAATTCAAGAGAGTTTGGGGAGCCCTGATGATATAACTGTTGAAATAAAGGGGACATCCTCGCAGGTACAAGCTGCCCAACAGCTCATCCAGGTAAATACCACATCATATATTCCTTATAGTTTTGAACTTTCAACTATAAATACTCTGGTATCATGCCCTCTTTCTTCAGGACTCCTTGGCTGCACACAGAGAACCTGTCAGGAGCAGCTATGCAGGATTAGATCCAGTATATAGGTCGAGCTACTCACAGTATGGTAGCTCCACCTATCCATCGTCGTTGCCATCTTACTCTAGCATGGATGGGAGTGGATATTCGTCTTCAGGTCTCGGCGGGTATGGGTCAACTTACCGGTACTAGTAGCAGTTTATTGTTAGCCTTGACGTGACCCTGTATCCTTGCTGGCTTCATGTGCTTCTGGGCGGGACTCATACAGGATCATATTGTATCCCAGTACGTATTTTGGTATCTACTTGTTAGCATGGCAAATGAATGCTTTATAGATTTTCTTCTTTCAAGGAAATCTGTTCTAGTTTTTCCGTGGTTTGGCAGCCATTCTGTGATAACTGTGATTTGATGACAATCCGTTTATGTTGAAAGTGATCCGATTCAATGTGTTCAATGTTACCATGCTGTAAAAGTAATTGAATGAGGAAAATATCGTGAAGCATAACTGCCTCATCAGTCATCACTCATCAGATTGTGATGTCGTTGCTCCATCTAATGATCTAATAAGGCCCGCAGCTAGTGCTGGTGCAAGCAGAGGAGGTTGGGAAGCAAGGTGCTTTAATTACTACACCATTGCTTTGGTGCAGCAGTTGATAATCTTGCTGTTGGATCACTTGAGAATCTTATCGTTACCTTCGAAGTCCCAATTTAGTGGTGGCAATTTCTGGCAAGCTTTTAACTTGTATACTGGATCCAAGTTGCGCATTCTTACAGTGGCAACCATTCTTTTCAAGTCTTGCATTGTTACCACACATTTTGCTATGCTACTCCGATCCAAAAAAGGGTGTAAAACTGTGTAATCTCTTATCTGATTTTCCATAACATGTTTCTTCTTGCATGAAAGAATGTACTAGATGAAAAGAAAACTGATAAAAATTAAAATTAACACAGAACATTATGGCATAGAAAAATTAAAGGTTCATCTCTCTAGATGTATAAAGCATATCCAGATGCACTTAAGGATCAACAAGAGTATGTTGATTCGGCCTTCAAATTGTATCCCAGTACACTTTTTGTATCTACTTTGGGTTGTAACGAGGAAAGTACCGCCAAGCATAACAACCTGATCGTGTTGCGTCTCCGTCTGATAAAGAGGCGCTTAATCTCGAGGAGCAGCAGGGCCTGTTTGTCAAGTTAAAAGCCGGCCGGCTTTTGGCTTTTACTACAGTATCTAATTTTCAAATGGAGTATTTTCTCAAGACGGGGTCTACAAGTTAAACGTAGTACACGTTAAAAGGCCAACATCTGTACCAGCCAAAATCGTAAGTAAATATCGGTCACTCCGTAATCTGTACCGTAAATAGCCAAAATTCAAAAATTTCAACCAAAAGCCATAAGCCGCAGCAAAAAAAAAGAACAGGCCGCGCTTAATGTGGACTTTCCAGGTGCCGTTGTTTTCCAAAAATTTTCATCAAACAAAGAATTAACTACAACAAGGTCAAGATAAGTGATTCAGTCACTCGGGCCAAGTGTACAGGAGAGAGATTGACATCTAAATTACATCTGAACTACTGCAAAGCAGTATTTGCTCCTAAGCTGTTTGCAGCTTCAAGGCCTACGAAAAGAGAAGAAATGCAAGGCTCCAGAAACAGACTGCGCTTGCACAACATGTTGTCAGGTGTCAAGTTGACCAACAAGTTCCACTAGCCCATCCAGCAGTCAAGAAGTGAACAGTATAATCAGTCATCATAAGATAGGTTTATTGAATACACAATTACACAACACTCCTCAGCTCAAACCATACAGCACAGGAGCAAACAGAAATAAGCTGTCGTAGCTCAAAATGAAATTGCACATGCCACATTTCCAGTTTAAACATTTCAATTGATTACCGAACTTTCAGTCATACCCTTCTGTAAACCTTGCATGCATTATTGACAAAAATCTCTACAGAATTCACGAAATGGACAAAAAAAAAATCCCCCGCTCATATTTCAATGAAGGACAATGCCTACCATAGAAGACCTCTTCACACTTGGTGCGTACTTTCACCCATAAAATTTCTCATGCCATTCTTCGGGATATTGGTGCCAGTGTTGGTCCAGTTGATTACGACCATACTGATGGTTATGATCATGTTGATGGTTACGACCACTCTCTGCTGGTTACGACTACTCCGGTACTCGTACTTTCTTTAGTCGTAAATCATTTATGACCGCTCTGTACGACCACTCCTTCGTTGGCGTTACGACCACGCCTTCCAGCTCGTACTCGTAACGTCCACGCCTTCTGTTGCGTACGTGCTCGTAAACTTCGATCGCAAATACCTCCGTCTGCGACCACAACCACTCTGCAACAACACGAAAACAAGTTGAGAGTACAAGTCGATATTTCGGAGCACAAAAACACTCCGATTTTTTGTATTTCTTCTTCCCCTCTAGATCACATCCGATCGCTCTTTCTTGATCTCTTCTGAATGCTCTCGTTGGCCTTTTCTTCTCGACTTACTTCTTTATAAGTCTACCCCCTTCTACTTATATACTCAATACATTAACTAAGACACGGAGACAACTAAGATATAGAGATAAAATTGTCTTATACAACCACACGGATTCGTACACGTATATGAACTCGACTCGTCTAAGCAACAAACAAAACAATATTATTTCCAACAGCCAAGAGTTCCTACAAACTGCATGGGGGACATTGCAGATGCACCACCAGATGCCATTGGTGGCAAAGATGATAGTGGTGCAGGAACAGCTGGAACCGCAGGTGCTGGTGGGGGCGCCGTTGCTGGTGCTGGTGCAGGCACATGAGTTGGTTCAGGAGGTGGACGGGGTAGGATATGCTTCAGTCTATTCACTCTGTTGTTCCTATAGTTTTTCCAGAAAAAATATTGCTGCCTGTGAGCAACTTCCTGTCAAACATTTTGCAGGTAAGTGTTCGTTTCAAGAGTTAGTTTCAACCCTAACTGAGTAAACAGAATATTGTGCAAATAAAATTATGAGCATGTGATAAAGAGTGCATGAAGCTTAATATGCTTCGAGAAAATTAGCTGTGCTTTAACCAATTCCTAAACAAATAAATATATCCATGCACATATCTGCAAGAACATTCATAGGCTCATAGCACAAATTAAATCACTTCCCTGCTCCTAACTATTCACTAACAATATACACTCAAAGTAATACACACCAAAGAGACTATCCCGAAAAAGGCTTCGAAAAGAGAAATGAGCTTATAAAGCAGTGCTACAAAAGAGTGAAAATGGTGTTTTGAGTGTAACTCTAGGCAAATGGGATCAGAGGATCACCTTGCTTGCTGGATGGGCCATTGCATTCCGGAAATTTGCATTTTGTAGGAGCTCACGAACGAAAAGGCAGTGCGGATACCTGCGCCATCAGCAACCACTATGATCACGTTATTTTGTAAGCGAGGATACCTATTTGCATTCAAATCTAAAGTATAGGGTCAATCACATTATGTGTTTTATGTACTCCGGACGCTGCCAATACTTGAGATACCCGATAAATGCATGCTTCATCCTCAAACTATCGATTCTGCGCTACATCAGTTTAAAAAAACGAAATATTAGATAATGCGTTCTTCCATGATGCAGTAACTAATTTGATACTCATCTAACAAATTGACTGCATTGAAAATATCAGAAGCATAAAAAGCCATAGGGCATAAGCAAGACATAATTCAAGCATCCTTGCCCTTTTGGAGGTCGCTTAAGCAATCATGAGTCCCCAGGGATTACATTCTCGGGCCGATTTTTCCAAAATTCGCCGATTTTCGGTTTTCTCGGCCCACCCCGAAAGAAACCCATTCCGACCAAAATATTCGGCCCACTTTATTGTCACTTGTATGTGGGCTTTTCTGGGACACTTGGTGGTTATCCGTCTGTCGGCCGATGGAGGCTCTTAATTCGGCTGACTGTGATGTTGATTTTGCATGGGCTCCCTGGTTCTTTTGAAATTTATGCCCCGTTCATCTCGGTTTGAGCTTCTGGCTTATTTTTCAGTATTCATAAATTTTGTTTTTTTCTGAACTTTTGGCCTTTTTGAGTTTTTTTGCCCGTTTTTTCTCATATTTGTTTACGTTGTCCGTGATGAGCTAACATTTTTTTAAAATTTTTTAAATTTACTTACTCCAAATAAGCCATCTTCAGCTACAGTGTAATTTCAATCATAAACCACTATTTTTCAACCCAACCGAGCGGCACCTTAAACGGCACCGTAAGGCCTCGTTTGCATGGACCCAAATCCGGGTTCATACATGCAGATAGATCGAGAATTTGAACCTTTTTTTGTCCATCCAAACAAGATCTAAGTGTTTTTATTTTGTCCTTTCAAAAAAGTGTCCTATATATTTTTTTAAAAAATAAATTTTATTTTCGAAATTGGAGCAAATTTTGCTCGAGTTTCCGGTATGAAAAAACGGTTCCTATATTTTCCTTTCTCGATGTCCTTTACCTTAACAAGTTGGATACATATCAAACTGCTCATGTCCTCTGCCTTCAGTATGCAGGAGTAATACTACAAGAAAATATAAATTTATAACAAAAATCTTATTAGAAAGTGCAAATCAGCGTTGATGGTTATACACCAAAGATACGTGCTAATCTGTAATCGCAGAGGGTTCCGAGTGGTATCTGTAAGTAGTTTTGTACCACACAAATTTTTTAACAAGGATATTTTGTTAGAAATATGTACAATATTTTAATTTTAAATTTTACTAGGAGATAAATACAATAAAACATTAGTGATGCAAAACTCATAACAACAGGCTACTCATTGTACTTCAGAAAATACATAGAAAAAATATAGTATCAAAGTCGACCAATCGCATGAATGACTTACTGTTGGGTTTGATGAAGAACAAGAAACAGTTCAGACTCGATGCAGTGCAGAATGTAGATGAATTAGAGCAAAATGTGCTTTCCAGAAACCTTATTGCCTCACTCTCTGCGACAATGACTCGGAGATAGTGGCTCTCCCTCCTTCCAGATGCATGCCGAGAAAAAGACCAGCGAGATTCGATCGCATAGCACACCAGCACGGATCAACAGAGGAGAAAATAGAGGAAGAATGATTTTTTCAGTCACACTAGCCTGGACATTTCAAAGTCTTTTATAGATGCTTCCAATAACTGACGCAATTAATGCAATTAAATCAAATTAATCTAGTAACTGACACCACTAACCAAATTAATTTGGACGTTTGAATTTGCATTCAAACAAAGATAGAGATGCACGATTCATATTCAATTGCACACCACACAAGCATAAATCAGCAGAGGAGAAAATAGAGGAAGAATGATTTTTTTCAGTCACACCAGCCTAGACATCTCCTGTCTTTTATAGATGTTTCCGGTAACTGACGTCATTAATTCAATTAAATCAAATTAATCTAGTAACTGACATCATTAACCGAATTAATTTAGACGCTTGAATTCGCATTCAAACACGGAGAGCTGCACGATTCAATAAAAATAAGATGAATTTAGTCTGCCAAGTAGTGTAAGTCACGATGTGATCACACATAAAAAGTCACAAGTCAATAGCTTTATGGTTTGTAACGGAAAGCAACAGTACACACTATCTCTAGCGACCTCGTGAAGTTTGGAATGTTATGCACGGATCACAAATTTGTAATATCATCCTTATAATGGCAATATATATTTGGTTACTAAGAGCATCTCCAACAAATCTTCTATAATACTCATATCCCCTATATTTTAGAAGAAAAGGTAAAAAAAAGTCTCCAACAGCTCTTCTAAATGATCCCCAAAAATATAGAGGACTTCATTCCTGGTTTTTCGTCCCCCAAATTTGGAGGACGTACGTCATCCCCAAAAGCCATCGACGGTTTTGTCCCGCGCTACATCGGAGATGCCCGTGCCTTCCGCCGCCTCGGCTTCTCCGTCCGGCTCCCTCCGTCCGCCTCCTCGCGCCCGCGCCGTGACCAGTCAACTCTGAAGTCTCCCCGACCATCGCACGAGCACGACGGCACGAGTCCTTCTCACTCCGCCTCAAGCTCGCAATGTCTCGACGACTCCGTAGCCGGCAGCTCAATCGTTGCTTCGCTCTCTCGCTTCGTTGTGAAACAATGGCCGACCAAGAGAAGCGCGGCGTCTTCTTAGCCAACCTCAAGGCCTCCCTGGAATCCTTCTTCTTCGCCGCCAAGCGGCTCTCCAAGTCCGCGCTCGCGCCCCTCGGCCCCGTCTCCGAGCCGTGCTGCGACGTCGACGAGGATGATGGCGCCGATCCGGCCAAAAACCGCGCCCGCGCCCGCGAGGTCGGCGCCCTGCTGTCGCATTCGCCGCTGAGCTCTCTGGGCCTCAAGATCAAGAAGGTATGGGAGAAGTACTACGAAATCGCCTCCGACCGCGAGGCTCTCCGTCTGACGCCGGAGGACGGGGCGGTGCGGCCGTGTGCATCCGAGAGGGTGCACGCGTGCCGAGCTCGTCCCTCTGGGCCGGTGAGCTTTATGGCCGAGAGGGTGACCTCCAGCGCCTTCTTGAGCTTCTCTTATCTGAAGATTGCGGTAGCCGTGTCCTCACGGTCATGTCTGTTGTCGGGATGGGTGGTGTGGGCAAGACTACCTATGGATCGATGGCACAAGGTTTTCTTCAACATCAAGAAAGATTGCAGCCTGAAGATGTTCGTCGCAAGTACTTTGATGACTTGGTTGGGAGATGCTTCTTCCAGGAGTCCCCATTCTATGATGCCATCGAAGGAAGGTATGAGATGCATGATTTTTTTCATGCATTAGCACAATCTATTGCTGAAAAGGAATGTGCCAGGTGACCCTTGATCGATTCAAGATCCATAGACATTCTCTGCGACGGCACAGCACTTCATCAAAATCTCACTACTACGGCACATTGATCAAACTGAGACACCGCCGTCGTTTTTCTTCCGGGAGGAAGGGACGGGGGAGATGGAAAGATTGGTTGGTAGTTTTTGTGGACCCAGATTTTAATTTAAGGGATTATATTTAGGGGACTTGTTGGAGATTACATATTTTTAGTCTTCTATATTCTAGATTATGTCCTCTAAAAAGTGATTTAGGGGATGAAATTTAGAGGACATTGTTGGAGATGCTCTAACACGCCATACTCTAAAGAAAGAAAAGTGTAACACCCAAAAAAAAAAGCTAACTAACTGCATATCTCTCTCCCCGCATAACTCTCTCCATCCCGTTATCTCTTCATCCTTCCTAATTTCTCTCTCCCTCAATCTCTGTCCTTTAATCTCTCTCAATCTCTCTCTCTTCCGGGAATCTCTCCCTGCATTACTCACTTCCTTACGTTTCCATCTTCTCTCTCTTCCTCTCAATCTCTCTCTCCCTCACGTAACTTTGCATGGGATTATCTTTTAATCTCTCTTGTTCTCACGTATGGATCCGCAAGGAGCTGCATGGGGCTGCATGGCGCCGCCGGCATCGCACAGCACGTCCGCGTCGCACAGCACGCCTGCACGTGCGCTCATGGCCGCCATAGCCGGCAGGCCGAACTCGGCGGCAACCGCCGCTGCTGCGGCAGTAATGGTGGAGATGCCCGATGGCCAGCCCGGCGATGGCAGCGGGTGCAGCGCTTGCGACTGCACGCTCTCCCGCACACTTGAGCGCACGCGCGCGCGTCTGCGCAAGCCTTGGCCCGGTGGCGGTGGAAGCAGCGTCGAGCGCGGCGCGGGCAGAGGCGCGACAGCGCTTGGGCGAGCGCGGCGCAGGCGGAGGCACGGCGGTGCACGGGCGGAGGCGCGGCGGTGCACGGGCGGAGGCGCGGCAGCGCTCGGGCGAGCGCAGGCGGAGGCACTACGGCGCACGGGCGGAGGCGCGGCGGCACGCGGGCGAGCGCGACGGCCGTGGCAGCAGCGTCGCTCCTATCGCATGCGCTGCGACCGATCTTCCTCGTTGCTGGCCAATTGCCTTCATGTCCTCACGGTGCGTGCATGGCAGGGGTAGCTGCATGCATGGAGTTTGGCTAAGTCAATCAAAGGTCAAAGGTTCACATGTGGGAATAGAAGGGAACTTTGGACGGGTTCATACTTCTGATCCTTCGTGCAACCGAACTGCCGAGCACTTGGCAGGCAAGTACCTCGCGGCCGTAACCCTTGCATTTCACATTTTACATCTCCCATGATTACTTGTTAACGTTGCTATTAAGTACCATTACCATATCGCTAAAACTGGTCTGTCTATTATCATATCACCCAACGCTCATGTATTCACTATCATGTCACCAAAGCGTACCTGTTTACGATCATATCACCAAAACTTACCGGGCTTTTATCATATCACTAATGTTACTTGATTAATGCCATACCCTGAAAGCTACCTACTTGTTATCAGATTACTAATGCTTTCCCGATTGTTGTCACATGCTAATGCCTGCCAATTATGTACTTTTAATATTGTATTCATACCATGAGGTTCTAGGTTATCTTATTGTCCATGCTTTATGTTAATTAATACCTTAGACACTTAGATGTATTAAAGTGCTATGGTTAATGTCTAAGTTGCAAGCTTTAATTAGTAATCATAATTGTTGTTAAATTGTGGTTGGGGTAGTATAGGAGTGACTTCAACTTAAGGTTAACCACTAGTAATCTTTGGCTTCGGATTGATTTATTTAATTACCGGTTCCCTGATTCATTACTTGTATGTTATTGCTTGATTGGTTTCGATGGAATTATGTATGATATTGTTAGCCTGACTAATAACAACTTATCACGTAATAAAATCTAGTTGTTTGACAACCCCTTGGTGTGAGTTAAGTTGTAATGCTGGGAGAGAATCATTCATGGATCCCTACCACCATCGTATTATCCTTCTAAATCTCCCATCTGATTTTATCTCCAGTCCTCAACCTCAACAATCATTTTTCACTCCTTGTAATTGTGCATGAACTTATCTCCAATCATTTGAATTTCACATTTCACATCTTTCATGATTACTTGTTACCATTGTCATTGAGTACAATTATCATATCAGTGAATTACCCGGTTCTTATCATATCACTGAATTTACCTGGCTAATATCCTGTCACCAAGTTACTCGGTTATTATCATCTCTCTAGTACTTGCTTGGTTGTTATAATAGTATTTATGCTTGCCTGGTTATTATTATGCTTGCCTAGTTATGATCATATTGTTAATGCTTGCCTGGTTATTGCTAATGCTTGTTGGTTATATACCTCTAATATTGTATTTCTGCCATGATGTTCTAGATTATCTTATTCCACATGCCTTTAGGTTTATTATAATACTATGTTAATATTGTTATAAGAGTCATGCTTTTAAGTAATGTTTAGAGTTCATGCTTAAACCGTTAATGGGGATAGCGGGTGATTATGTTGTAGACTTAGGTTAAAATCACTAGCAGTCCTTTAAGTATCACGTTTCTGTGTTTAATCCTCTCAATATCATGATGTATTGCCGATGCAGTTCGTTATGTGAGTCATGATCGTTATACCTTAATAAATGTTAATTTGACTAATAATTACTTATCACGTAATAAAACTTGATTGGTTGATAAACTTGTGTGAGCTACATTATAATACCTCTTTAGGTTGGTTACTATATCACTATCACCTTATCATTATTCCACATCGTCTTCTTATCAGAAATTATGTCTTTCCATTTTCAACCCTAGCATATCTTTTCACTTCTCATAACTTTACTATAGCCTTATCCTCGCCGTCTCTTAGTTACCTTAATTTTGTCTATTCATCTGACCATGATGTATCGGTTACTTTATCACCTAGTATTATCAATCCTGTCTCTTCGGTCTCATTGGATTAAATCATTACTCTCATAACTTTACCTTAATTCAATCACAACTCTTTAATTATATCATGAATAATTCGCTAAATAACAAACTAAGGGTTATCACGCTGGGGCTGCCCACATATAGGGGTCATTTCCACCCAACCTGGTAACGTACGGGGGGCCGTACATTCTCGTTACACAGGATATTACACCCCGTCTGCGGTTATACAGTCGAGGACAAGGTTGTGCCTGGCTATTCTCGTATAACCGGGTATGTGGGATAAGGTCACCGGCACCATTGCTATAACTTGCTATAACTTGTCACATAACAAATATCTTTAATACACAGTTCTCATAATATCCGTCTCCTAATCATGACAGTATCTCCGATATCAGTTGCTGGTTGGTTGCCTCTTGTCCATTGCTTACTTGTCATGCTTACCTTTATTTCATATGGTTGCATCGCCTGTCTTACTTTTGTGTTGCGACCGTAGTTGGGTACTTGCTGAGATTTCCAAATCTCACGCTTGCTCTTTTCAGTCTCAAGTAAAAGGCCAGTGGAGTGACAGCATCATGCATGGGTGGGAGCACTCGAGTTTTCAGCACCGTGGTTTGCCACCATTTTGTTGTTTTGTTCGTTCTTTATTTGATTAGAAGTGGACCGGTCCCATGTTTAAAATATTTATTTCAGCTTCCGTTGGTTCTCTATTAAAGTTTTAATAAAGTTTTAAACTCTTTGTGATTTCTTTTATTGTACTTATTTATTCTTCACTTTGGCGATGACGTTCCATAGTAATATCCCGTATGATTACATGGGGTGTTATAAAAAGATAACATCACACGTAGAAACATATCCAGATAAAAGGTCCATATAAACATCTGCACACAATATGCCCTAGCGGTGAGGATAGTGCTATACGTTTTACCGCTCACCAGTGGAAAAGGACTGTAACTCAATGAACAGCCATACAGGTCCACACTTTCCCTACAGTGATACCTGATCAATTCAGGCCCGCTTAAAAACTGCTTATGCTTCTGATTTCTGGTTTATTTTTCAGTATTTATAATTTCGTCTTTTTTATTTTTTAGTTTTTTTGTCGGTTCTTTTTTTCATATTCGTTTGTACTGTTCGTGATGGGCTAACATGTTTTTTCTATTTTTGAATTTTTTAAATTTAATTACGCCAAATAATTCACCATCAACTACAGTGCAATTTCAACCAGCTACAGTGCTTTTCAGCCATAAGTCACTCAAAAAAGCCATTTTGAGCATCCCTCGAATCGGCAAAAAATTATTATTCGACAAAAAAACATCGGCCAAAGTGTGTTGGCGTGCAACCTAGTTGCTCCCGTGCATCATACGTACCAGCGGCGGATCCAGCGCTACCAGACCCTTCGAGCCCCCCTACCGCTACCAGACCCTTGGACCCCCCCTAAATTTTTAGCCATGGATGTATAATATAGAAGAGGCTGAGGTCGGGTTTAGGCCTTCCAAAAAAACTCCAACCAGCGGCTGAAATTTACGTACAGCCTTTATGCCAGCCATGCAACTCCCATTTGACGTACAATCTTCGTAATCATCACAGTTGACATCATTTTTCCTTCCCCATCTCTCCATATGACGGGCATTAAATAACCGTTTGCAAAGCGAAGTAAAAATGGTTAGCGGCAACGAAGAAAAATCGTGCGCCGCTCTCACTGCCGCGCGGCGCGGGCCAACCACCGAAACCAAACGCCATTAGTCCACCCACCCCCGTAAAGTCAACCATTCCGGCACGCGCGTCGGCGTGGTCGCCGCCGCGCGAATAAGATTAGCAGATGAGATCGGCGCCACCATCGGACGGAACAAATCAAACGGCGCGGCTGGAATTCGAAAAAAGTAGGGGGGAAAAAGGGGGGGCGCAGCGCTAGGCGAGGAAAGGAGGGGGGGGGGGGGGGGGGGGGGGTGGAGACCCCGGCCCGACACGGCACACGGCCACGCCGCGCGGCTGCGAAAGCGCTCGCGGTGCTGGCCCCCAGGGCAGCGCGACGCCCACCACGGCACGGTCCGCACGGCGCGGCGGGTGCGGTGTCCGACTGTCCGTGCCGTGGCATTACCCACCACCGTCCCACCCCGCGCCGCGACGCGACAAAGCCCGCAGGAACCACCGCACCACCCGCCCACGCGGCTGCCGCGGTGCGGCGCGGTGCCCTCCCCAGCCGGTCATTTCACCGCGCGGCCCACCCGCGCCAGCGACGCGGCCCACCTCCTCCGCACCGCGCCTCCCTCGTTATATGACCGATTCCCCACCTCCTCCGTTCCCCATCTCCTCCTCCACGACCACCACCAAACCCTAGCCGGCGCCGTCGCCACCGCCGCGACGACCCACAGGCCATGTCGTCCTCGTCCTCGCCTCCGCCCAAGCCCGAGGCCGTCTCCTCCCCAGACCTCCCCCCGCTTGCCGCGCCCGTTGCAGCCGCGGCCGCGGCTGCCGCGGCGGCCGCATCCTCCGGCGGTGGTGGGGGAGGAGGGGGCTCCGGGAGGAGGCTGCCCCCGCCGTGCTGGACGCACGAGGAGACGCTGGCCCTCATCGAGGCGTACCGCGACAGGTGGGAGGCGCTGCGCAAGGGCAACCTCAGGGCGGCGGACTGGGACGAGGTCGCCGGCGCCGTGACCGCCCGCTGCGGGAGGTTCCCCACGGCCACCCACAAGTCTGGCGTGCAGTGCCGCCACAAGATCGAGAAGCTCCGGAAGAGGTACCGCGCCGAGCGGTCGCGCTCCGTCGGCCGCTCCAAGGGGCCCAAGTGGCCCTTCTTCCCGCTCCTCCACGACCTCGCCGGCAGCGGGGCCCCTGACTCCAGCGCCAATCCCATCGTCAAGATCAAACCCAAGGGCCCCGCCACCGCAGCCACCACCACGTCTCCTTCCCCCGTGTCCTCCCCCTCGTCCGAGGAGGCGGTGCGGAGCAGGAGCCTGCACGGCCTCATCTCCAACGGCGGGGGCGGGAGCGCGCTGCGCTTCACCATCCCCAAGGCGTCGCGCACGAAGCCTGTGGCGCGGGAGGCGAGGGCGGAGAGGAGCGAGGAGGACGCGGAGGCGGAGGCCATGGCGGAGGTGGCGTCGGCTCTGCGGGCCGTCGGGGAGGGGTTCCTGAGGATGGAGGAGCGCAGGCTGGAGATGGCGCTCGAGATGGAGAAGGAGCGGATGGAGTCCGAGATGAAACGCACCCAGACGCTGCTCGACGCGCAGCAGCTGTTCGTCGAGGCCTTCCTTGGCAAGCAGCAGCACAAGAAGGCCAAGGTGGTCTCTTCGGCCACCGCCGCCATGGATGAGGATTGATGCATGGAGCTGAGGTGCTCAGCTCGACTCTGTGTCGCTGTGTTGATGTTTAGTGCTCGTTGTTAACTGCTGCTCCTGTTAGTTGTTGCCTTGTGACGTTTTTACTCATGTGTTTGGATGGTTAATTAAACAAGGGGGGTTTGGGGCAAAGAATGTAGGTGTAGGATATGGATATGGGAGGAGGATTAGAAATTGTCAGTTGTAATCAGTGATCTTGTTATGTTTTGAGTTGCTGTTATGGTGGAAACAATGCAGCTAGCTTGTCAAAATGCCATCTTGATCTTGTTGTTGCTCATCTTGCTGATGCTCCTTGCGTGCTTGCTGCTGCTGTTTCACTACCCAAGTGCTAGCTAGACACACTGCATTCTTGAAATTCAGTGAGTAGCTAGATATTTCTATTTCGGGTGTCGTGGTTAATTTGCTGGACTAACAACCTCACTGTGGTTGGGGATTGGATCATATACCCTCCCTTTAGTTGGGAAATTCAGGATTTACCCCCTCATCTCAATGACACGTAGGGTTATCATAAGTCACTGGCATGTGGGTCAGGAGGCCAGAATGGGGGGGGGGGGGGTGAGAGTCATCACTGACTGAAGGAAGCTTCTTCTGTCAGTGGTCATGGCTTTGTTATGCGACATGCTTCTTGCTTAACCATGCGTGTGTGAATGAAGCATTCAAGCTGCCCCTTGCATGGGAGGGAACAATGTCTAAGACCCGTTTGGAAGGCATGAATTGCATACAAATTTTGCAGTTTGTGCTGTCCTTGTGTTACGACACAGATGTCATGGGCACCAAAACGGACCGAGCAGACATGATGATACACTTCGGGCACAAAATTGTATAAACGAGGGATGGCTGAATAACAAAAGGTTCTGTAATATCTGGGGATATAATGGGACTGTTCTTTTGAACTGTGGCTGAAGATTCTTTGTTGTGTTTTTCGATACGACGATAGACAGTAAAAACACTGATGTGGACAGTGTTAATAATTTTAGATTTAGAAAACTGTTTAAAGAAACGGTTTGAAAAAACCATTTGGAGAAATCATTCTATTTATTTTGGATTTTGAAGAAGTCGAAGCAGAAGGATCATAAAAAAGCGTAAAGAACAGGGCTAACGGCTCTGTTCCAAGCGTTTCTCTGTAAATACAGAACCATAACGGGAAGATCAGCTTCATGAGGAGAAACCAACCTCTCCACGATGACACTGTTCACGCTCTTCGCCAGATGAGCTTTTAAGCAAAATGTTGTTGATTTATCCAAAAAAAAAATCAATACCGCTTATACGTGCGGTCGCATGCACTACCTCCGCCACACATTTTGCTTCACGATTGGTGCACGTGGTAGGGGGAAATACGATAAAGAAAATCTTCATGAGGTAAATGCGTCTCTCCCTCTCCACCGACTCCTCTCCCTCTCACATCTCTCTCCTCACGGATCGACACATTTTTGGATTCAAAAAATTGCACGAACCAACGAGACAGCAAAACATTATGATCGTGTTCATCATCCAAATCAAGAAAGCTTTGTTTATCGTCCAAATCAAGAAATACTTTTTTGGCACAAGAAATTGCAAGGGACAAAATGGGAAAAATCACAAGAAAACAGGATGGCTCCGGTTAGAAATATGCCCACGTGAGATTTATTTCCTATAATTCTAAAATATGCATAATTTAGTCTAAGGCAAGGTGGAGAGAGCCAATTTATAAGTTAGAGTCCTTACTACTCTTTGAATCATGTGACACATTGATGGGGATGACATGACGATGGCTTTGGCTAATCACACGCGTGCATATGTATTCGCATATTTTCGCATGAAAATCGCATGACTTGTAAACCGTGCATCATCTCTCTCTCATTTTGACTAGTCATGAGACTGCTTAAATATCATAATGTGATTTTTATGAAGCAGTTACTAGTGAATTAACATTGCTTAATTTGTGGTTTGATGAGGCGGTTATCAGGGAATAATTTTGTTTAGTCGCAGCAATTACTAGTGAATAACTGTAGCGCCCTTAAAAGGACCTAGAGACGTCCAGGAAAACAGAGAGTATTCCACCTCCATTCTTCCTCTACTTTCTTTTCTACTAATCTGTGTTGGTGTCCTGAACGACCGAACCTCACCGGCCTTTCTTCTCGGCGTGCACCTAGAGGAAAGGAGAGAGGCTATCTCCAAGCCATTGTTGTAGAGAGTACTTGCACGGGGTGGCAATAAGATTTCTAGGCAGCGCATTTGCGCGACCGCTCCTTACTCTGCTTCATCTATGTTCTGCACTGCATCGAACCTATATTACTTTTTATTCTTCATCAAGCCCAATAGTAAGTCATTCGTGCATTCGATCAACTTTGATATTGTTTTTTCCGTGCATATTTTTTGAAGTATTATGAGTAACCTACTTAGTTTTGCATCACTAGTCTTTTATTATATTTGTCTCACAGTAAACTTGAAATTAAAATATTGCCCACATTTTCAACAGCTCCAGCGTGGAGGATGGCGATGGCGGGAGCGGCAGGAGAGTAAGACGACGGCGGTGGCCGGCTCTGGCGGTGCAGTGCCTAGGGACGACCAGATCCGACGACGCCTGTTGTTGGTTCGGTGCAGAGATAGGAGGGGGAGTAGGGATGGAAATGAGCTGAGCCGAGTCGGCTTGAGCTAGGCTCGCCCGGAGCTGTGGCTCGACTCAGTTCATTACGGAAACGAGCCAAGCCTAGCTCGAGTCAGCTCGCAAAGCTTCACGAGCCACACAATACAGTTCAGCAAGAAGCAGCAAGAACCGGAGCATTTTCTTCAAATGCCAATGCCATGAGCTCAACAACATCCTGCCTTGATGAAACAAATGAAGCCAGCTTCCTATCATAGGCATCGTTTAACTTGTTGCAACAAAATGTATTTGTAAACACCAGGATCTCCAACAAGAATTCCAAAGGCAAATCTTCTAAGCGATATGTACAACTAAACTCAAAAACAGCCCTCATGGCCTCCAACGAAGTACCATTCTCTGACAAATCAACAAGATCAAGCTGGCGCTTCTTTCTCTCTTCTTTACAGCCGCCCCCGCAGCTACAGGCGCGCATGCCGCGCCGCTGTTGCCGCCTGCTGCGTGCCCGTGAGCGTACTGCGCCGCCGCCGTGTCCATGCGCGTTGCGCCAACGCTGTGCTGCGCCACCGCGCGCTCGCGTGTACACTGCGCCACCGCCGCCGCGCCATGGCGGGCGCGTGCTTGCGACGCGGGCGTCGCCGCGCAAGCCTTCGCCGCCGCCGGCGGTCCATGCAGCCGCACGGAACCGAGAGAGAGAGAGATGAGATGAGTTAGATGGAAAGTGAGAGATAAATGGAAAAGGGAGACACGGGAGAAAATATAGTAGGTTGATTAAATTAGAGATAGGGGAGAGATATATGGGTTAGGGATAGATTTTTTTCTTGGGCGCTACACCACCAATGCACTCTGTAACGTTCTGCCCTGTCATCTCCAAGTGAACCCCTGCGGGGTGGCTTCCCTGTCGCTCATGAACATCAAAGAAAGCCCTGAGCTCGGCCTGTGCAACCGTAAAGAAACAAATGGTATCAAATACTGACCGTAATTAAGCCGGTTGTTTGTCAAACCATGTGAAAAAGCTCACACTCTTACCCTGATTGCGTCAAATGATCTTGTCTTCAGCCCACACGGTGCGCTGATGGTGTTCCCATGCATGGGATCGCTCTCCCAAGCAGCGGCGGATCCAGCGGTGGGGCGGGGGAGGGGGGGCTCGAGCCCCCTCTACCGCTACCGGACCCTTGGAGCCCCCCAAATTTTTAGCCATAGATGTATAATATAGAAGGGGCTGAGGTCGAGCTGAAGGTACTTCAGCCCCTCCAAAAAATTTTCCTGGATCCATCACTGCTCCCAAGTAACAATCATCCCAGCTTGACGCACTGATCTGATCATACCTGGAAGCTTAACACGCATGTTGTCAGCCCCCGTTCTTGTGATAAGTGTCAGTCTCCCAGGCTTGTTGAGAGGATTCAAAATCTCACACAGCTTCAAAAGCTCTTATGGGTCAGTCACGATCATGGATGGAAGAGTCTAAACATCATGGTGCTCTTGATACACACACACGGGGTAACGCTATTCATCATTTGCACGCACGGTACGCGTAGATCACTAACTGCATGCACGAATTAATGATAATCAGTTCCAACTGACTCAACATTGGCGAACAAGATGCTAAGTCTTATTTCAATCAAAATAACTCTTTTTAAATGTTCATGAGCAGTCATAACACTTCTTTTGTCTGTAACTGAACTACTAGACTGTTGCGGGACATACGATGGTCCTATTTCTAAAAATAGGGCCGTTACAGCAATGTACAGCGATATACAAAGGGCCAATACAACAGGATGTCATCATACACTTCGTTTTCCTTATTGTTCTATTCAAGATCATATTGTTCAGAGAATTCGGCACCATCAATCAGTGAGCAGCACAGGAGCTACACGGCTGGCTGCATGCAGGGTTCATCGATCAGTAGGTATCGTCGGCTTCCAGCTCGTCCTCATCGCTCTCCAGCTCGGCCAGCTCGGCGAGAAGCGCCGGGTCGGTCGCCTTGGACTTGTCTCCGGGGACCTTGGCCTCCTGGATGATCCGCATGATCTCCTCGACGGCCTGCGCCGCCGCGCCCGTCTCCGTGTCCTTGTAGTTGGCCTTGTCCCACTCCGATATCTCCCTCGGCAGGTTCTTTAGGAACCACCGGTGCTTCTTTATCTCAGGGATCGTGATCCTCTTCGTCAGAGTTCAGAGAGTTTCACAAGAATCATTTTGTTAGTCTCAGCTTTGAGCATTACAGTGTAAGATTACAGATGCAAAAAGCAGGTAGAATCTTCTTGAATATCAAAGGTTTGCCTTTTGGAGCAATCTAAAGTTTAGGCTAGGCTGGCTGCTCGGAATTTACTAAACAGAAAGAGGAGAGAGTACACGTACCTTTGAAGGATCGGCAACGAATATTTGAGAGAGAAGGCGTCTGCAGTCGGAAGACACTCTCACAAAGTCCGGGATGGAGTATTGCACGCCAAGAATTCTCTGTCAGTGGCACAAGACGTGCATTTTTGCATTGCATTCAGAGTTTCAGGCTCACAAACAAGCAAGGTGTAGAACAAGGGGAAAGAAGGGGATGGAATACTTACGCTGATAGTTTTGCGGAAGTTCCTCGGGTCCTCAGGGTCCTCAAATGGGTATGACCCGACGAGCATCACGTACAATGTCACGCCGCAGGACCAAACGTCTGATACCTGGACAAGTAGAACCATTTTGTCACAACATGCAAAGTTGGAAGCCGACGATATCAATGTCTCACGAGCTTCAATAGCATCACCGCACATTGCTGAAGATGTATAGTTGCGTGTTGATGTTTGTTTGTGCTCAATATAAGCATTTTCAATGGCAATGGATCATTGGTAGCTAATGCCTAAATGCTCAATTACTGTGGTCCCACGACGTTAAAAACGAAAGCCTGATAGCAATCATGGATGCAACATGAATGCCAAAAACCAACCTCTCAGTAGTCAGTAATTTCACTTCGGGATAGTTGCATATCCTTCAAGGACTGTAACTCTAAATCAACAACAAAATTTCTCTAAAATAGCCTATGATGATAAAACAAAAGCTATAAATGAATTGAAAGCGGGTACACTACCTATCTCCTTTAGCTCAGTTGTCATCACAAATTTTAGTTGGTTTTTATCTATGCAGCTAGGGGTGGAAAAAAGCTTGAATCTCACGAGCCAACTTAGCTTGTTAAAGACTCAGCTCGAACTCGTGCCAAAAGCGAGTCGAGTTGAGACAAGCAGGCATTTGTACTCGCTAAGTTAACGAGCCGAGACCGAGCTAGCTTGCGAGTTGATGTTAGTCTCGTTAAGCTCGATAAAACTAAAACCCGTCGGCCAGCCTAGCAACAAATTCAGCCCAATAGGCTTGTAACCCAGCAACACTCAAGTCCCAATCGTCTATGAACCCTAAGTCTCTAAACGCACAGGTGTATGCACAGACACAGCACAGTCGCCGCAGAGCGCCACATGCCTAAGTTGCATGCGGCGACTGGGGACGCTGAGCTGCCTTCCGTCTCCGCCCACCCCTTCGGCCTCCAGCATCCTCCCGCCCGACCACCCCCTCAACCTCCAGCCTCCACCCACCCCCTCCACCTACTCTGCCCTTCGGCATCCTCCCAAAATTGAGTTTGGATACAAATTATGAGTTCTTTTTCATTATGTACATTAGTACATATTAACATAAATGCAATTGCTAGTGCTTGTCTTTAAATGAGCCTAATGTGCTCAACAAGCCGGCTCGAGTTTTTAGGACGAGTTGAGCCGAGAAGAGCAGGCATTTCTGCTCGTTTGCTTAACGAGCCGAGCCATGTTTGCTAACAAGTTTGACAGAGTCAAGCTGAGGTGAGCCGAGCCAGCTCATTATCCACCACTATATGCGGTACTAATAGATACTGCCATACTGGTACCTGTTGGCTTCTGACAAAAGAGGTGGATACGAAAAATACAGTGAAGAACTGAAGAATGCCAAATGTAGAAAGCAGAAATAACTTACCTTGCCGTCATATTCTTTTCTCGAAAGAACTTCTGGTGCTATGTATGCTGGAGTGCCAACTGTTGATTTTGGTTTGGAATGCAGCAAAGCAGACTGAAAACCACACAAGCTAAGTTGATCAGTGTTATCATGAAAGAAAATAAGGCTCAATTTCTAGTAAAGTTGGAACAGCAGAACCAGCATCCATATTTGCACCTTAGAGTAACCGAAATCGCAAATTTTCAGGCGAGGTGTTGGATTCCCATCCAGGAGGGTGTTTTCCAGTTTAAGATCGCGGTGACAAATTTCCTGCATTCGCGGTAGGAGTTCACGAATACTTTAGTTCTGCTATTTGTTTACTTTGAAGATTTTCGACAAGCAAAGCATACCATGGAATGGCAGTAGCTGACCCCCGATGTTAGCTGCTGAAAGAAGTACCTTGCCTATTGACATGAATTGTAAAGGGATTTCATGCATTATTAAGCAGATATGGTTCAGACTTTAGAATAAGGATGACGACTGACAAGAACAAAAGCTAAGTTTGGCCGAAAGGCGAAAGCAACCTCATCTTCACTGAATCGCCCTGCTGTGCAGATTTTTTGGAAGAGTTCTCCACCAGCGGCATACTCCATGACAATGGCGAGGTGTGTCGGTGTTAAGCAAACCTGTTCTCGGTCGATGCACAAAACAACATGCTATAGTAAGTGAATCCAATTTGATATTAAGATGATAAATTGCTATATACTAGCTGGAAATCAGCCAGAGGCATAGTCTAGGATAAACTTGTATTCTTCTGAAACGACTCAGTCAACTATCAATCCATAATGACCCTCGAATGTAGTGAATTCAGTGCTGCCCAGCATTACTACTAACTGGCAGATGCAGCCATGATGCAAACAGTCAAAAAGCTCATGATTTATTTCCAAAAAGAAAGTACTTACATTTCTGCTTTCTAGACACATTAGTAGTTCAGACTTCAAAACCATCAAATTTCATCAGTCTAATTTAATTGACAATCAGTAAACTTATAAACGACTGATGAGTCAATAAATTCTTAATTACCTCCTTAAACCGTACGATGTTAGGATGGCGGAGTGACCGGTGATTGATGATCTCCCTCTGCACATTCTCATCAATCTGCACGTACACAAACCTTGAAATTATCCATCCAACAAACAAAGACATGTAGCTAGAGCCACCTTGCTTCTAGAGTGGAACCATTTCATCATCAATAGTAATTCCAACACTAGCAAAGTAGCAATTAATCTGAATTCTGAAAGCAACAAACCCCAAAATTAAGCACAAAGGGAAGGAAAAAGAAAGCCACAAAACCTTCTTGCCAATTCCAACACTAGCAAAGTAGCGATTAATCTGAATTCTGAAAGCACCAAACCCCAAAATTAAGCACAAAGGGAAGGAAAAAGAAAGCCACAAAACCTTCTTGCCCCTCTCGATGTACTTGACGGCGACGAGCTCCTTGCTGGTCTTGTCCCTGACCAGCCTGGCCACCCCGAAGTTGCCGGCCCCCAGCTCCTTCAACGCCTCGTACCTCTCCTCCATTAACCCAAAGACCTTCCAAAAAGAGAAGCTCCAACTCGAAATAATCTCCTAGCGAAGCACCAATCCGGAGCCGACCGCTTAACCGACCCAATCACAAGCTCTCGCTCGCCAGGCTCCAACCAGACCACACCAAGCCGAGGGGGAGAAAAGAAAATTCTCTTGGTCGCCGTCACCGGAAGGCGAGGGGGCTTGAAGCCCAAGCGACGACACGCTGCGGTGGCGCCGCCGCTTGGCGCGATGCCGCAGGCGGGGCGGGCGGATGGGCGACACGTGGAGGAGACAGCGGCGTTTTAAAAAGGTGGAGTGGAGTCTCTGTTCGGTGGGGCCCGCACGAGGCTCACCTAAACGGTAGGCGGCAGGTGGGGAGGGTGGGGGCCCAACGGGAGGATTTGAGGGTATTTTCAACTATCACACTATGTAGTAATATCTATATTACCATCTCATATAAACATTAAGCTAGACATTATTTTTAATACATAATATCTATCATTAATTAATATTATAATTTAATATTTATTTTTTAATTCTCTCTCCAATATATCGTTTAATGTAGTGGTACACCTTTGTAATATGGTAGATATTATTCTCGATCTAATAGATATCATAACTAATGTCTTCGTGTTGAATTACGTACTTAAGCAATGTTTTGTATAAGACACTGATTTCCCCCTTCTTTCATTAATTTTATATCTATTTTAACATTAATTTTATATAACATACTAATGAATGCTAAAGACGTGTTTTCGTAGGACATGAGGGCTCACCTATGAATACGACGTGCCACTGACCACATACCATGCCACGTGGATTGGGCGGAGCTGCCACGTGGGCCCATTCCCATGGAGGCCTAGTAGAAAGGCCGACGTTTACGTTGGGCCGAATTTTCTGTTGTTAGAGGTGGCTCTCCCTCCTATTTCTTCAGGTGGTTTTATACTGTCCCAAACTTCAAGATTTCACTATACGATCTATACAGGAAGCTTGTTCTAATTATTTAATTTTGTCAAGTTTACAATTCGGAATGGAGGGTACCAACAATGCATCAAATTGGATTAAATATTGGAATAGTTTTCCGAGAGACAGTAGGTAATAATCCTTATGGGGTTTTCATAATTTGATCCGAACGGGAGTCTCATGACAGGGTGGGCATTTTTCACGCCATTCCTGATCACATGTATAAGCTACAAATACAATCTTTCACGAACCTGGTCAACACAAACATAAACAGGATCATTAAGAGAATGCCAAAAGCTCGATCAAAATTACATTAAACACAAACCATTCGATGCTTTAACTGGTTTCCTGATAATTTCAGCAAAACATACTTCGGCAACCTCACAAGTCATGGCTCCAAATTTGAGTACACTAGCTGAATGCATATGCGTTGCTACGGATTTAAAAAAATTAGAACATATTTGTATGCACGTTCCAACAAATTTTACCACCCGTTAGTTTTAGAACATACAGGCTGGGGAGTAAAAGGCAGCGGCGCGGTAAGAGGAGCAGGGGGTGTGGGGAGGTGAAGCGGAGAGGGAGCGGAAGCAAGCAGAGCAGGAGGGGAGGGAGGCGAGAGAGGCCGGGTAGAAGAGGAGGTGGGAGATGGTAACTGTTGGTGGAAGTGGAGAGAAGGGGTAGTTAGATATGAGAGAGAGGGGGAGAGATGTTAGATAGATAGTCAAGATTTCAGTATTCAGATCGGACGGTTGAGAAAGGAGAATGCACTAACCACTACCTCAAACTTATTAAATAGTAAAGATTATTTCTTCACAACCAAGGCGCAGATCCATCAATTGCCCTGTTTCTTCATTCGCTCAAAACTGAAAGCTGCACGAACATGAAAAGGCAGAATAAGCAATGAGAAGGCCAGAATGACAGAAATGGATAAATGGAAACTCCAAACTTTTAATTGTGTGTTAATTTCTACTACTTTAAAGAGAGAGTTGGTGGTGCTTGGTATGTCTCTTCCAACTCCCCCTTCAACTCCTTAAAAAAATCTTTAACAAAAATAGAAAAACAATCTACTAAAAAAATATAAATTCCACCATCCTAAAAAATTCTCTAACAAGAAAAAACAGAGCTCTGCTGCATGGGCCGGCAGGCCGGTATCGGCAATGTTAACTCAACGTATTAGGATAATATATTTTTTTAGTCGTAGCAAAGCAGATCATTAGGTTTATGACAACTAATGTCGGACCGTCGCGCGCTCGCGAAAGGCGTAGGCCAAGTGGTTACCTCCATCTCTAGAAAAGTGTTTTATGTTAGTTACATAACACACCTCTCAAGTGTGGGATTTGATCTGTTCCTCTTCGTGATACTTTGTTAAACTTTCTCATGCTTGTGTTGTGTGCGCATCGCATCATTTTGATACGATCCGGAAGTGGCTGTGCGTTTTTTTCGAACCGTGGACAGCCACGATTGTGATTAAACCCGTTGAGCGCAAATTAGTGCCAACTTGTGCTAGTCTTTCAGCAATCGCATGCAATGATTGTAGTATTCTAATCTAATGGATCGTTATCTGTGTCAAATCAAACTCAATCAGATAGCCGCCCTACACTGGATAGCACCAAAAAAAAAAAAAAACGATCACGACATTATTATCTCAGTTAAATCAAACAATGCATATTGATATACGCACATAAGCCATACTAACGCCATGACAAAATAGACACCGAGCGGCTGCCACGAAAATTCCCCCGCGAGGATTTGGTGTTGCAAACTCCATCTTTTAAGCTGACCAAATAATAGAGAGATGCGGGGCATTAAGACGACGACCTCCTCTCCTCTCCTCTCCTCTGGCTGCTGCTGGTGGTGGCGCCACCGGCCGACGACCTGAAAGTTTCAGAAGAATAGTAGTATATTAGCAGGGCTGCGTTATACCTACACTGTGCCATTTCTTCTAGAATCGTATCTCGTTCTCATTCCTGTGTTAGACCGATACACATGCAACTTGCGGCGGCAAGACTCCATCCAAGATTATCTCCAAGCCAACAACCCCAACCCGACTACCAGAGGCGAAAGCCACCGGTAGAGGTGCAAACAGAACGGATAATTTTCATTTGTTCGACCGACAGAAGATTTGTGGAACGAATACGGAAGTGGTAGATGGGTATCCAGCACTATCCGTGTCCGACTCTGACTCTGAAGAAAAAATATAGAATAGGATACAGGATAAGTGATATCCGTCCGTATATTCCGTATTTCAAGTGATATAGGAAATCTGTTGTGACTTTACATAGGGATAAAATAACATATAGGTATATTATCACATCTAAACACGCAGGAATACTGAGTGTTCTTCCTTCAACATCTTAGTAATTAGTCTTTCTATGTTCGCTCCGATTGTACCATACTATCCAATGTCCCATGCAAAGAAGCGAATAATTTTCGTCCGACCGACCGTCCGAAAGATTATGGAATGGAGAAATAGATATCCGACATTATCCGTGTCTGACTTCGACTCCGAGGAAAAAATATGAAATATGATACATGATAAACGTCATCCATCCGTATCCACTCCGATTGCACCCCTAGCCACCAGATAGGCTTCGTCAGGCTTCAGCCCACCATCCGGCATGCCTCGAACCCCCCCCCCCAAATGGTAGGCCGGCCTAGGACCCAAGTAGGGCATCACACTCCACAGAACTTACAGATTTTGTGAACACTTTGTAGCCACCACACTCCATGCATCGCACAGAGGCCACATCCACAGACACTCATGCCCACGCAAGGCACGGGAGAGACGAGAGGGGTTGCACACGCACCTCGGGCGGCAGTCGGCACCTAGCGACGTTGGCACCTTGGCTGCTGGCGCCTGGCGGAGAGTGACCCATAGATCCGGGAGGGCGGCGTTGGCGTCTGGCACCCAACGAACTAACGGAGAGCAGATTCAAAACCAGGAGGGTGGCGGTCGAGGCGCCGAGGTCGAGCAGACCCCGGCCAACCAGCGTCGCAAGAGGAGGCCATTGAGCTACTGAGGAGGAGCCGCCGCGTGTGCATATCGTGTCCTTATACTTCGTAGCAGAATGGCAAGGCTAAGCGTGTCATCCATTTGACCAACAACATTATATGTCTCTCCTCTTCCAAGCTAGCTTACCGCTTATTAGACTGAAGCTCTCAACACCGCAACCTATCTCTTTAACTGCACCCAGCCAAAACACTTCACTTCTCTACTCCACATCAAGCCTGGTATGGTTCCCCTCCCACCTACGGCCACCTTAGGTTTTTTGATTGCTTGTGTTACTCTAATCTCTCAACAATTGCCGTGCACAAGCATGCTCCTCACTCTACTCCTTGTATTTTCCTTGGCTATTCTTCCAATCACAAGGGATATCACTATCTTAACCTTGCCACCCAATGCATCATCATCTCTCGTCATGTCCTTTTTTTGACGAGTTCTCTTTTCCCTTAGCGGAGTAGACCACTACTCCCTCCGCGACCAATATCAATTTCCTTGACTCCATTGTTTGTCACTACCCCACCCTCTCCTATTACATTGTTGCCTCCCATGGAGCATATGTCCACCTCGGTAGCGCAACCTACCCCCCTTAAATGAATCTCGACCCCGAGATTCCGGTAGAGCAGAAAAAATAGAGGTGGGGGTTATATTGACTAGCTATGGGTTTCGGGGCGTTGCTCGTCATATAGTTCTTTAGCTCCATAGAGAGATGAAAATCTGCACAATAGGGGTTAGCACTTGGAGAAGTCAAAAGGGAAGAGGGAAACCTTGTTCTTCTGGATAGGTCGTAGACTTCCAAATACTTGCTCTGTGACGTTGTCTTCATGTCCTCGTAGAATAGAGTAGTTGCATCGTCTATTGGACATACGGTTGTAGAATTCCATATTGATAGGTGGGCAGCAATGGTCTGTGCCATGAGGTAGAGGGCCTTAGGAATGAAAGAGATGATGACGGACATATCTATATGGTGGTCTTTCACTCCTACTGGGATCTTGTTCTTACCCTTTAGCTTTGCCAAGCACGACGATTTTAGCTAAAGGTACGTCTTGTGGTCCTCATCATCAGAAGATTTCTGACCCTTGCGAATATCCTTGTACTGGCCTGATTAGATTTAAGTCCAGGTTGCTGCAACTCTAAATATACGTTGCTGTAGTTCTTCGGTAGTTCTGTCTCTTAGTACTACCCCCTTAAAATGGGTATCACTAGTCATCATTCATCCCTTCTAGTTTCTAGGCATGATGAGTCTTGTGGCGATTTGGTTTATGGGTCCTTCCGGTAGGTAAGGAGAGAATGTTAGTAGGACAGAGTCTTGAGTATTTATCTTTGTGCTGGTTGAGGCTTTTACTCGAAAAGCGGTGAAGGCTCCACTTGTCCTTGATTGCCTTGGCTTTGACTATCTCTTACTTTGCTTGGGTAGATCTGACTTGGGTTGCAGCAAACAGGGTGAGAGGGAATAGCATGAGGTAAGGACAGAATCGTGGGGATAAGGTAATCCAACCCATTCTAGCTTTAAAAGGGCACATCCAGAGAGCTGGAGTGATACCGAGTCACACAAATTTTTAAAAGCAACCTTTTTCTGTGACTGCAAAATAGGACGCCCGAGGGCAAGAAGGCAGTGCACAGGGCCAAATAGAATCTTGCAACAATACATCGTCTACTCGAGGAGCACACAGAAGAGGGCGCAGAGTTTGTCTGCATAGTCCGTTTGAAGCAGGACCAACCTTATCTTCATGAATATCTTCAACGTTCCTAACCTTAAATTTTTGGGGTAAGGGTACGATAAGAAGAGCAAAATCATTCTTTTAAATCAATAGAAAGAAGAAGGACGTATTTAGGGGTAATTTGATTGATATCCTCACTCACTCTTGTGCTATCGTTTTGAATTCGGGGTAAGAGAGCTTTAGAAGTAAAAATGGCTAAATCAACATTTAGATGAGTGGGAATCATCTAAGAGAGATAAGAGTGAGCAATATAACTTATATTTTTGGAAATAGTATTTTTAAGAAATATTGCTAGTCATGAAACTAACGGTCAGGCCAACTAGGTCACAACCTGCAGTCGATATGCTCTGATACCATCGCTGTAGGGACCCCAGATATTACAATCAGGATTCCTCTGTGATTCCACCGCACTATTCCCTGGATCAGTAGATAGTGCTCACAGATTACAGTTCTGATTATCAAGGTACATATCATGCAGAAGCGTAAATATAATATTAAACTTACACATGGGCCGATTAGGCCGAAATCCATAAACTGCAGCAGCGGAAGAACGAAGCACACAGGTGGGACCTTCAGGACATGCCCACAGGCAGCCAACTGGAGGTTCGCGACCTAGCCCTTGACGTCTTCATCTTCTTCGCCAGCAGGTCCAGTCGTGTTGCCGAGGCAAGGTGATCTGATTCCTGATCCTGAATTTTGTCGCAAAAGCGAGCGTGAGCACTCCAACCCCGTGCTCCGCGAGCCAATACACAGAATGCAAATAAATAGTATGCATGGCTTAACAAAGGAGAGGCTCGGGTTGTTTTATTTGCCATAAAACGCGTCTAGTAGCATTTCTATTATTATATCGTATTGTCGTTTTTGTGACCTAAAGACTCCTCACGGCAAATGACATCATCGACTTAATCCACCAAAGACTCACGCTCTTTATTAACTGCTGTCTAAGACTCCCAACAGCGATTGCCATAATAGACTTAATCCACCGAGATTACACTTCCTTTATTGAGTGCTCTCTAAACTCCAAACAACATATGTCATCCTCTATTCAATCCACCGATCATATTCTTTCTGTATTGGTTGCTGTCTAAAACTCTAAACCGAGAGCGACATCATTTAATTAATCCACCAATCATACACTCTCTATATGGTTTGCTGTCTACAACTCCAAACAGCGAATATCATCAATTGTTCAATCCACCAATCAAATGCTGCCTAATCCTCAAACAGCGAGTATCATAATCTATATAATCCACCGAGCAAGTACTGCCTAAAACTCCAAGCAGCTAGTGACATTATTTATCTAATATCACTTATATAATCCACCAATATCTTTTGTATTCTAATCCCTAACAGTCCAATCCTTTTTGTTACTGATCCACAACCATAATTTGCTCTTCCACTTATCGCCTTATAATCTATCTCTAACTACTTCACTATTGTACCTCCACCAAGAATATCATTGATCAAGATTAATCTCCCATAGTTGTTTTCATACCTCCAAATTCCCAAGGTTCAAATTATCCATCTAATCTTTGATCAAATCATATTAATCACATCATTGTCAATATCTTCCAAGAATTTATACTAAGTATTAGTGTTGTAATCCAACAATTACCTTTATACTCCCTAATTCTCCAAAGATCATTTAAATCATCTATCTAGCCTATATATTCATTTAGACTCCACCAATTTATTTTTCCCAGAATTCACACTATCATTATCCCTATTATGATCAACATAAATCCACCAACTTCTTTATGCAATTACCATAAACAGCCATCTTCTTTTCTTACGACTCTATTTATTCTTCCCATATTTTATTTTGTAAGAATAGAAATGCCACTATTTGAAATACAATACATAAAATTTCCTGAGACCTAGCAGCTTTGGAACAAAACATAATGTTCAAGGAATATTAACATGATTTTCCATACATATGGCATCACACCATATGCCTAATATCACCATAATTTTTCCATACATATGGCATCACACCATTTGACATCTTTCAGCGTTATAGCCGCTTAACTTACCACTGGGACGACACCCAGGACAACTCAAATCAGGGCTTTCCACTGCCCTCCACTTTTCCATTTCCACCCACAAAGTTTTTGAAATAGAACTATATCTGGTTAAGTTCCCATGTCCGCCCTTGACCGTGGGCACGGCTATTCGAATAGTTTTGACTCTGCAGAGCTTGTACACTTTACCCACAAGAGACAGTTCACTCGTTGCCCCACACGATTCCTTAGCCGTGTGGTTGAGCAAACCATCACAGTAACCATTCAAAGTACCTCGCCCCTTCCATCATCTCAACCCTATGAGCTTGTCCCGCTTGCGGCAGGTCTCATAGGTTGTGCGGGAGTTCCCCTCCTATGCGCCTAGCAGCTGGATACTTCACCTTGCTAGCACGCCGCAGAAGAACTTCACCCTCTGCGGGTGTCCCGTTCAAGCCGTCACCCAGACCGCCACTTGCACTACCTCACCTCCTCCACCTATGATGATGACTTTCAGGGTCCGGTAAATTTACTAGGCCAAGTTGTACTTTACAGACTTGTGGTTGCACTTGTTTAACACAGGAGGTCATGACAAGATTCAGTCCTTAGGGTATCTGGGCGGTTCTACCACAAACCACACTCTCGTGCACACCTGCACCATACCCCCGAACCATCCGCCCAGATAATAAGCAGTTTGAGGTTTTTGGGAGTATAAAATAATCATATCCAACATATACCAGTCATTACCACCATGACTGCCCAACCAGTCATTACCACCATGACTGTTCAACCAAATTTTCTCATGATTAAAAAGTGATGCTTGGGAGTTCTCACACCCATGAGTATCTAAGCAACACTAAGCATGGCATATAATTACGGACTTATTTTTGAAAGGTTACTATTGTAATTTTGCTAGGGCGACAAAGTTCACATAATCAAGTAATCCAAAGGATGTGTAATATTATTCAAGACAAGCAATTAGGCATATAACTAGAATCAATTAAACATGTATTTGCATATAAAATAACAGCATGCAATTTAATAATTTAAACCAAAGTAATTTACAGAAAATGTAGGTTCAACATGGTCAAAGTATTGACTCGCCTGGCGTGGTTTACCGCGGTCTTGAGCTCACACGATGCTTTCTCTTCAGTTTTTGGCATTTATCTTCACTTCGAGCTTGACCTCACTGGATCCTATGAGTCTTCACGACTTCCAATTTTCTAATTACGCGATAAACAACTGAATCCAATTAAAAGCGAATAACTCAAAGGATCCCAATAAATCCGAATAAATTTAGTTTAGATTTATTATCAGTTATTGGGTGATTCAGATGATCTGAGACAAGGCCTGTGGTGTGATATTCTATGTACCTCATTTTATCGCTAGGTTAAGTTTAATTTAAATTAGGGTCTATTTATATGGGTCCTATCTTGTTATATAAATTTATGTTCAGTACCATTATTCATTTAAAACTAACATTAAGATTTAATTAGTGTCACTTTTATTATCTTACCGTTACTTTAGTTACTAATGGGCTTAGCTTCATCTCAAATTTTAGTTTAAACTTAGTTATCTTGGCAATGCTTTAGTTATCTTGGCAATGCTTGGTATATAGGGTCGTATTTCAATATTTGCTAGTTAGCAAAAATCTATGGCTACAATTTATTTAATGAAGGTATGTTGAATATCAAGCCTAGATTTTTAATTATAACTAATGGTAGCCTTTATTAAATTTGAATATTTAACTAAAAGAGATTTTCTTTATTATTGCCCTTACTTAGTAGTTAACCATTCACTTCATTTAGGCAAATCACATTAATTATTTATATGTGATAACTAGTCCAAATACTAGTGGCTTTATACCCAAATTATTTAATAGTCAAAAATAGTTCTCTTGATTGCTTAGGGTACATAGAGATGATGACTAAGGTCTTTATCATGCTATGGTCACTCCTATGTTGTTCACTAATATACAATGGCTTAGGTTTTATTTTAATTTAAAGTTATTTATCTGGGCAAAGATTGTTCTATGGAATCACATTTCATTATCTGCCACTTAGCAAAAGTCTATCGTTAGGATTTATTTCGTGGCATGATAATTATTAGGGCATATAGGTTTATATTTCAATTAAGGGTAACCTCTGTTAAACTTGGATATTTAATCTAAATCATAATGCCTTTAATAATTAAATCCTAATTAAATGTTTACACAAGTTACTCAGATATGGCGCTTATTCCAAATTTTTAAACCTTAAATAATCTCAGCTATTTCCTAATTAAGTCTTTATTGCCTTCCATGAATAAATTTCTAATTTGACTAACTATTACATAATGCAACTGGATTAAAGCAGTAAACAGAAAAAAGAGAGGAGAAAACAGTGCGGCCAAGGTCCTCGAACGCGGGACATAGAACTTTTAGGCACTCGCGGCTAGCCAACTGGGATGTTGCCCTTGAACTGATACCACAGGGAACTCAACTTTGAAGAGGCGGATGCAGCGGTGGGGCTCAAAAGGGAGTCAGCTGGCCGAAACAGGGGAGGCAGTCGGCGTGGCTGAGCTGCGGGGACGCCGGCGAGGGGGTGGCCTGGGAGGCTGGGCGGACGGCAAAACGGAACCGCGAGGAAGCCGGGATGCCATTGGGGAGGTGCCGCGGCCCGGAACGGCGGCGAGGCGGACGAGCTACGGCGCGGGGCGGCTGGCGCCGGAGAGGAAGAAGGGGAGGAATGGCGGTAGCGCGAGTAGCAGAGGGCCACGAGAAACTCACCCCGGTGGTCGACGGGGCCGGAGGAGGGCCGAGGCGTGCCGGCGGCGGAGGCCATGGGCGGCGCGGGGATGTCATCGTCGCCGGCGCGCTACGGTGCAGGGAGGAGCGGGGCGGTGCTCAGAGAAGCTTCGTGGCGGCGTGGTGATGCTTCTGAAGAGAGGAATCGAGCCGTGACGCCCGGGAGGAGCAGCGGCGGAGATGGAGGTGTCGACGGTCGGACTTGGGGCGGAAGATGGCGTCGGCGGTCTCCACTGCACCAATCTCCAATTAGTTGAAGGGGAGCGGAGATGAGGCTTAGGGGCACGAGGTGACGCGCTCGTTTCATGGAGGGGTCGCCGGGGTGGCCGGGACGGCATGGAGGCGCGGCGGCGGCTCACGGGCATGGGAGTGCTTGAGCTCAGGGAAGAGAGGAGGAAATCAGAGGGAAAGAGTGAGGAAAGAAAGGGAGTGGCGTGAGGCTATGGGGGGAAACCGACGGCTTTCATAGCTGCAGAGGGGGCGGGGGACCGGGCGGTGGGGTGGAGAATCGCCGGGCAAGGACGGGAGGCGCGGGGCTCGGCGCGCGAAGTGACTGGGCGAGCGGCGCGTGAGCAGAGGATCTTCGAGGGGGATTTGGCGTGATGGTGTGCAGTGCTGCAGCTTTGGCGCAGAGAGGGAGGAGCGGTGAGAGAGGGAGAAAAGAAAGAGAGTAGGAGGAGGGAGACGCGGACGCACAGCAGCCACACGCAGAGGCCATGAAGAAGAGAGAGGGAGGGAAAAAGAAAGAAGACAGGACCTGGAGGATGGCCGGCTGTCAGTGAGGGAAAAGAGAGAGTGGAAAAAGGAGAAAAGAAAAGAAGAGAGGGCCCACCTTCCTTAGAGAAGGAAGAGAAGGGAGGGAGGAAAGGATTTAAGCAAAATTTTAGAATCTGAATTTTTAATTTAAATTCCTATTTCATGTTTAAGATTATTGATTTCAATTTTTGAGATTTTAACCCAAATCTTGGTTCAAATTTCTAGATACAAAATTTAATATTTCTCTATCTTCTATTTTAATTAACTTTGCTCTTGGATTTCGATTTTTGATTTTATTTTGCTTAGAACAAAACTCAGGAAAACCCAAATAAGATTTTGAACAAAAAATTCAAATGCCAGTAAGATGCAAACAAAAGTTTAAAATTACTCAAAATTTCAAACATCCAAAATTTAGGATGTTACACGCACACCCCTGTAGCTTCATCACCTACCATGCCAACTCTTTTTCCTACCGTGACAACCTTACATTCTGCCATGGCAGAACCAACTCCTCCTATGGCACTTATGTCATCATCTGCCGTGATAACGCCTTCTTCTGTTGTGACAGCACTGGCCTAGCCTCTAGCTATCGCTGCCATTCCACCTGCTATCAACGATCACTTGATGACCACGTGCAACAAGGACGACTTTCGTTAACCGATTCAATGAATCAACCTTTTTGCTACGTCCATCTCTCTGATTCTAAAATCGGTTCGCTCCACTCTCAAAGATGCGAATTGGTTTGGTACCATGCAGGCTGAGTTCAATGCTCTGTAGGCCAATAATACTTGGGACCTCATTAGGGATGGCAATTGTGCCCGTTTACCTGTATACCTGTGGGTAAATACCCTAATGGAGCTGGGTATGGGATATTTTCTTTACCCACGGGTATAGAAATGGGGGAACACTCTACCCATTGGGTACGGGTATGGGTAAACTCCACCCGTACCCGCTCCGCTCGTTTACCCGCGATATAGATTAACAGGTGGTACAGTCATATTAATATCTCTAATTACTATTGATTGTTATAAACTTTTTCATATCTCTAATTGCTATTGATTGTTATAAACTTTTTTGATAGCTATTATATTTTCTAGCAACAGCGGTTGCTTATATGTACATGTCATTAGTTCAACTCTCAGATGATGATTCTTAGTTCGCGGGTAAATGGGTATGACCACGGGTGATGGGTATGGGTGTGGTTTTTCACCCGTCATTCTTCGCGGGTATACCTGTGGGCGTAAATCGGGGTCGCAGGTACGGGTTTGTGCGAGCACTACCCGTACCCACCGCACCCGATTGCCATCCCTAGACATCATCCCTTGCCTCTGGTGCTAACATAGTATCTGGCAAATGGATCTTTCGGCATAAATTTAAGCTGGGTGGGTATTTGGATCGCTACAAGGACCATCGCAGCTTCTCCCAACAACCCGGCATTGACTATGATGATACCTTCAGTCTAGTTATCAAACCAACAACCATTCGCACCGTTCTTTCTCTTTCTCGCTCTCACAGTTGGCTGGTGCATCAGCTCAATATCAACAACGTCTTCCACAGAATGCTTGCTGAAATCATATATTGTTAGTAGCCGATCGGCTTCACCGATCCCTCCAAGCCCTCTCATGTCTGTCACTTGAACAAACCTTTGTACGGTATGAAGCAAGCTCCATGCGCATGGTACAACTGGTTTGCTTTGCATCCTCTTTCTCTTGACTTCATTGCCTCCAAGGCGGACACCTCCTCGCTTTTCATTTACAAGCATGGCACTGACATTGCCTATTTGCTACTCTTCATTGACGGCATTGTGGTCACTACATCCCCTAACACATTCCTTCGGTCGATCATCGCTACTCTTCAACGTGAGTTCCCCTTGAAGGATCTTACGTGCTGCATTATTTTCTAGGTGTCTCCGCACTCATAATGCCTAGGGCATGTTCCTCTCATAAATGGCAGTACATTGCCAACATCCTCGACCGTGCCGGGATGACCTTCTGTAACTCATGCAGCATGCCTATTGACACCAACTCCAAGCTGTCTTTGTCCGGGCCTCCAGTCGTCAACGCTACTCACTACCATAGTCTCCCTGACGCCCTCCAATATCTTACTTTCACTCGTCCAAATATCGCACATGCTGTCTAGCAAGTTTGCCTACATATGCACAATCCTCGCGAGCCTCATCTCGCTCTTACCAAGTGTATTTTGCGTTACTTGAAGAGCACGACCGCCTTTGGATTACAGCTGTTTCGGTCCTCTCTCGACGCTCTTGTGGCTTACACGGATGCTGACTGGGCTAGTGCTCGGACACACGCAAGTCAACCTTCGGCTACGACATCTTCTTTGGCAACAACCTCGTCTCTTGGTCGTCCAAATGGTAGCACACAATCTCTCGCTCAAATGCTAAAGTGAAGTACCGTTCTATCGCCGAAGCTTGCTGGTTACGACAACTCCCTTTCGAGATGCATCAACCTCTTCATCAAGCTACAGTTATTTTCTGCGACAATGTCTCGGTCGTCTATTTGTCGACGAACCTAGTTCAACACTAGCAAACGAAACACGTTGAAATTAATCTCCATTTTGTTTGGGACCGTATCGCTATTAGGGTGGTCCGAGTAATGTACGTCCCGACTCACGGACATCTTTACGTGGGGTCTCCCAATACACGTGCAACGTGCGGTAGCAGGACTCCATCCAGGAATATTCTCCAAGGCAACAACTCCAACCGACTACAGCTGTATTTTCGCTTCTCTCTAGATGTAATCCCAGGTCGTTTGGGTTTGTTAACTTGTACTATTTATAGTCGTTGAATTATTGAAGATAGCGTGCGTTGAGCGCCTTCACCTGGAGGAAGAAAGTAAGAAAGAAAAGGTTGAGAGACACGCGCACGCGCAGAAGACCATACCGCACGAGAAGAAAAGGAGACTCCCGGTTCAGCTCAGGGCAACGCGTGCCAAAACCAGACCAAATACGTTCGGCGATTCCACCAACCGACCAGGCCACCGCCCGCCTCGGCGCCTCCTCCCTTCCCTGACCGCACCGCAACGTGCCCGCCGGCCGCGCCTCGCCCTCCAAACCCCAGCCGATCTAGCGCCAGGCACCACCTCCCGACCCCACCTGAACCCCTCCGGCGCCGCCACCTCGGAGGTGGGTGGCGATGCTCGGTTGATTTAGTTGGTTGGGGCATTGGAGGAGTTGCTGGGCGCGGCGGCGATGGGGTGCGTCCAGTCCACGGCGAAGCGGCAGCACCCGGGCTACGAGGACCCTGTCCACCTCGCCTCCCACACCGCCTGTGAGCTCAATCTCATCCCCTATCCCGTTCTATCTAATCTAACTTCTGCTTTCCTATGCGTATCAGCGTGAGCTAAATAGCTTTCTCGTATTCATGATTGGAAATGTAAATTGTTTCTTGCTTCTGGCGTGTATGGTACTAGGATCCTCCTCTAGATAGTCCAGGAAAATCGATACCCCAGAATCCAATTTAATTTACCTTATGCTTTAGTACTAGATAAGTTCGATCCATCTACTTTGCGCAATTGATTCACCACCCGACTTCTGAATTCTGATTGGATGTTACTTAACTTCGTGCACTTGTTTTGTTCGTGTAGTCAGTGTTAGTGAGGTCGAGGCTTTGTTCGAGCTGTTCAAGAGCATTAGTGGTTCGGTGATCGATGATGGGCTGATCAATAAGGTAAGCTTCTAACTATCCTCAGGACATCTCTGTGTTTCCTCGTCTTATTGGCATGTATGAACATCAAATAAGCACATGAGATTTGTTCGTGATTAGCTGTTGTTCATTTATTGTGGAACTGGAAATTTGAACCTTGCTGTGCTGAAATTGTATTTCTACTACATACTGGCCCCATTCAGCTGCACAACTTATGCGACAATGTCCTTTTTTCATGGATTACTTTTATCCACCAATAGTTCTATTACTTTGCCTTGTAAACGAACATGGATCTTTGTTCTATATGTGGTTCCTCACTAAACCTTTATTCTTGAAGCACAACTCAACGATTTTATTTGATAATTTGTTAGAATTGTTTGTATACCAAACTGTAACAGGCTTATTGTTATAATTTTCTGTGTACCAAATATAATAGGCAAAACTTGTTCATATGATTGTGGCCTAGAGCAGATATTATCATAAGTTATATCAAGCTATCAACATTATGGTAGCTCAGAGTTGTAGCCATTCTCTCGCATCTTACCTTGCTATATTTTGGCTGAGCTGCAAGACTTGTTTCTTGGCTCAACTACGTAGATAAGCCAACTGCTGTATTGGCAAATCTGTAATGCAAAATTCGATTTGAACAGTCATTCTAGACAGCTAGAGAGAATGTCTTTCTCATCCAGCTTTATTTATATTTTGCATCTTGTGGTCATATATCAAAGGAGTTTATTGACTGTTTTGCATCTTGTGGTCATATATCAAAGAAGTTTATTGACTGTCATGTTGCACGGACATACAGGTTTATATATACCACAGTTAGTTATCATGAATGTCGATGTCATCAGGAACCAGATTCTTTGGCAACTACGAGTAATTAATTTTTGCCATAATTTTACCATGCAGGAAGAGTTCCAGCTTGCATTATTTAAAAACAGAAGGAAGGAAAATCTTTTCGCTAATCGGGTATCCATCCCCTTGGCAACCATTCTCATTTAGGTTTTGATATGTTACATGGCGATATTACATATCATGTATTATCACATTCAGTTGTATTTACATGAAATGGACCTTGCAGATATTCGACCTTTTTGATGTCAAGAAAAAGGGTGTCATCGATTTTGGTGACTTTGTTCGAGCTTTAAATGTATTTCATCCAAACATCCCGATGGAAGAGAAAATTGATTGTAAGTTGTTGCCCTTCTGTTTCATCCTGGCTTTGTAGATACCATACCTTCACTTTCTAAAAGTTTGAACTGCTTGACAGTTTCCTTCAGGCTATATGATATGGATGGTACAGGGTTTATTGAACGGAAGGAGGTAATTTCTGGACTCACTCTGGGTCTATGCTTCTGCACATGTTCTCTAAATTTTGATTTCTTGTCGAAATTTACTGAAATTGTCCTACAGAAACAGAAGAAATATGTGTGGCTGATAATCCCGTAGTGTGTCCGCTTTAGTACTATTGAAATAATATAAGCTAATACATGCAATACTATACCTCCTATGATCCTATCCTTCATTTTTTAACTAAAACTTCTATTTTAATCCTCCTGTACAGGTAAAGCAGATGTTGATTGCTCTTCTAGGTGAATCAGAAATGAGATTATCTGATGAAATTATTGAGACAATCCTGGACAAGGTTTTGGACATTTCATAAAAAAAACTTAGTTAATTGTTACTTGAGCTGTAGATAATTCTTGTGGCTTATAACAGAGTTAAGACTTACAGTGACTTATGTGGTTAATGATGACAGACATTTTCAGATGCTGATACAAATCAGGATGGGAAAATAGATAGAACAGAGTGGGAGAATTTTGTCTCTAGGAATCCTTCCTTGTTGAAGATAATGACTCTTCCATACCTCAAGTGAGTATGATAGAAAATATAAATTCAGAAGCATTTTGCCGCAACTATATTTATCTCTCCATGCCCAAAGGAATTAATGATGTATCATTCCAAAGATTACTTGAGGCCTGTGCTTAGAAAATTTAAGGTAATTGAAGCAATGAACTTTGGTAATCTAAGCATGATGTGAAATTGGAGGGGTAAATGGGGCAAGCTATGCACAATTCATTGACTCCTAAGTGTGAGTGGGGCTAACCAGTGCTATATAGCTGTGACAAGCACACTTTATTTACTGCTAGTGCTAGGATTAAATGTTTACTTGACCTGTTGTTTTATTTCTGTCATCTGAAACTTGCGAAAAGTGGTTTACTGTATAAAGGTTGCAGCTTCTGGAACCCCCTCTGTAGTTGTTTGATGACATTGTGGTACATTTAACTGAAAGTTGTTGTGGAGTAGACCACTAGACCGCTTAAAACCATTCTTGCATTCTTTGCATGAACATTTGATTTGAGGCGACCAAAACTCTGCTAATCATTTTGCTTAACATTTCAGGGACATAACAACCACATTTCCCAGCTTTGTATTTAATTCTGAGGTTGATGATCTCGTCACATGACCACGATTCTCTTACAGATGTACAGTTAACAAAAAGAAAGAGTTTATTTTTTTGAGTGATAAAGCCAGAACATTTGCAGGTGGTCCTATTAGCAAGAATATCAAATTTGCTGCAATAGGAGTACTTAACACACGTGATGCTGTAGTTAAGCAAGACATTAGCCTTGTTTTTTCGTGTTCTTATTAGATTGAGAGTGCGCAGAGATGTAACTTTTTTTAAGTTTACCAGCGTGAAGTATTTATGTATGTTTGTGAACTGCAATTTGTTTGTGAACTGCAATTTGTAAGTGTTTGGCACTACTTATGCTTGTCACAAGTAGATCTGCTGCAATGTTCTTGTTTCCTTCAAAATTTATCCTGTTGTTGCCCAAAAAGACGGGTGAAATTTCTTGATCTCTATTTAGGACCACTTACCTGATGTGATGGATTTCAATCAATTTGTAGAACAGCAGCTGCCGAAAGTAGTCTTGTAGTGAACACATGCTTTGATGTGGAACAAAGTGGTCTAGACTCTAGTACAATAGAATGCTGTAATGCATTACACAATGCTGAGAGGATATGTACCAATCCATGTGTCTTTCCCTTTTTCTTGTGCTGTCTGAAATCTGAATGTCTGTATTGCACGATCTCACAACTCTTGTTCGGCTTCGTTATGCACACGCGCCGTGCAAACCGAGCAATATGCTGTTCTTGGGTCCAAATCATATCGTTATTACTCCCCGCGCGTTTCCCGGCCGTCGAGCCCCTCCACGTCGCCCCCAACGCTCCCTCGGCCGGCGCGTGGCGGCCGAAATTCACGTACGGTCGGGGGAGCAGTTTTGCGAAAAAGTCCCTGTGTTTTTCCGAAATTATGTAAAGGTCCTTTTTCTCGCGAAAAGGTTTCTGCCAGTTTTTTTAGCCCCTCCACTGTGCAGGATAGCCCCTGCGGTTTTCTAAATTACGTATGGGTCCTCGTTTACTTACGTACAGATTCTCGTTTTTTTACGAAAAAGGCCTTTGACTTTTTCGAAAATACACATGTACCCTCGATTTTTTACGAAAAAACCCTTTAACTTTTCCGAAAATACACATGCGCCCAACAGAGCGACATTTGCTAATTAGGAAGTTAGCAAGCACCTATTCTTACTCAAAAAAGGAAAAAAAAAAAGAAAAATCCATAGTAAGTCTGGATCAACATTCAGTAGAAGAAGGTGGGCTTGGCCCATGCAGTAGAGAAGCAATTGGGCCACTTCTGAGCCCAACAGCCGACATGGGGACCAGAAGGAAATCCCCTAAACACCCCCGGCCCTCCGGGACAGAAAGAAAGCGGAGTAAAATATCTTGCATAGTTGAGCTGTTGAGGAGTCATTTTTGCGGGAAACCCCCCGGCACGTGTTCTATTTACAGCAGCCGCCCAACGCACCTCAAGGCTCAAGCCCACGGGCTCTCTCTTCTCCCCGCTTCGTCGCCTCTTCTCTCTCTCTCTCTCTCTCTCTCTCTCTCTCTCTCTCTCTCTCTCTCGTTCCCCCACCCACACAGCTGGCGCCAAACCCTAGCCTGCCTGCACCGACCAGCCTCGGAACCCCGCGAGCCCTGCGGCTTCACCGGCAGCGGAGGCTCCAGCAGCCGTGGGGATGAGCAGCGCGTACAGGGATCGGGGATTCGGCGGCGCCGCGGAGATGGAGCGGAAGCGCATCAAGGAGGCGCTGGAGAAGCACCTGGTGGAGAGGTCGTCCCCGTCCACCTCCAGGGGTGCGGCCAAGGAGAGGGAGCGGCTTGCCGCCGGGAAGCTGTCGGCGTCGCTCGGAAAGGCCGGGAAGGTCTCCGATGGTGGTGAGAATCTAGTCGTTCGCCAAGCTTTGTTGTTCGTTTTGGGTGGTTGTTTGGATCGTTGGGCATGAAGTGCTGCATTGCCTGCTTTGGTTAAACGATGCGGCTTCTGTTGTTTTATGGGTAGAAATCATATGGTGAAATTTGGTGCCTTGTGATTGCATATTTGTGAGTTACGGCTTGCATCCGTTTCTCCATTGGAGTGAGATGCGAGAGAATGGAAGCTCACTGCATTGCCTGTAGATGAAGTAACTGAAATTTCGTTTTTTTCTGATTACTTTTCGTCTGACGTCTGTGCTTCATGTAAATACCATGCTGTGTTGGTGATATTAGGATTTAAGTACGTTTAAGCAATAGCACTTGGCAAACGAGTGAGAATGAGTAAAGTGTTTTAAGAAAAGTTGGTCTCAGTGGTATCCGGATTCATGCCAGAACATATACTGCCATAAGGAAAGAAATCGAAGATAGTAGGTGCAACAAACTTGGATTGCTGAAGATAAGAGGGGCAGACATGGCCCAAAGGCTATTGAGAAATACAAGCCTTGATTTTTTTTTTTTTTGGCCTAACTTGCAGTTTTCGTTATTGGATTACTTGCTTGTCTGCTAGAGAATGTTTTGATTCCTTCTGGTATTTGGTTTACTATGAGTCATTTCAGTCATCTTTTCTTGTTTGTCTGTCTGTTGGGCCAGTGGAGCTCTCTAGCTTCAGTCTTTTATCTGTGAGACTGTGGCATGATGTTGAAGGCAAATTAAGAACTTGCAGCAGGATGATTTTATGTACAGTAGCCTGATAGGATTCACCCCATCTTTATTAGGCTTCTTTTGGCATGAAAAAATGCTCCATGGAGAGTAAAGTAATTTCACAGTGTAATGCCAGTGCATTTGCTTCATCATCTTATTGTTTTTGTTCTGCGGGTACATGTTTTTGGTCATCTGTATGTTTTAGGATTGTTTTTGGTTACCCATCCTGTAGGTTTATTCCATGTTTACAAATTTTGCCTATTTTAATATTTTGTAGATGTCTATTGGGAATTTTGTATGTATGCGGGCTGTAATGTACGTGTTCGTGAAGTTATTTCAATTTATTTCGAGTAACAGTGCTAACGTCTATATATCTCATTTACTACCGCTGAAGTGAAAAAAAGGCGTATTTGTGATCTTATAGTTATAGATGTAGGTAGGGGTGATTAATTATACAGTTTCAGTGGTGGGTTTTGATAAGTTTTTTTTACTGAATCACATTTTTCGGTTTCTCCAACTTGGACGCTCACTCAATTAACCAAACAAAAATCAGTTAATACGAACAGTTTGTTTGATAAGATTGCAAACAAGGAAAGCAAGAAAACTAAAGAAAGAATTGGTCCAATCTCTGCATGCTTTTTGAAAAACAGAGGCAATCTTTTTCACCTAGGCTTAAGCATTGTATCAAGTAGCAATTGCCTGAGGTCACAAGGCACGAGCAAACACACAGGTGTATCACTGATGAATAAGCAGAGAGAAAAAGAGAATGGGAAGAGTGTGTTGGGAGCAGGAACAGTATGGCTTTTCTATCAAATTTTTTCGGTTACAAGGCAAGCATGGAGAACAATGCCAGAGAGAATAGGATGGGGACCGGGAGGAGCAAATGTGATGGTGGCGTGTGGAATGCTCTTCTGTTTGGGCGCTTGTGTGTATAGAAGGCATTGGTTGATCTGACCTTTCAATTCCATCCAAAGACATATCGGTGATTTCGGTTGGATCGGTGTTTGCTTGTGTGGGGCTGACATAAACTGATTACATAAATATGTAAACCTTTTCTCTTGAATCAAAGAAAGGGCTGTCTGTACTGACCAAACAAGGACATATCAGCCAGTTCAATTCAGCTTTTGGTTTTTTTCAACTTTTTGCTCACCCCTATATGTTGTTAGTCGCTGGACTCTTGCTCTTGGTGATAGCAAGATCCTAACTCTCATGGAGAGGATGACACTAGGAGATGGGGCAATTTTCTTCTTGTTTATTGCTCACACAATGCCATGCCAACCTGAGGGGTTGGAGATACATACTTATAGGCTGAGAACCAGCCAAGCATATGCTAAGATGCTATCCTAGATGCTGTCCTAAAGCGGTCAATATGCTGTCCTAAAGCAGATGCTGTCCTAAAAGCAGATGCTGTCCTAAAAGGAGATGCTGTCCTAAAAGGAGATGCTGTCCTAAAAGGAGATGCTGTCCTAAAAGGAGATGCTGTCCTAAAGCAAAAGCAGATGCTGTCCTAAAAGCAGTCAAAAGACAAAAACTACCACAGCCCCACAAAGACCACAGTACAGAGACTTATTCAGCATTCTCCCCCTAAGTCTTGTGCGTCGTCTTGTGGGAGGGTTGAACCATCCTGATCTTGGAGCAGAGCTCAAGGAACTTGATCCTTCCAAGAGGCTTGGTGAGCAAATCCGCAAGCTGATCCGTGGTGTTGATGTAGCTTGCCTTGATGCTTCCTTCATCCAAGCAGCCTCGGATGAAATGGTACTTCACCCGGATGTGCTTGCTCCGTTCATGAAAAACGGGGTTCTTTGCCAGGGCTAGGGCGGACTTGCTGTCCACCCTGAGCTCCACTGCTTCAGTGTCCCCGCCGAGGAGATCACCAAGCAGTCGAGCGAGCCAGAGGGCCTGAGTCGAAGCGGTGGAAGCCGCTATGTACTCGGCCTCACAGCTGGACAGGGCCACCACCTGCTGCTTGACTGACTGCCAGCCAACGAGGCACTTGCCGAGGAAGAAGAGAATCCCGCTTGTGCTCTTGCTGGTGTCGATGTCGCCTGCGTGGTCGCTGTCGCTGTACCCGATGAAGTGCGCCGCGCCGGGACACCTCGGGTAGTGCAAGCCGTAGTCGGAGGTGCCCGCAACGTAGCGGAGGATCCTCTTCACGGCCTGCTGATGCTCCGTCGTCGGTCGCTGCATGAACCGACTGACGTAGCCGACGGCGAACGCCAAATCTGGACGCGTGTGGACGAGGTAGCGAAGGCTGCCCACGATGCGCCGGTACTGCGTCGCGTCCACCTCCTCCGCCGTGCTGTCGCGGCTTAGCTTCAGCCTTTCCTCCATTGGAGTGTGGGCTGGGTTGCAGTCGGTGAGCCCGCCCAGCTCGACGGTGCGCTTGGCGTAGGCGGTCTGACGAAGGGAGATACCGGAGCTGTCCTGGTGGACCTCTATCCCCAGGTAGAAGGAGAGGAGCCCCAGGTCGCTCATCTGGAAGACGGTCTTCATCTCCGCCTTGAACGCCTCGACCTCGGCCTCCTTGGAGCCGGTGATCACCAGGTCGTCGACGTAGACGCCCACCAGCAGGGCGTTGCCGCCTTTGCCCCGCCGGTAGACCGCAGCCTCGTGTGCGCTCTGCTGGAACCCCATTTGCTTGAGGGTGGAGTCCAGCTTAGCATTCCAGGCTCGTGGTGCCTGCCGCAAGCCGTAGAGGGCCTTGCGCAGGCGGAGAACCTTGCCCTCCTTGCCGGGGATGACGAATCCCGGCGGTTGGCGGACGTAGACCTCCTCCTTCAAATCGCCGTTGAGGAAGGCGGACTTGACGTCCATGTGATGGACGCGCCAATCCTCCTGGGCTGCAAGTGCGAGGAGAAGACGAACGGACTCCATGCGCGCGACGGGTGCGAAGGCGTCATCGAAGTCGACCCCCTCCTGCTGCACGAAGCCTCGTGCCACCAAGCGAGCCTTGTGCTTGACGATGGTGCCGGCTTCATCCCGCTTCAGCTTGAACACCCACTTAAGGGTGATCGCGCGGTGACCGGCAGGAAGATCCGCCAGCTCCCACGTCCGGTTCCGCTCGACGGCGTCCATCTCCTGCTGCATCGCGGCACGCCATGCCTCGTCTCTCTCCGCCTCGGCGAAGGAACGGGGCTCGCCGTCGTCCTGTGCGAGGTGCAACTCCGCCTCGAAGTCGCGCTGCGCCAGTCCAGGGACCGGCTGCTCGCCGAGGAGGTCGTCCACGGTACGGTAGCGCAGAGTCTCGCCGTCGTGGTAGGCGTCGACGCGATCCTCGTCGTGAGACAGTGGAGTAGCGAACTCCACCGTGCGCTGCTCGTCGTGGACCGAAGCTGTTGGGGCCGATCCCGATGGTGTGGCCGCCGGTGCAGGAGAGTGGTGAGCCGGTGGTGAAGAGTGGGGCGTAGCCGGTGCCGAAAGTGGTGGAGCACTCGCCGGAGCTGGTGGCGAGCAAGGTGTCGAGGTGGACGAGCTCGGTGAAGACGAGCTGCTAGCTCCCCCGGCTCTCTCGAAGTGGACGTAGTCGACAACAAAGTCCCTGAGAGTCGAAGTCGAACCGTCGTCCACCGCCTTGTCCCACGTCCAGCCTCGCCCTTCGTCGAACACAGCGTCACGCGAGATGCGGACGCGCTGTGTGACAGGGTCGAGGATGCGGTAGGCCTTCGAGCCCTCCGCGTAGCCGATGAACACTCCCGGAGTGCTCCTGTCGTCAAGCTTGCCGATGTGGCCAAGCTCCTTGGCGAACGCGAGGGAGCCGAAGACCCGCAAGTGGGAGACCGCCGGCTTGCGCCCATGCCAAGCCTCGTACGGCGTCCTGCCGTCGAGCGCCTTGGTAGGCGAGCGGTTGAGGATGTAGACGGCCGTCACCACCGCTTCTCCCCAGAAGACAGCCGGCATCCCCCTCTGCTTGAGGAGGGCCCGAGCCATCCCCACAACCGTCTGGTTGCGCCGCTCGACGACGCCGTTCTGCTGCGGGCTGTACGGCGCGGAGTAGTGGCGCTGAATGCCCTCATCAGCGCAGTACGACGCGAATTCAGCCGCCGTGAATTCGCCGCCGTTGTCTGTGCGCAGCACGCGCAGCTTGCGGCCGCACTCTGCCTCCGCAACAGCCTGCGTGCGCCTGATGGCGTCCGCAGCCTCTCCCTTGCTGCCGAGGACCATCACCCACATGTAGCGGCAGAGGTCGTCGACGAGCAGCAGGAAGTAGCGTCGTCCTCCTGGTGTGGCCGGTGTCACCGGGCCACACAAGTCCCCGTGCACGAGCTCGAGCCTCTCCTTGGCTCGGAAACTCGCCTGCTGGGGAAAGGGGAGTCGCCTCTGCTTTGTCAACACGCAGACGTCGCAGAGCTGCTCCACATGGTCAAGGCACGGCAGGCCTCGCACCATTTCCGTGGCACTGAGCCGCTTCAGGGCCTCGAAGTGGAGGTGCCCAAAGCGCTCGTGCCACTGCCACGCCTCGTCGTCCCGACGAGCAGCGAGACAGATGGGTTGTGCCACCTGCACGTGAAGAGTGTAGAGTCGATTTGCGCCTCTGGTTACCTTGGCAAGAAGGCGGCGTCGAAGATCCCAAATCCGCAGCACCCCGTGCTCGATCTCGACACGCGAGCCGTTCTCATCCAGCTGTCCCAAGCTGATGATGGAGTTCCGCAGATCGGGGATGTAGTAGACGCCGGTGAGCAACCGGTGCTCGCCAGTCTTGGCGACGAAGACGACAGAGCCGACGCCCTTGATCTCCACGGCGGAGGCATCGCCGAACTTGACGGTGCCTCGAACGCCTGAGTCGAGCTCGGAGAAGAACTCCCGCCGCCCGGTCATGTGGTGGGTGGCGCCGGTGTCGAGGCACCACCCGTCGGTCTTGTCATTGACGGGACTGTCGCCGAGGAGGGCGTGTGCTTTTGGCTCGTCAAGATGGAGGAGAGCCACTGCGGCCGGTGCCGCTGGAGGTAGTTCGATGCTCGCATGAGCAATGAACAGGACCGGCTGCTCCTCCTCCGCTTGTGCGACGTGGGCCTGGCCGCGTCGTGGTTGTCGACACTCCCTGGCCCAATGACCAAGCTTGCCACAGTTGTGGCAAGAGTCGTCTCGTGCCGGCTTTTGCTTGCCAGCATCGCCGCCCTGGGCGCCTCCTCGCGCCCCTGCCTGGGCGTCTTTGCGTGGCTTGCCGCGCTTGCCATGCTTGCGGCCGCCTGTCGTGGAAGAAGGCTCCCCCTTCTTCCTGTCACCTTGGCCGGCAGCCCACTGCTCCCGAGTGAGGAGGAGCTTCCCGCCAATGGTGACGGGTCCCGAGAGGCTCTGTGGCTCATCGATGTCGACGACCTTGAGGCGACCCAACGCCTCCTCGATGGTCATCGTGGAAAGGTCCAGCAGAGACCCGATCGAGCGAGCCATCTGCTTGTACTTCTCGGGGACGCAGCGGAAGAGCTTCTCCACAGCTCTCTCTTCGCCGTAGGTGTCGTCACCGAACTGCACCAACTTCTGCAACAGAGTGTTGAGACGGAGAGCAAAGTCATCAACGTCCTCACCTGGCTTGAAGGCCAGGTGCTCCCACTCCGTGCGTAGTGCCTGCAATGTAGACTTGCGGGCGCGGTCGCTGCCGATGCGTGCTGCAGCGATGGCGTCCCAAGCCTCTTTGGCAGTCCGCTTGTTGGTAAGCGAGAACTGCATCTCGGGCGGGACTGCGGCGATGAGAGCATCCAGCGCCCGTCGATCCTGGTCGTAGTCGACGTCGCCGTACCGGACTGCATCCCACATATGCCGCACCTGGAGCTTCACCCTCATCACCGCAGCCCACTCGACGTAGTTGGTCTTGGTGAGGGTAGGCCACCCGCCGACGTCCCTGACGACAGCCTGGTACTCGTGGTGACCACGGTACCGAACCGGGGAGAGAGAGCCACGTTGCCTGTGAGGGCCGCGCTCTCCGTCGACCCGTACGCCGCCGCCGTGCGTGCCTCCTCCAGGAGCGCCACCGCCGTGTGCGCCTCCTTCAGGAGCGCCGCCGGCGCGTCCGCGCCTGTCTGGGCTGCCGCCGCGCTCGTGGGCGTGCGCGGCTGCCCATTGCGCCGTTCGCCCTTGCGCTGCCTCCCTCTCCAGCAGCTGAGGGTCCGCGTCGGCGCTGTCATCAACAGAGCCGGAGCTACTGTTGCTGCCGCGCAGAGCCTTGACCTCTGCTGCTGCCGCACGCGCTGCATCTGCCGCCGCCGCTGCTTCCACCTCCGCCCTGGCTGCTGCCAGCTCCGCCGCTGCCAGCCTTGACGCCCTTTCCGCCGCCGCAGCGGTCTCTGCCGCCGCTCGCTCGCGCTGCTCTGCCGCGACGAGCTCGGCCGTCTGCTGACGCCGCATGCTCGAGGCGACCGAGCGCTGAGACTGCCCTGCGGACATGGCGCGCTACTGGGGGGCTGTTGCGTGGAGAGAGGGCTGCTTCTGGCGAGCTGCTGCTCGTCTCCGGAGAGGAGTGAGCGGGGACAGCCGGAGCTGCTGCTGCTACCGGCTGGGGCTGCTGCGAGGCCGGAGAAGGAGATGAGCAGGAGATGCTCAAGCTACAGGATACTAAGGCTCTGATACCACTTGTTAGTCGCTGGACTCTTGCTCTTGGTGATAGCAAGATCCTAACTCTCATGGAGAGGATGACACTAGGAGATGGGGCAATTTTCTTCTTGTTTATTGCTCACACAATGCCATGCCAACCTGAGGGGTTGGAGATACATACTTATAGGCTGAGAACCAGCCAAGCATATGCTAAGATGCTATCCTAGATGCTGTCCTAAAGCGGTCAATATGCTGTCCTAAAGCAGATGCTGTCCTAAAAGCAGATGCTGTCCTAAAAGGAGATGCTGTCCTAAAAGCAGATGCTGTCCTAAAAGGAGATGCTGTCCTAAAAGGAGATGCTGTCCTAAAAGGAGATGCTGTCCTAAAGCAAAAGCAGATGCTGTCCTAAAAGCAGTCAAAAGACAAAAACTACCACAGCCCCACAAAGACCACAGTACAGAGACTTATTCAGCATATGTAGCATCACCCATATATGAACCTTAAACTTATGGAATGGGGGTGGTGTGAATAGAAAATGATACATACCATATTAGTATTGAAAGAAGAGGTTTATATTTCCACAAAAAAAATTTGAAGCGTTGGGGTAGCAGAGGATTGAACCCAGGACCACATGCTGTTGGGGTAGCAGAGGATTGAACCCAGGAGGCCAGGACCACATGCTGTAGGACTAGCGTCTTAGCCATCTCAACAACATATCTTTGTATATACAAAACAATTACTCTGCATTTATTGACCTGAAGGAGGGGGGATGGGGCAGCCCTAGGTAGGGGTGCACTCGGAGCGGATACGGACGAATATCACTTATTCTGTATCATATTTCAATTTTTTCCTCAGAGTCGGAGTCGCGCACGAATAATGCCGGATTGTCGGATAGCCATTTCTCCATTCCGTATCTATTCCATAGTCCTTCGGATGGTCGGTTGGACGGAAATTATCCCTTTTTTTGCACAGGACATTGGACAATAAGGTGCAATCAGAACGAACACGGAGAGACTAATCACTGAGATGTCAAAGGAAAAACACTCAGTATTCCCCCGTCTGTTTAGATGTCGCAATTCGCCTCTATATTATCTTATTCCTAAGTGAAGTCACAATAGATTTGTTTATATCATTGACATACGGATATATACGGACGGATATGTCCATATTTTTTTCCTCGGAGTCAGGGTCGGACACGGATAGTGCCGGATACCCATCTACCTCTTCCGTATTCGTTCCGTGAGCCTTTGGTCGGTCGGACGGAAATTGTCCGCTCCGTTTGCACCCCTAGCCCCAGGTGTTGTTCTGCCCTGGATGTAGCCATACGCAGCCTGCAGGATTTTACCCCCGATTTTCTACTGAGCTGATCAGCTCTGAGCTCTGCTAATGGCAGTCGTAATGCCTTGGTTCAGGATTGAACACCTTTGACTCGGAAGCTATAGAGTGTTATATGAACTACTCTGTTAAATTCAGTTTTATGTGGAAAAACATGATGTATTTTTCTTTGTTTTATTCATGCAGAGATATACTTTATTTTGTTGTTTCTTGAATCTATATTAAACGTGCTTTAAACTCTTGTCAGCCACTTGAAATTTCGTAATACTGTTTCTCAGGGTGTTGCTTATGTAAACCTTTGCTTTACTGCATTAGCTGCAATTATGAATAAAATCTTTACTTTTTTTAATCACTAGGTGCCTCTTTAACTTTTTTTTTTATTCTTTTGGCATTGCAGAGGAATTTGAAACTGACAGTGAAGATTCTGATGTCAGTGGTTCTGAGGGGGAGGACACATCTTGGATTTCATGGTTCTGTAGCTTGCGAGGCAATGAATTCTTCTGTGAGATCGATGATGATTATATACAGGATGATTTCAACCTCTGTGGTCTGAGCAATCAGGTGCCATATTATGATTATGCACTTGATCTCATCTTAGACATTGAGTCTTCTAATGGTGAGATTGGTTTTTCTTAAGAAAGCTACAAATTTAGTAATATATACTAAATACAACATTGGCATACCATTTATTAATCTTGCCATCTGTAACTTACATTTTTCGTACCACCTGATTATTTTGTAACATTCTTTGTTTATTTACATCAATCTCATTTCCTAAAGAAGCAAAATTCCATCGTGTATGTACGCCTCCTGTATTTAAAAATCTACAAATAGGTACTATTTAGGTGTGCTGCGGAACTCATCTAAGTGTGGCCATTTATGTACAGGTGATGTGTTCACTGAGGAGCAAAATGAATTAATCGAGTCATCTGCAGAGATGCTGTATGGATTAATTCATGCACGATACATCTTAACCAGCAAGGGTCTGGCTGCAATGGTAAGCTGCTTGATTGGCATCGAGAGATGCTTGCGTTCTTATCTCACCGGATTACTAAATTACCCTGCTTTCTTTTGCTGCAGTTGGAAAAGTTCAAGAACTATGACTTCGGAAGATGCCCTCGAGTATACTGCTGTGGCCAACCCTGTCTTCCAGCAGGGCAATCAGATATTCCTAGGTCGAGCACAGTGAAGATATATTGTCCAAAATGTGAAGATTTACATTATCCAAGATCCAAGTACCAAGGCAGTATCCTTTTGAACTTTTGTTTCATTGAAGTTTTTAGTTGAGATATTTCCATCTCCCTCTGCTAAGCAGTAAGAGTTACATGGTCCATTACATGCTGTTTTTTTTCTTTTCAAATTGTGATTTCCTATGATAACTATCCTCTCAAGCTACTGAAATATATCCCTTGTAATGAATGTCATTATACTTTCTCTAAGCCAATCGGCTGGTGTTACCATGTTAGCCTGACAGAGAAAAGGGCTGCTGATAGAGGATTAGTGATCCACATTTAACTTTTTTTGTTCATTCATTTTTCGACATGAGTCCTGCAATGGTAGATTCTTTTGGTAGGTAAACATCAATAGACATTTGTTTTGTAGTTACAATTATACTAGCATGAATCTTGTGTTGCTGTTCTGTTGCCCTTGTATATCCTTTACTTTGCCAAGACATTGACGGAGCATACTTCGGGACAACATTTCCTCATCTCTTCTTGATGACATACCCACACTTGAAGCCGCAGAAGCCATCGCAGCAATATGTTCCAAGAGTTTTTGGCTTCAAACTTCACAAGCAATCATGACAAACTTGTCTGCCCAGCTGTTGCTTGTTTTCACTAGTTTTTAGGGAGGGGGACATTGTGGCCCGAAAATGTTGCGACCTGTTGATGCGAGAACTCGTAAGCTTGCATCTTGCTGTAACTGCTGAGCAACTTTATTTGCTTTCTGGTGTTACTATTCTGTAATCCTAGGTTTTCTCCCTTGATCACGTTATGCCCATCTGCATGTTTGCAGGTTATATCATACGGATATTTCAGATGCGCCTTTCTGTGCCCTATTCGGATGCATCTTGGTCACTCCCTGGCTAGTAAAATTTTCCTACCTTTCGGGTCGTTGCTTCACAGTAGTCGAATGCCTTCAGGGTTTGTGATTTGTCTAAGCACCTTTTGTCTCAGCATTTGTATAATGGGCGCTCGTTCGTCTATTTCTGTTCCAAGTGTGCAACCATCCCTTTGTGTGTCAAATTTTTTTGCATTTGTGGTATGTGCTAGTTTACTCGCTGCGTTACTCTCTGAAGCTCTCAACTGGAGGTTGGCCTGGAAACACTTGCACATCCTGATAAATGACGAGGATTCCTGAACGTGTTTAGTCAACGTGTTCCTCAATATTCTGCGTGGTTAGCTTATCATCGTACACAGTACCAGCAAGCATATGTTAGCTGTTCCTTTTTTTCCCTAGACTGTGTAATATAGGAGTACTATTCTATTCTGATTTCTGATACTTGGATACCTTAAATAATCATTAAAACACACGTAGGATCATATCATACCATGTCGTTGTCGTGGCCCTGTGGATAAGAACGCCGATCGAATCGCCATATCAACATCACAATAACACGACGATTTTTTTCTTCGCAGAAGACCAATATTATTACATGCGTACGTACACGCTCCATTTCCTTTGTTTCGACGCGACGGCGCTTCGAATAATTTCAACAAAAACTATTGCTTACAGTTTGATTTTGTTTTCTGGCTAGAATAGAATTATTTGAAGGAATATTCTTGGTCCGATTTCGCGGTCCAATTCTGGTGGCTTATGGCTGAAAAGCACTGTAGCTGGCTGAAAAAACACTGTAGCTCTTATTTAGCATAATTAAATTTAAAAAATTAAAAAATATAAAAAATATGTTATCCAATTATATATAATACAAACAAATACGGGAAAAAAGAACTGACAAAAAAGCTCAATAAAAAGTCAAAAGTTCAAAAAAGACAAAATTTATAAATAGTGAAAAGTAAACCGGAAACTAAAAGCTGAAGTCAAAATAATCACAGCCTAATTGTGGCCAGGCCATCCAGGGGAAGGCGACGACCCGATGTCGTCTTGGTTTCCTTGCGTTTTGAGGCACAGAGACAGAAGGCAGGCAGATCCGAGGCAAAAGGCAAGCGAAGCACACGGAAATAGGAGAGGAGAGGAGAGGAGAGAACTCGAAACGCTGGCGACTAGATGCTAACTGCATGTCTGCTTCCGATCCCTGTGCTGGTCCTCTCCGGCCAGCGCTTTGCATGCATTCCATGCGCCTGCAAGCCCTGCGAAAACTTAACCGATATGACACTGCTATTAGGTGTCTACGAGTAGTAATTGTGGAACAGCGTATGCATGCCATGCCGAGTTGCTAATGAATTGGTAACCCATGGGTTTGATCATTTCTTTAGCATATTTTTTCCCCTCTAACTAAGTCGTGCAAAAGAAACTACGAAAAATAAATACATTTCTTTTCCGAGAGACGTCAGCTTCTAATAAGTTGCCTCTCAAAAGAGAGAAACGGACCGCATAGCATGGCATAGTCCAAGTCCAAAGTACTCCAGTTTATCTAAGCACTCTCAATCATTGCATCTCAATTGGATTATAAACTAACGCCGCATATGATGATGTGAAACACGTCAATAGAGCAAAAAAAAAGCTTTTACCAAAAAAAGGAGCAAAAAACGTATTAGCTAAGGTTAATTGTTGGCTATTTGATCCTGGTTCAATTGTAAACTTTATCTGTTTGGATAACTTTTAATTAAAGTTCTACAGACTCCATCAACCGATGGATTGAACATTTGCTCGGTGTAGATTGCGCTACATGCCATTAAATCAAAATAGAACCATTTCCCCAATTCATTCTGATCAACATCACACACGCAACGGGAAAATTTTACACATTTATCAGCAAGATTAGCAGGCACCGATAATTAGAGCTAGGGCTACAATTGAAACAAGACTTCGATATTTAAACAAGCAAATGATCGGTTCGGCTGAAAAGCTCGTGGCTTATGGCTGAAAACACTGTAGCTGGCTGACAAAAGCATTGTAGCTGACAGAGGCTTATTTAGCATAATTAAATTTAAAAAAATTTAAAAAAATATGTTAGCTCATTACGTATAATACAAACAACTACGAGAAAAAAAAGAACCGGCAAAAAAGCTCAACAAAAAGCCAAAAGTTCAGAAAAAGACGAAACTTATGAATAGTGGAAAATAAGCCAGAAGCCGAAGCCGAGTTGATCAGATTTAAATAAGCACTTCTGTACTTGTGCAAAAAAAAAGAAAAAAGAGAGAGCACAATCTGTATTGCAGAGTGTACTTTAGGTGCCCATTCGGTTGGGCTGAAATAAGTTAGTTTATGACTGAAACTACACTGTAACTGATGGCAGCTTATTTCACGTAACTATATTATAAAAAAATTTAAAAATAGAAAAAACATACTGGCCCATCACGGACAATGTAAATGAATACGGAAAAAAGAACCGGAAAAAAAGCTCACAAAAAGTCAAAAAATCAGAAAAAGACGAAATTTTGGAATAGTAAAAAATAAGTCAGAAGCCAGAAGTTTAAGCCGAAATGTACTATTGACTGGTTTAGTTAAAACAATTAGTTTTTATACGATGCGGTTTAAATGATCACTTTTAAAAGGCTCTTTGTTCATTTTTACTTAACATTTTTAATTTTTTATGGTTTTCATGATATAAATTTAATCGCTAATTTTTATAATCTTACACTAAGATGTACTAATAAAACTAAAATATTATGAAATTATTTTTAATAATAAATTTAATGATATAATTTTTGTATAGCGCATGTATTCTGGTAAGTCATGTAAAAAAGAACGGTGAGAGTAATTCGATATAAACCAATGATTTGGTACATTAACTAAATTCCATTACACAATGACACAGCAAAGGAAGAAAGGACGGGGGAAAAAACGCAGCGAGAACACAGGAAACAAGAGACCCCGCGAAAAATCGGTGCAGAACAGGAAGAAAAGCGTAAGGCGGCAGCCCGGCCGGCCGCGGGAGCGGCCGCCCCCCACCCCCGCCTCGCCCATGTCTCGACCTCCTCCTCCGGCCACCACCATTCCCTCCTCCCTTCCTCCTCCCACCCACGTAATTCCCCATCCCGATTCCTATTGGATGCACCACCACCACCTCCCCGCCGCCGTCGTCGCCGCCGCCGCTGCACCGGGCGCGGCTGCCGACTCCCCGCCCTCCTCCGATCCCAACCACCCGCCTCTCCCGTCCTCTCTCCGCATCCACATCCCGTCGAGCCCCCACCATGCGCTCCCCTCCACCCCGCACAAGCGCCCCGTCATGACCTCTGCCTCCACCCCGACCAGGCCGTCGCCGTCGCCCTTCACCCCGCCGCGCCGCCGCAAGCTCGCGCCCTCCGCGCCAGCACCAGCAGCTGCGGCCGTGGCCGCAAGGCACCTCCGCCTCCGCCGCCTCCTCCTCCTCTCCCTCCCCACCCTCTACTTCCTATCACCCTCGCCCGCCATCCTCCCGCCCTTCCTCCTCGCCGACTTCCTCTCCGCCGCGGCCTTCTCATGCGCCCTTCTCCTCCTCCTCTGCCTCTCCCTCCCACGCCTCCCCTTCCCGCTTCCCTTCCGATCGCGCCGAACCCCCATCCTCTGGTCCATCGGCTCCTCGCCATCCGCCTCCACCTCCGCCCCCACCACCGGCCATTTCGTCCATGTCTACAGCAACGGTGATGTCTACGAGGGCCAGTTCCACCGCGGGCGGTGCACGGGCAGCGGCGTCTACTACTACTACATGAGCGGCAGGTACGAGGGGGACTGGGTCGACGGCAAGTACGACGGCTATGGGGTCGAGACCTGGGCCAGGGGAAGCCGGTACAGGGGCCAGTACCGGCAGGGGCTCAGGCACGGGTACGGCGTCTACAGGTTCTACACCGGGGATGTGTACGCCGGGGAATGGTCCAATGGGCAGAGCCATGGGTATGGCGTGCACACCTGCGAGGATGGTAGCCGGTACATCGGGGAGTTCAAGAGAGGCGTCAAGCACGGGCTCGGCCACTACCATTTCAGGTTTGATATTGAACTCGTATTTTTCTATGCTTCTAGAGATTTTTTATCGTTGTTGTGAATTTCCCAACTAAAGGGAGGGTATATGATCCAATCCCCCGAGTTAAAATGTGCAACTAACTATCAGGCTAGTTACGATCCATTTGTCATATAGATATAGCTGGTGCAAAATGTTTGTTTGCGAGTGTGGAATTAGGTTAAATGTGCGATTGTGTTAGCTAAGGCATATGATGACTAAGGAGATTGTAGAGGTCTCATGCCTGTTTTTGGTGTTTTGCCCCAGTGATTGTTAAACATTTGCACGTTGTTGTGGGTGTATCCAGCCAAACCAAGACACTGTGATATAACCTATTAATTGTAGTTATATAGATGCTGCTTCAACATCAAAATCTTTGATAAGAACATCAGATGTACTATTAGGTTTGTATACTATGCAGTTATTTCGTGTCAACTGTAGAAGTTCTTTTCACCCGAGTAGGTGATGCATTAGCTGCAATAACATTGTTTTTTTTTGTTCCTTTCTGTTGAATGGAATGCTTCTTTCGATTAAAGTAAAAAAAACTTTGGTTAGATTGTTGTTTACAAGAGAGAGATGAGATGGTTAGCTGGTTCCCTTTATGAAAGATCCGATATAGATTTTGCTTTTTGCTATTTGTGGTGGAATCTGAAAAGGGTATAATATTATCAAGAGGGTAGCGCCCAACAATTCCCCTGTCTTTTTACCCCTGTCCTGCTCATGAATCGAAATACAAGGTACTCCTTTTACGCTCTTTCACCCCATATCATTAGGTAGCAGCAAAGCTATTGATCAGACAGAGCAGATAATCAACTGGAGAAATGAAATGCAGTAGTGTGTAGAGAAGAGAGATACTGTCATCACCTCAATCTACTAATATCTGCCAGTTTATATCAGAATGCAGAAGCAGTGCCTGTTTGAGCAGTTTAGACATATACTGTGTGCCTATTTTCTTCAGTGAGATCCTAAATCAAGTTAAAACTAGTGATAGTTTTCCTGGTTATAGTGGTGGCCCTTTTGAGGAATGGGTAGCAACTAATATATGGATATCCCAACAAGGTTTTCAATCTAATTCTAGCAATGATCTGCCAGCATGTTCACCTGTTTCAGTTGTGTGAACTCTATTTCTGCCTGACTTCTTCAAATCATGGTAGGAATTGATCTTGTGCAAATTCGTGCTACTCAAGCTGTTGTTTTTGTTCTCGACTTATTTGTGTGGCTGCAGCTAGTTATACTTTCTACTTTGGTGTCCTTAAAATCATAGAGATGTTTTTGTTCTCAGCTCTCTCTGTCTTGATCATTTGGCTTGTTAAGTTGTATCCATAATTCCATATTTGCCTATCCATGTGGTGATGTTCTGACATGGAAATATAAAGCTAAATATATCTTTTCCATTGTTGAAGACCCATTATATATATGTTGGTAACTTGTACACTTGCATAGTGCATGGGTATAGAGTAGCTATTGGTTCCTTTCGGGTTTTCAGCTCCTCTCTAATGCAAGCTGTCTTTGGTAGCAGATACACATTGATAGTCTTTCTTGTTGGTTATGTTGCATCTGTGCTCATCTGAACCTTATTGTCTGCAATGTGGTTTATTTTAATTATCCATTCTCTTTTATTAGAGTTGGTTTCTTGGAGTCAGAGCCTAGCCACATCATTGAGCTCATTTGTTACAAGTTTTGTCGATATTATTTGCTCAATTTAGATATGCATGTGTATTCCAAAAATATATTAATGTGCTGTTGTATTATCTTGTTGTTTGATAGGTTATGGGCTATATGAGTCACCATTGCTTGCGTCATGGTCTGTTTGTATTTGGAGGTCCTATTTTGTTGTCATCTTTGTACTGGCTACGTCTAAAATACCATCTCTATAGCTATTATCTTTCCACTTCCATTTACCAGATTGCTAATTTGATAGTATGTTCAGTTTTGCAAATTTCATGACATAGCGTATAAAATTGTATGTGATGTTTGCTAGTTATCCGGTGCTACCATTATGGATTCACATTAAATTGATGCATGTTTAGGTTGTAATATGTTATCATGATGTCTTTGTGCTAGTCTATCCTGGTCCAGAAGTGTTTGCTATTTTTTTAATACGATGCAGCGTGCTGTAAAATTGATATTGAGTTGAGCTTTGAACTAACATTTTGTGAACTGCTGTTTAAGGAATGGTGACACCTATGCTGGAGAGTACTTTGCTGATAGAATGCACGGTTTTGGAGTCTACAGTTTTGCCAATGGGCATAGATACGAGGGAGCATGGCATGAGGGCAGAAGGCAGGGTTTAGGCATGTATACTTTCAGGAATGGAGAGACACAAGCAGGCCACTGGCAAAACGGAGTTCTTGACACCTTAAGCACCCAAAATATTATCCCTGGGTCGCCTATTGCTGTGAACCATTCCAAGGTCCTCAATGCAGTGCAGGTAATGTGCCTGAAGACCACCATTAGTTTTCAGAAATTCTCTTTCCTCCCATGATGTTTGATACACTTGTAGTCGCTGATTTCTGATTATGTTGCACTGTCAGGAGGCGAGAAGAGCTGCAGAGAGGGCCTACGATGTCCCAAGAGTAGATGATAAGGTGAACAGGGCTGTTGCCGCAGCTAATAAAGCAGCCAATGCAGCCAGGGTGGCCGCCGTGAAGGTTGCACAAAAGCGCATCCCCAATAATGGTGATGATCTACCATTGTCAGTAGTGTGAAAATGAAGCCAAGATAAGGTTGGCACAAAGCTGCTTCGCGATATCATCGCAACACCAATTGCCCGACAGAACCTTCCATTTCCCGATAGGGAAAGTTGCTCCGCCACCGGGCCATGTCGAGTTGTCGACACCTGAGTGACTGCCGTTGCAACCAAGCTTCAGCAGAGTTTTCTGCCATTCCGTCCATACATGTTTGTGGTCTCTTTTGCGACGCAGCATAACTCCTGCGCTGAGCTTTCCGTTGTCAGAGGCAACTGATAGGTCAGTAGGTTTCCCCTGCTTTTCTTCAGTGTAATACTCATCCTATGTTAGAGATATGATGATGTACACCCCAACGCCAGGAGACAAAAAAACCTGTTTCGTTTGTCTCTCACTTTAAGCAAGTATAGAACCTACACGTTTCGCGGTTTCGGCCGTTCTGGTTGGAGAAATCAGATGCCGCCCGCCATTGTCTGTACCTTTGAACCAGAACGCATAAAGATTTCATGATCACGAGTGCGTCCTGTTGTTTTGGTGGTTGGTGTGTTACTGTAAATTGGAGTGTTATTACTACCATTAGTAGTTATTTATTATGTTGCGAGTCAATATCATTTGCCGGAACAAGAATCTGGGCTCACGCAATAATTGTTCATTAAGAAGCATTAAATCAACATCTTCAAAGAAGGGCATCATTTGCATCCATAGCATAACGTGGCATGTGTTGCGAAAAAGGAAATTCTTTTAGTACCACTTCCTGTACTTCTGACTACTGAGTAGCAACACACACTGTCATTGCAAAGTTCAGTCAAAACTGTGATCAGCTGAACTCCCAACATTTCCAGTTTCATTCCCATTTTCCAGGATTGAGGAACGACGGCGCTGCCGGAGGAACAGATTTTCCAGGAGTGTAGGACAAGTGGTTAAATGCACTGCTCAAAATTTACGAATGCATCTACACGTGTGGTGGTGTGTACATAATCGAAAAAGATGCACTGCTTAAAATTTTCGTACGCATCTACCTCAGCACACTTATTAGCCTCACTTATTTCAGCTTAGACTTTTGGTTTCTGACTTAATTTTTACTATTTCTAAATTTTGTTTTTTCTGACTTTTTGACTTTTCTTTGAGCTGTTTTGCAAGTTCTTTTTTCTGTATTCGTTTGTATTGTCTATGATGGGGTTAAGCTGTTTTTTCTATTTTTATTTTTTTTAAATTTAATTATACCAAATAAATCATCATCATCAACAGTACAATTGTAATCACAAATTAGCTTATTTCAACTCAACCGAGCGGTACTTTATATGTTACTTAGTCCTATATGTTACTTAGTCCGATGCATTGATCACGCGATCAACGGCAGGAGTTGCAATTTCGAAGCACATCCTTCGAAAAGAAGCAAAAAGGAAACCCGGAAAGGAACAAGAGGCGTCGCCATACGCAGGCTGGATAACCATCTCAACGACTCCACGCGCAAACAACCCGAATCGACCAAACGCCAACCAATCCACTCGGATTCACCTCCTCGTCCCCCTCTCCGCGGGCGACTCGGTCCGTCTCGTCGCCCTCCGGCGCCTGCGCGGCGGCCGAATCGAGATGATGATGCTGATCAACTGCTCCGGTTGCCGCACGCCGCTGGAGCTCCCGCATGGGGCGCCCTGCATCCGCTGCGCCATCTGCGGCGCCGTCACCCACGTCGCCACGCCCCCCGCGCCCGGCCCCGGCCACGCCGACCCCAGTCGCGGCGCGGGGGCCCAGCCGGCGTGGGGCCCGCCTCCCCCGCCGGCGCACGGCCGGAAGCGCGCCGTGGTCTGCGGGATCTCGTACCGTTACTCGCGGCACGAGCTCAAGGGGTGCATCAACGACGCCAAGTGCATGCGCCACCTCCTCATGACGCGATTCAACTTCCCCGACGACTCCATCATCATGCTCACCGGTAACTCCGCACTACACCTCCGCGTGGATTGAATTTTGAGTTGGTCAATTTCGGGTTAGATCCCCGTCCGTCTGTAGGGATCTGCATGTTGACGCGATTGTTTTTGGAGCGAGTGCTAGGGTTAGGATACCATGGAATAAGGGGATTGGGTATTGCATTTGAATCCGTTTTCTGCATCCTAGTTTTTCGTCTTGTGATGAATAGGCAGGGGGAATGAGGGGAAATGGTATTTTGCGTTGTTGATATCGAAAGGGTATATAAGCATTTGAGGCTACTGAAATAAACTACTTGGGGTCACACAGTGGCGAAGCCAGAAATGAAATTGAGGGTGGGCTGAACTATTTATAGGTTTAAACTAAGTTGACACAAAATTAGTCTTTTACTCTTATAAAATTTCAAATTCATATAGAAATTATAAACTGGATAGAGTAGCGATAAGCCACTTATGTATAAAATATATCAAAATTAGTGATATAATAGAAAATTATGAATGACAATGAAGTTTTAAATCATATGAAACATACTAGAATTAATCTAATTTGAATCACAAGACAATAGAAACAAAAGGTGGCATCTTTTTCCACACTCTATCCAATGTTCTTATCATTTTCACGACGGAGGGCTCGGCAACGATGGTGCCTTCGGGGCACGTGCAAGATCACATCATCACGGAGCGGCGGTGGAGGGAGAAGATCAACCAGAGGTTCATCGAGCTCTCCACCGTCATTCTCGAACTCAAAATGGTTCATATATATTTCACTTTCTTTCTTCTTTTTTTCTTTGATTGATTATCGCTTCTTTAATTTTATGATTTTCAGTACTCCTCCTCTTTAATTTTATAATTTACATATATTATTTCACTTTATTTCTTTCTTTGATCGATTGATTAGCTCTTCTTTAATTTTATGATTTTCACTTCTCCTCCTCCTTTCCGTTGTCGTCTTCTTTAATTTCATGCTTGTTGTTAACCTTCCTATCAAAGAGAGCTAGTTTTCTTTTTTGATTTATTAATCTCTTTTTCTCTCTATATATTTACTATGTATAAAATTGCCACCGGAGAGGTGAGGCTGTAGCCTCACTAAGCACCCCCGGTGGCTACGCCCCTGGGGTCACATGAATTGAGTATTTCGTCCAATTTCGTTGGAGAGACATTTAGTTGAGCTCAGCTGAAAACTGACGTTCTGAAAAAAGCAGTAGCTGAATGTGGGTTGGTTTGACCACCTGGAATGGTCAGTTGTTTAGGTCGAGATATGTGAAGCGAGATAAGATCGGAAAAATGGTTTGGTTTCCACTAATATTGTCGTCAGTCATGAGCTCTGTTTGTACATTTTTAGTCACTAACTGGAATCTAATCTAGTGAAATGCAAATGCCAGATTTCAAATATTTAAGACAGGAAAGGTGATTATATGGATCATGGGAGCTTGCCAATTTCTCTAAAAAAAGTTGTTTGTACAGTTCGTTTTTTTTTCTTTCCAAAAGTCAAAATTATTTGAAGAAAAGGAAATGCAATTCCACAATTGGGAACTTTCCAAATTGAATCTACAAGTTTTGGATGGTATTTATGTTAAACATCTTCTATTCTTCTGCGACCTGTGCATAATGCTCACTAGGCAGTACCTAATGCTGATGCCATCTTTTTTTACTATTGAACTCTTGATCTCTAGCATATTCTTTTGTTCTAAATGTAAAGGCTGCATGCTTCTAGCTTTGCTTGTTGTCAAGTAAGCCGCTCCTGTGGAGTTAGATTGTCCACTCAATTTATCACTTCCAATATAAGAAATTCGATAATCAAACTTAGATAGCGTGGACTTCAACCTTTAGTATGTCACTTGTTCCCCCAGTCTCGCTTTTGTTTCTTCCAAAAATTGGCTACTGTACTGTTGACATTAAATGTATGCATCATTTCAGATAGATATGCATTGCTTAATTATATAGAATATGCTCATAATACGATATGCTGTTACAATGTTACATTAGATACAGTTTAGGTAATCTGGTGAGTGTAAAGTTTTGATTGATTAGAAACTTTCTGGTTTATAACGTTGATTTTCTGATGATCTCTACTGCATTTCAACTCTGGAACCAGCCATAACCCAGTACATTTGGTTACTTTCTTGCTTTGCAGAAGAACAAACTGACCCTTACAAAATTCCAACGAAGCATAACATAAGGATGGCCATGTATTGGCTTGTACAAGATTGTCAACCTGGAGACTCGTTGGTGTTTCATTATTCTGGCCATGGATCACAACAAAGAAACTATAGTGGAGACGAAGTTGATGGGTTTGATGAAACCCTTTGCCCGTTGGATTTTGAGACACAGGGTATGATTGTGGATGATGAGATAAATGCAGCACTTGTTAGACCACTTCCTCATGGAGTTAAACTTCATGCACTCATAGATGCTTGTCACAGTGGGACTGCACTTGATTTGCCTTTCCTCTGCAGAATGAACAGGTTCATTTATCTTGTAAATGCTCTATTTTCTCTCTTGGCATGAGAACTTAACTGTTTCTGAAAAATATGTGAATCTTATTATCCTGTGAATCTCATTACCTGAAACTAACCTTGCAAGATACATATTACATGTCTTGAACCTAGTGTGAATGTCATGTGGCCTAATTATATTTAAGCGCAGGATGGTATGATTTTGGCATCCTGCTCAAATATTCCACTGGATGGTACTATTAGGACAGCACCAGTGAGCTAAAATTTTCTTTGCCATCTATGTCACTGCCAGTAGTTGACCTCTTATTACTTACCTAAAATATTCAAATGAAATTGAGAATTAAATGTTATGTGATTGTCATTTGTTGGCGACAGTTTTGGTGTCATATTATTTACCGTCCCATAACCTTTTTCACACCTTATTCCAGCCTTTGCGACATATATATGCTCAGTTAAATTGTCCCTGGTGCGTCAGTTAAAATTTTATCTAGCCTAGGATGGTGATGTACTTCAAGGCTAAATTGTAACCTTGTGTTTCTTTCAGTAGGTTTTGTTTTGACTAGCATAGCTCTATAGAACATTCTATTTTTGATGGAAATCTCTTCAGCTAACATTTCTTATCTATTTTGAATTTTGATACAGGAGTGGGCAATATGTGTGGGAAGATCACCGGCCACGATCTGGTGTCTGGAAAGGCACTAGTGGTGGGGAAGCTATTTCTTTTAGCGGTTGTGATGATAATCAGACATCTGCAGATACTTCAGTAAGTTGAAATTAATTTCTTCTCTGTAAAGTGAGCTGTGATTATAATGTATATGTGTTATTCTTCTACAATTATCAGGTGAATTTGTTTAAAAGATAGTTTTAGCAAGAATTCCATTGGCAGATCGTGCTTTCATACAATGTTTTCACTGTTCTTTTTTACTAGGTTTCGTTTTCCTCTGCTTTAACATGTGATTCATTTGGAATTTCTCCAATCAGGCTTTGTCAAAGATCACTTCGACTGGTGCAATGACATTTTGCTTTATCCAAGCTATCGAACGTGGGCAGGGCACCACCTATGGGAGTATCCTGAACTCCATGCGTGAGAGAATACGGGACACAGGTGGTTCAATGGGTGGTGGTGGTGCTGCTACATCGCTTATTACAATGCTTCTGACAGGGGGGAGCGTTACTACTGGTGGATTGAGACAGGTAAATTCTTGGGCTTGGCATACGCATCCGAGTATATGCTTGGCAAATCTGTATACTCTATTTAAGGCATAATAATGCGCACAATTACTTTGGAACATAATATTTGGTTGTATGAACTATGCTGATTGTTCTGTCTACTCTGCAGGAGCCACAGCTAACTTCATGCGAGCCATTTGATGTGTATGCAAAGCCCTTTTCGCTATGATGCACCTGTGGTGTTTTCCACTGCGTCCCATGATTGTTTCACTACGGTTTAAATTATCATGTACAGTTCACTGTTGAAAGGGCTCCTTTTCCATAAATAGAGTTTACTTGTATATCTGTATTGTTCCTCACAGTACAATGTTTGCCGCCTTTGAATTGTTTCCGATTTGAAGGAATGTGATTTTACTCCAGCATCCGGACCAGATAAGATTCAATCCACGGGTTGAAGAGATTGCAGACTATTTTGCAGCTCAATTCTTTTTCGTTCCCTTTTTCTTCTCTCTTGTTCTTAGAATCGTTGCAATTTTTATTGCTCAAGTGTCTGTACGCAAATAGAGCATAAGTTTTCAGTTTTGCACCCTATTGTCATTTGACTCCGTAAAGTGGTCAAACATAAAGTACGCGTGGAAAATTCTGTACGTTTGACTTGGTACGTGTCGGCCGGCCTAATGAATTCAACTTGGATAAATCCACAAAAAGCGTAACGAAGAGAGAATCACGGCCATTGCCATTGACAGCCCAAACAAGCCCATGCTGCCCAGAAAGCTCACAACGCCTGCCCATTGGTACTTAATTCTGTCGACCAACTCAGCTGGGAAACGCGCGGTGGCCAATATCAGCCAGAAAGAAGCCCAGAACAAACCACAAGTGCCCGATCTCACAAGACGCTAGTCCCGTTCCTTTTTTTAAGGCTTTTGACTCTTGAATCCGAAACAAGGAGCATCTTCTCTAAGTTGTTTCTTCAAACGGCTTTTCAAACATAAAATTGTGTGTGTTATCTGTGTCGGTGACTCCGCTATCAAACCATCAGCCGCTAGCCCCTTTTGGTTTCAATTTCTATCAGCCACAACCCAAATAATGTAATAAAATTCAAGTTGCTCCTGGGTCTTTTCTTTTCAATTCTAAAAGCTTCTTTTCGGCTTTTCTACAGTAACTAGCTTTTAAACGAGACTGGTGTCTTCTTAAGATGGGGTCTACAAGTTGATTGTAGTACATATTATAGCGACTTCATATATATCAGTAAAAACCACACGTAAGTTTTTGTTATTTCATACTCTCTCTTACAAACAGCTCAAAAATCATAAACCGCAGGCATAAACCATAAGTCGAAGCATGGCCGCTAGGAGCCTCCAGACACGCATCTCGTCATCCCGTTCAAGCTTCACACGAGGTGAGTAGACAAAGTCCATGATGCGCCTGATGAAGCGAAGGTTGCTAGCGTGCTCAATTTTATGGTAGAACCATCGCTGCAGCCAATAAGACTCCCACTTTGTCCGTGTCGAGTTAGAATATTGACGCTACACAGGTTAGAATACTGACCATCATCTAGACGCTTCGGCTGGCATCGCGCATCATGCAGGGATGCAAAGATGGAGGCACTAGGGATGGCACCCTCTGGACGCATTGCCTAGGAGTATACGGCGAGACGGACGTTTGGCATCAGCTGCTAAAGCTCTAGCTCGTACAGCCAGAGAAGGTCACCCACGAAGCGCACAGTGGGGATTCAAAGCCCGGCATCAATGTAGGCTGCAAGCACTAGCATCTCACCTCCCATGGCTGTGGCACGATCTTGTCGCTGGCAGGGAGGCAAATGACCTCGCAAGATGAGAACTTGCTGTTGTGCATGAGGGACTCCACTAGCTCATCTGTCGTGATCAATGTGCCGAATGTGTTCATCAACACACTACCAAACTTCCCTAATGCCTTCCATCGCTTGCCGACGATGACTTCAGAGCAATCTTCTTGACCATCATGGCTACTCGACGAAACCAACGCCCTGCTGCAGTTGCTTGATCACTTCCACGGGCCATTGCAAGCGGCGGGAAGATGATGACTGGAAAAGGCTCAATGGTGTATGGATGACAAAAGGCCAAAGAGATTGTAGGCAACAAGACGCAACTGATAGAGAGAGCAAGCAAATACCCAAAAGAAGAATAGCCATGGGGCTTAAGTACTCAGCTTTAATAAAGAGATAAGATTTAGACCTGTTTATTTCGGTTTCAGCTTCTGATTTCTAGCTTCCGGAAGTTATTTTGTTTTATTTTTTTCCCTTTATATTGTCCGTGAAAATATAATATTGTTTTTTCTTTACTTTATTTTAATTAAATGACTCACAAAAACTATCAATGAAAAACCAGAAACCATTAAAAAAACGAAATAAACGGGGCCTGCATCTTTCCCATATTTTAAAATCCTAGTCGGACAACAAAAATATTTTTATACAGTCTTGAACATTCTAGGCACATAATATAGTACGTATATCTAGAATCCCACGTGACTCCCTCCAAAACACATAATACTGTATCACGAATATTCTAGCCCTACCATGTAAACATATCTATCTAGCTATACAATATTGCACAACTTGAAGTATTTGCTTTTCAAAAAATATGTTTTTAAACTTTGCAATTAACAATGGCGGATGGAAAAATTACGAATGGAAAAAACGCAGAAATTATCCAGGACCGTTTTAAAGATATAGCACGGGAGGACGTGTTTTTGCGTAATTGACCTTCTCTCGACCGCGGAACCATCGGTGGTCGACGCGTGGCAATTCCGTGGCCAAGAGACACATAGTAGCGGCCGAGGAGCGCGGGCTTTTGTCTTCCTTGGCGCGTACTTCGACCACGACCATTCAACCATGGTATTTCGACCACGGCGTTTCGACCAAGACACTTCGACCACAGCTTCGACCATGATGCTTCGACCACAGCACTTCGACTATGGCATCGACCACGACACTTTGATCATTACAGCTCCCGGGTGGGCTCCCGTTCCACACGCGCGTGCAGGGGAGGCAAAAGCCCGTGTTCCCCAGCCGCTGTTCTACACCCCTACCCATGGAATTGCCATGTGTCGATCATAAGTGGTTCCCTGGTCGGGAGAGGGCTAATTGTCTGAAAACATGTCTCCTCATGTCATATTTGCAAAAAAAAAAAAATCCCTATTGCCAGATGGGGAAAAAATTCGAGATAGGCACGGGCGTACGGAAACCAAGCGGCTAATCCATTCAGGCGCCATCCGATTTCTTGTTGGGCCCGTTGAGGATAGCCGACATTTTCGAGTTGTGAAGCATTCTGTACGAACAGCCCGAGGTTCGCGGCCTGCTAAAAAGGCATGTTCTTTTTTGTTTTTAAACGGTTGTTAGGTTTTCTCATCAATCACTATTTTTTACACTAATAAATTGTAGCAAAAATTATAAGACTTAATCAAAAGAACAGGCCCGAGATGTACGCTCTACATCATCTTGGACCACTGCTTGCTAGTGGGAATTGACAATAGGACGCTGACTTGTTTTCAGTTTTCAAAAACTATTTTTCGGTTTTTCTATAATAACTAGTTTTTAAACGGAGTTCCTTTTTAGGTGATTATAAGTTGATTATAGTACACATTGTAGCGACTTCATTTATATCGATCAAAATCGCGCGCGAGTTTCTGTTACTCCGTATTCTTTCTCACGAACAGACCAAAAAGCATAAGCCGTAGCTAATAGACATAAGCCGAAGCCATATCTCCCACCTTGGCATTCAGCAGAAGATTATGGATGTCCAGGAGTGATACTTCATCATATTATATATTCCATTCGTCAAAGTTTTGCAGTTGATCCCTTCTAATTAACTGGCATGCATATATTCTCTTGTGCAGGTAAACCGGTTTAATTTCTACACCTTTTCTACCAAGGGACTGAGCGGGTATGCATGTCCCCAGCTTCAAGAACCAGGCAAGGCATAACATTTCATTTTTTTTTGCATCCTATTGTCATAAGATTTGAAGAAATGTTAACGATTTGAGGGAATGTGATGCGTTCCTTGGTTCAGAGCACATAAGATTTGAAGAGATTGTAGGCTAATTTGCTGCTGCTGAAGTGTGTATGCACTGAGCATAACACTTCAGTTTTGCCTCCTACTGAAGACAGTGTTGGAAAAATATGTACTTTTACTTGGTACGCGTGGGCCGGCCCAATGAATTCAACATAAATAAAAGCGTAACGAAGAGGGAACGTGCTCGTTGACAGCCCAATGAAAGCTGCTAATGGGCTTCGGCCGGTCTAGACTTTTGGATCAGTCAGTCTAAAATTGTATCTGGGCTAGATGAATTTTTAATGTGTTGTTTTTTGGGTCAGATTTGGGCTAGATTCGATCAGACTTTAGGCCTTAGTATTAGCATAGGAGAGAGGTCACATGAGGCAAGCTATGGAGGCTAAGGGCATGTTCTTTTACTCCGAAACCGGCGGCTTTTGACTTTTGCTACAGTACCTAACTTTCAAATGGAGTATTTTTTCAAGATGTGATCTACACGTTAAAAGCCCAACATCTGTACCAGCCAAAATCACAAGTGAGTATCTGTCTCTCCGTAATCTGTACTGTAAACAGCCAAAATTCAAAAATTTCAGCCATGAGCTGCAGCCGTTGCCAAACAGGCCCTAAAACTAAAAGGAAGGCTGAAGAGGAGGATTAGTATTAGTGCATGCAAATGGTTTGGATCAAGGTCTAAGCCTTTATTTGGGCCTGAATTGGATATAGGTTTTATAGTTTTGGATTTAGACTGGATTGGATTAAAGTAGCAAAATTTTGGATTTAGACTAGGGTTATGCTGAGCTTCGGCCCGTTGGCAGGCCTAACAAAAGCCCATGCGGCCTAGAAAGTTCACAACGTCGGCCCAATTAACTACTTACTCTGTGGACCAATTCAAGTGGGAAATGCGTGGTGAACAAACCGCGAGCGCTGGTCACAAGGTGCCGTCTGAATGAACAATTGGAACTCCAGCAAGTCTAATAAATAATGATCACGACTTTTCAAAAAAAATAATGATCACGAAGATAAGCCAAAAACTAAAATTACTGAAAAGACAAAAAAATAGAGGAGTCAACTGGTACTACAGTACATGGTGAAAAGGTGTGTCTAGACATCACCCGGATGTTTTCTTACTAACAATTATCCAAATTTAAGTCTCTTTTTTTTAAGGGGAGATTTTTTTTGGAGGGGGTGGGAGAGAATTCATGGCCATTGGATCTCTAATCTAATGGTCACAAATTTGGATGATAGATAGGAAGAAAATATCTGGATGATGTTTATCAACACCCGATGAACAATTGCAAAGCTGCTCATTTTGGAGTACAATTCCAAATGGAATCAAAAACTTAGCTAGCCTAAGTATGAATTGGACATGCCTGGTCGATGCAAGCCCCCGATCTGATGATCATGTACACATTCCTTCCCGATGCACGTACCACAGTACGTATACACAAGGGTACGTGACATGAGCATATATATACAACATCATGGTGTGTCGTGTGTGCGCGTATACGCTCAGCACAGGCACGAGGCGTCCCTACTATGCCGCGGCGGCGGCGGCCTCTGCCTCCGGCGCCCTGCGATCTTTGGCGGCGTCCAGGAACCCGACGTACAGGTCCGAGTGCCCCGTGTCGCACCTCGGCAGCGCCGTCCTCTCGCCGCCGTCAGCCATGGCCTTCACGAACGCCACGAACTGCCGCCAGTTGTCGCCGTCGAACAGCTTCTTGTTCATGCGCAGGTACGTGAACGCGCTCAGCCCCGCGCCGGCGGCGGTCGCCACCACCTGCGAGAACGCTGACTCGTCGTACCGCTCCAGCGCGTTCTCGCCGGCGAGCTCCACGCGCGCCGCCCGCGCCGCAGCCCTGACCTGCTGCACCAGGAGCTCCGGCGAGCAGCTGGCGTGCGCCGGCTGCTGCTCGTCCCTCATCTCCATGCACGTGAAGTTGAGCACCGCGCCCCGCCTAGCCAGCAGCCGGGCGATGGGCGCATACCCGTCGCGGTGCCGCGTGTTGTAGTACCCCGCCGTGAGCTCGGCGGCGTGGGAGCGCGTCCGGTAGTGCCAGTGGATGCCAGCGACCTTGGCGGACAGCGTGGCGCCCGTGCCGCCGAAGATGGCCTCGGCGGCGGCCAGGACGCGGTCGCCGTGCTCCAGGAGCATCCCCGAGTACCACTCGAGGAAGAAGTGGCCGTACTCGGTGCTCCACGTGCCGTCCCGCCGGAAGAAGCCCGTCTCCTCCGGGAGCTGCTTGTACTCGCCGGCGTCGTGCGGCCCATTCCTCCCCCACTCCTCGTGCCCTGCCGCCGCCGCCGCCGCCTGCAGCGACGCCCGCATGTACTGCACCAACCAAACGCACCAAACCAATTCACTAACGAGTCAAGGAAACGCTCTAATAAATACTAGTATAGTATGTGTTGTCGTTGCCTACCTTGTCATAGCATTGGAACTCGCCGATGCCCGGGAAACGCCAGGTGCCATTGGCCTCGGGGTAGGAAGGATACCTCAGCTCACCGCAAGGCCCCATGCCGACTTGGATCTCCTGCAAGAATTAGAGCAAAAAACACAATGTGGTTTAATCTCAGATCATCGCTCACATCATCAGACGGCAACATGTACATGCTCAATTGTAAGTACAACTGCAATGTTTGGAGACGGATGGGTTGCTTACCACGATCGTGTTGCCGAGGTAGTCGCGGAACCTCTCGCGGAAGCTGCGCATGTAGTCGGAGTAGGCCTGGATGGGGGTCCTGCCCTTGAGCACCGGCAGCGCGTCGCAGCCGAGGGAGATGTACTCGGGGTTTCGCCGGCCGGACCTGTCCGTGTACACAATGTCCGGGTTGACGCTCATCTCCTCCAGCACCCATGCCGGCAACGGGATGCTGCAACATCATTCACACCACAGTTAATTTCAGAGTCAGATACTATTCATTAGTCACACACCTAATTTGCTGCACAGTGTGAAATAGTTACAGCTTCGATTTTGATGTTATCTGCACATGTAACTTAGAATTTGATCATTCTTTGATTGCTTAAGCTACAGATAACAGTCACCTAACTCAATTGAAAATAGTGCTATCTTGTGGGAAGAGCAGGTATTCGTTGGTTAGCATTAGGCACTAGCAGGAAGCCATTTGTTCACTTATTATTGGGGAACCATTCGATCCTTTCCTTCATTGTCTGTGTTAATATCATCTCCTCCTTTTTCTATCGCTTTTATGCTTTCCCCTTGCCACTTGGATTGCTTACAGAGCTTAGGGAAGTACATATCCTTGCGTGCAAGAAACCAACAACAACAAAAATAAGGTCCAAATCTTATAATTAATCGCCATGTAACAATAACTTGTGCCCCTAATTAAGTTTTTGCAACCCGTTGAAGCTAAATAGAACAATTGGCTCCTGAAAAAAGAACACTTGCACAACAACAATCGCCATGTACTGTTACACACTCTATCTGACTTTGAACCATCGCCAGCTCCAAATTTCAGAAGGAAATGAATCGAATTGAACCAATTTAACCGTGACTTTTCCTGATACTAGTAGAACATAAAGCACGAGCTAATTAAACTAAAGGAAAATGGTGGGAGCGTTGCTTACTGGCAGGAGTCGCCGACGTTGCCGCCGCACTGGTGGAAGGACATGACCATCTGGAGGCGGAGGCCGGCGCGTTCCACCATGCGCACGAGCTCGGCGTAGGCCTCCCAGTCGTAGCGCCCTGGCCCCTCCCGCTCCACCACGCCCCACCACACGTCCACCATCACCCCCTCCATCCCCGCGCTCCGCAGCGCCATCAGACTCGCCGCCAGCGCTCGCGCCCGCGACAGCTGCCCGCCGGGGCCCACCGTGTCCAGCGGCAGCATCACGTACACCGGCACCCCCGGTGGCGGCGCGCCACCTGCGTGGCCCTGGCCCTGGCCGTGCAGCAGCTCGGGAACCGGCGCGCTGTCCAGCGGCGCCTGTGCCGCTCCCGCCCGGACGAGGCGCAGCCTGCGGGCGGTGGCCGGCGCGGGCGGGAGGGGGACGCAGCACGGCGGCGCGTCGTTGGCGGCGGGCTTGTGGAGCTTGGAGGAGGGGTCGACCGGGGACAGGAACGACGTCGAGGACCGCAGCGTGAGCGCCATGGCTTGGCTCGGATTAATCGAAGGCAAATGAGCGAAGGGCTTTTGAGTTTGTTGGGAAAGAGGTGGTGGAGAGGAGAGGAGAGATGCTTGATGCTTTGATTCGTTCGCTGTGAAAGCTAGAGGAGAGAAAAGTAGCAAATAGGAGGGAGGACTCGGTGTGGGTGCGCGGATATATTTATAGAGAGGAATTTTCAATGGAACCGTATGATGGTGATGGGCACGGGTGCTTATCACTAATTAATTAGGCGCTTTTGCTTTTGGGAGATTAGGACGCTGCGTGTCTCTCATCAGGTAGCATGCGAATTCTCTGCTAGAGAATATATTATGGTGCTGATAACTATTATCTATAATATTTTTTATGTTATCTATAGATGATGTTAAAAATATCTTATACAACAAATTATCTTTTTGTATATTTTTATAAACAATTTCTTCACGACACAATATATCTTATTTATCGTGTTACATTCGACTAATGTATAAAAAATGACTCAATTCTTTATGCTCCTCCTCTCCCTTTTATATCATTTTGTTTTCTATATAATAAAATTTATAGACAATTAATATACACTACTGTACATGATCTTAGCGTCCTAGCTAGATAGGAGTAGATCAGCTGGCCACGGAGGATTGCGCGCGTTGCTAGTCTTATCCATTTATTAAAATTTATTTTCGTCGTTTTAGGCGTCTAAGAGCACTCCTAACGCAGAAATCACCCCATAGTTTCTATACATGCCAGATCAGCAAGACACTGCTGTTGGAAACTATCCTACACAACGCATGGTGTCTTCAGGTGGGTCCGTAATAAATTGTCTCCATTCACTACGCCGTGCCGTAGAAACTACGCCGAAGGCCCCAACGCGGTACCAGGCAGTTTCTTGGACTTCGATAGGCGTGAAGACTCGGTTTCTAGATTAGAAACGGTTTCTTCATTTTTTTTCTTCTCTCTCTAATAAATTTCTTGCCACATCAGCAAATTTCCTACGTGGCAGCATAATAAATGCGTATAGAAACCACACTGGTTTCTGCATTGTGAGTGCCCTAATCGGATGCTAGCATTTTGTCTCTCAGTTCAGAGTTCAGACACCATGTTTAATTCGCATAATTAACAACATGCGTAATGGGATTGATTGATTGGGTTCATTAAGGGGCTACTTATTCCAGATCAATCAGCATCATCGTATTCTTTTTGCGATTATTCTACTCTAAGAAAACATCCCCGTATTCTTTTACCCAGTGAAAGTTGAATTAAGGAGCAACCTCTCAAAAGAAAAATAAACGATTTACACGATCAGCTTGACACGACAACGTAGTGGTCAATGGTGACGGTGCAAACAAGTAGTAGCGGTAGAAGTGGTAAGAACCGGCGAGCCGCGCAACACATGCACGCACACGTTACAGTTGGCTTAGCCGCGAGCGAGAGAAATGATTTTTTTTTGTTTTTGATTTTTAGCTTCTTCAAAAATCAAAATAAATAAAATATTTTTTTAAAATGATCCTTTGCTCAAAACTATATACGTCTTTCGTGTTAACAAGGACAAAGAAGATAGGTGGTGCTCCAACTGACCTACGGTTTATGCTTTTTAGTTGTGTCTTTTGGTTTATGATTAAAATTATGCTGTAGCGGCTATTTTTCTTAGAAAAAAAGAAGAAAAAGAAAAGGAAAACCCATTATATCATCACGGACAATGCAAAGAAATAAGGGGAAAAGAAAAGACGAAAAAGTTGATAACTCTAAAAAGCTAAAATAAGCTGAAATTAGAAGTCGACGCGTTACAAGTAGCTTATAACTTAAATAAGCCAAAATAAGTTAGAAGCTGATATCGTTTGGAGTGGGTCATATGAGCCTGTTCTTTGTGGCTACGGCTTATGCCTTTTGGCTGAAATTTTTGAATTTTGACTGTTCGTAATAGAGATCACGGAGGGAGATACTCGTATGTGATTTTGGTTGATATATATGATGTTTTTTTAGTGTACACTATAATTAACTTATAGATTCTATCTTAAAAAATACTTTATTTGAAAATTAGGTACTGAAAAAAAACCAAAAGTCGAATAGATCATGTCCTATAGTTTCAAATTGTTTCAAATGGATAAGAGCGGCATCCTTTCCTTGAACGATAAGCAAGTAAAACGGAACGGATGGATAGACTAGTATTTCTCTTTGCAAATGAGAACGGGAGTGACGTGTTCAGGTTGTGTTGTTTGGCTGCTAGTGGGACCCGGGCCTGCACGCAGAGATGCAGTCCAAGTGAGACCGGGACACGATCTCGAGCTGTTTGCGAAACCTCCTTTGTCACAGTGCGACATACTGCTGTATGAGACGAGAAAATATTCATGGCTAGACTCGTTCTACCACCTGTATTCTGCTTGTTTCTCTAAAAAAACTAAAGAAAGATATAGCGTTTTAACGGTATAGGATCCTCTCGTTTCTTCCTCAACACTCCTCCCCTCACTCGTAGATGATGGAGCATAACACTGAAGCTCTGGCCATGGTCGATGGGAGTGCCGCCGTTGTCACCAATAGGTTAATCGCACCCCACATGTTGTAGAGAGAGACCAAAGATACGGAACCTAGGTAGTAAACGGCGGCAGAGGGCGATGGGTGGCGGAGGAGTAAGGACAATCGGATCGTATTTAGACAAATATTGTTTATATCATATCCTAATCTATTTTTTCAGATTCAAAGTTAGATACGATAAGGCCGGATACAAACACGAATTCGGAGTTTCGGATATGATACCATCGGGGACGGATATATGACGGTTTTGGATCAGAAACAGATAGTATATGCAGATAATATATGCATACATAAAGAAATATATACTAAACCATACCACCATCACTTCCTTCAACTAGCAATAAATTATCTAGATTATTTAAGTACGATAGTTGACACAATACAAGTTCATCATAAGCGATAAACTCATACATAATTTCAAAAACTAATAAATTTATACATAAGTTCGAAAAACGATAAATTCATACGCAAGTTCAACATAAGTGGGGAGGATTGATGACATTGGCTAGAGTGGCTGCACTCTGGAGTTAGGTTAGGACTTGCGTAAAATCTAGACCGGTTGGTGTCTATGATGGTTGATATGCTGAGCTAGTTGGGATACTAAGTTGCTTGTCAGATATTCGGTCAAATAGTATCCGATTTACCATTTTATCGATGTTGTTTAGTTAGATTTTATCTCTCTCTCATTTTTGCTACCGTATCCAACAATAACTATCTAGTACCAACTGAATTTGGTACTAGATACTAAATTATATTCCCATATTCGATACCGATCGGATTGGACATCGGATCGATCGGAATTAACCCGTACCATTTGCACCCCTATGGGCTATGGAGAAGGGTGATGGCCTGATGGGTGGCGCCAAAGGGCAGCGCGGTGAATATTAGGTTAAGCGAAGTGAGGATAGGGGAGGGGAGATGGCACTGGATGAGGTCGCTGTCAGCCGTTGGTGGGGGAGGAGGGGCGGACGGAGGAAGAGGAGTGTGGAGCTATGATGGATGCCGAAGAAGGTGAGGAGAACGGCATAGAGGAGAGAGAAGTGGAGCTAAGAGCAACTACACCGGGGGCTCATGGTTGCAACAAGATAGCTTTCTCCATCACCTTCCTAAAAAAATCATATTCTGCCAAATGTCAAATGGGAACATCACATGTGGAGCCTCTCCAAGAGATTAACCAAAAGAAGTATCTAAATTTAGTGATTTAGCTATTCTCTAAAATGAATCTCACCCAAAAAAACAAGACTACTCCAACAGGCTATCTAAACTAGAGGGCACGCGGTGGGTCGCGTACGCGCGGGAATGGGGCGCAGCGTGCGGGAAGGAAACGCCGACCGCGCCAAGAGGCTGGATGGTGAGCGAGGTAGGCTATCCAAAAATAGAGAGCGAAGGAGGAGGGATGGAGAGCTACTAAATTTGGAGTCATTTACAGAGTCTATTGGAGACGTTTTTTCTCCAATAATAGCCAAATTTACCTTTAGAAAATGATTTAGCTCTCCTCTTGGAGTTGCTCTAACGCTGCCTAGTTGCCCAATATTGGACGGACGCCAAGCTACTTTTCCTTCACGTATATTGTATATATGTTGATAATATTGATTTGGTGCCGATTAGCTGGATTTTACTGGGATTCTGAGGTTACAAACTTAGGCCTTGTTTGATTGAATCATAATTCTAGCCTATCTACGTGGATGAGTCAGTATTTTAATTTAAATTCTTAACTTATCTATATACTCGATCAGAAATAGACTTCTCAAACGAAACCTTGCACTGTATAGAATAACAATTGTTTTTGGATGCGAATTTTGGGTGAGAAAGCAAAACAAAAAAAATTAACGAGAGTCACGTGTGGGGCCATCACGCGGTGAAATTTGATGGAGATTGTGCATAATTTCTAGGCCGTTGGTGTTTTTGGTACATGGTCGGTTTGGAAGCTTGCGATCAGCTTTAATTGCGGCCACGGCCTAAACGTGCGTCAGTGCTGAGTCAGGATCGGATCTTGTTCGTCCTTTCTCGAGGTTCATTTGGATTGCCGGTTAAACACATATATCTGCACTTTTTTCCTTCTCGATTCTCCTTCCAAATAGGGTCAACTTGAAGATGATTCGCCCTTGCGTGCAATGACCACTAACAAAATATAGTACATAAATTACTGAGGAAGCCTACATGGAGTAGAGTCATGCAGTAACATGCTGTACGAATTAGCAAGTACCCCCACCACTCTTTTGCTTTGACTACGATTTCTGCGGACGCCTTCTATAAATAGTTTCTCAAATACATTTTTTCAAATGAATTGTCGAGCCTATCGATATGTGCGTTAAACGATTTCTCAAATACGTTTTTTAAATAAATTCTTGAGTCTATCGATATGCGTGTCATTTAATCGATACCTCTATTATTTATCATCATCTAAAGACGTAAATGAAATCTATTAGGTATGGCTAAAAAAACAAGTCGAGCAAACGGAACCAAGCACAAGAAGAGCGAGGAGAATAGTGCAGTGCAGTGCAGGGGTGTGTGCGCCGTAGTACGCAGCTGCTGCGTGGGCGATGAGCTGGTGGTGACGCGGCCGCGCGTGGGCGCCAAGAGAAACGCGTGGACGGCGTGGCGACCTTATCCGCGCGCGGCGTCGCCCCACGCGATCGGCACCCCATGTTGCGGGAGGCGGCGCCAAAGCGCTTTCCGGGGCTCGAGTTGCCTCTTGTTTTCCTGCGCTTTTTTCTGTCGCGATGCCTCGTGCTTGGGCCCGTGGGCCCTACTACCAGCGACCTTTTGGGCCCTTCCTCTGTGTGTTTGTGGCTCTCCTTTCACACGGTGCCTAATTTTGTTGGCGATTTCTCCTCTTTTTTAAAAAAATAAAAACTATATTTGTGGGCTTCATCTAAAAAAGGAAAAGACTGAGAGCATCTCCAACAAATCTTCTAAAGTGCTCATATCTCCTATATTTTAGAAGAAAAAGTAAAAAAAAGGCTCCAACAGATCCCCTAAGTGGTACCCAAAAATATAGAGGACTCCATCCCTGATTTTTCGTCCCCCATATATGGAGGACGCACACCATCCCCTAAATCGGCCCCAACGCTCATGCGCCGTCCGATCCCCTAAATTCTTTGGTTGGTAGTTTTTGTGAACCCAGATTTTAATTTAGGGGATCATATTTAGAGGATTTGTTGGAGGTTACATATTTTTAGTCTTCTATATTCTAGATTGTGTCCTCTAAAAAGTGATTTAGGGGATGAGATTTAGAGGACATTGTTGGAGATGCTCTGAGCATCTTAGTTTCAGGCTCCCTACTGCTTGCCGGTGACGTCACGTATGGCTCGTATCACAGTTGACGCCTGTTTTTATTTCGGCTTACAGTTTATGAACGTGGTTTATGACTTTTAGACTATCTATTTGAGAAGGTACGGACTAATAGAAATTCATGTGCGGTTTTGATCGATATAAATAAGTCACTATATTATGTACTACAATAAACTTGTAGACCATGTATTAAAAAAAATACTCTGTTTAAAAGCTAGTTACTGTAGAAAAGCCAAAAAACAACTTTTAGAAACTGAAAAGAAGAGGCCTAACGATGATAAGTGTGATTATAGTTGGGGCATTTTTGCTACGGCTTATATAGGCCCCGTTTGTATTGGTTTCTATTTCTGATTTCTGTTTGAAGAAGCAAAAAGCTAATATGAATATCTGACTTCTCAAAACAGCTTCTACACTCCTCTCACTCCCGCTCTAGAAATAAGGCAGGGGGTCACAATAGCATTACACACCCTACTCCTCTCGCTTCTATCTCATGCACGCATCCTCACTCATTTTTCCCACTGCTCATGTTCTTTTTCTAAAAACTACTTCTTTTAGTCGCTGCTATTCATTTTCAGCCAAAAATTATCAACAGAAAACCAATACAAATATCTCCTATGCCTGTTCTTTGAAAACTAAGGCGGTTTTCTTTTTTTCCAGTTTTATGATTAAAAGGCCCTTCCCCTTGCACTTTGCCGAAATATCTCTCCCTATACCTGATATTTCCAAGAGATACATACAAATACAGGCACTCGTCTGCTGCTTTCGCAGCCCTGTGGGGGCAGTCCGTGTCATCACCTTCACCATGGCACTCCTTCCCTCCCTCTCAGCGTCTCTCTCTCGTGGACCACCGGCCATCCCCTTCCCTTCCCACAGCGGCATTGCGTGCCGGAGCTGCGCGGTTACGCGTGGACGCTATCACATTGCGGTGGTGCGTGTGCGTCTGCTTCATCAAACGGGGGAAGGCATGTCATGTGAGGCTCCGGCTAGGCACTGGTCTGAGAGGTGCGTGCATGTGCATCCGAAACGAAAGGAGCCATCTCATCATATGATTCTGATCCAAACCCACAAGGGAACGGCTGGCTAACCTGATAAATACTGGTGGCCTGTTGAAATCAGACGCCGTGCGTGCCTATAGTCATGTTATTTTGGATCCTAGCTAATAGATTTTAGTTACGGCTGACATTTTTAAATGTGTTTTTTGAGACAGACATATACTATACACAGCTTTAAACTCAAAGCTGTTTAGAGAAGTAACTTCTAGAAATTATTTTGAGAAACTACTCTGTTTATTTCGGTTTTAAAAAAACCCAAAGCTAAAAAACAAAAAAAAATGGGGAAAAAAAACATGGCCTACATCTAAGCTCGTGTTAAAAAAAATCTTGGTCGGCCAGAACACGCACGCTCTACATCGGAATCAGGCGGTGCACTATGAGCCAGGTACCGGTGAGCGTGCACGCATCGCAGATGGTTCGCAGCCAGGAGCTCTTCAAGCAAATAACCAACCTTATAAACGGTGATTACAGTTTGATACTAGTAGACTGCATGCGGTGGATAACCGGGGAATGGAAGCAATGTGAAAATCTGACGAACCTGAAATGCCCATCAAAATGCGGAGAGTACGAAGCACAGGCCGTGCAAAGGATGGATGGTGTATGTTTTCAAGTATTGGAATTCGGAAGCAGCAGCTCTGTGATTCGTTCCTTGCTTGGTTAGCAGATAATGACAAGCATCATAATAGCAGAAATGCAAACCCCAACAGTAACAGAAAAGCAGAGCCAGGGCAAAAAAAATGTCACGCTCAATTATCCAATGCTGGGGGAAAAACTGTAACAAAAGCTTACCGAATTTGCATTTACAATCATCTTTTCCCACTACTTTACACTCAAAACACCCAGACTGTTCGTGCAAGGTTCAATGTAGAAGCTTTGATGCATGTCTGACAAAGGCTTCAGAGAAATGGAGATCGATATTAAGGAAGCGAGGTAAACCTGAAACTGGCTCTCTCAGTTCCTAGCCGAGCTTTCTTGCACGAGAATGCTGGATCTCTCTTGTGCCTAGCCGAGTTTTCTTGCACGCATGTATTTCCCTATATTGTGTACAACACTCTTTATGTGGCTGCGCCAATGCACGGCATGCTTGCTTTTCTTCTCATAGTCTCTCCGATGCTCGCTGGAGATAAGAGTCAGATATCTTCTTAGGCTTCAGCTCAGACTGTTCTTTTGGCAGGCGCCATGAATTGCAGTGAACCGGTCTGAACTGGGTAGATATAGCATCCCCATGGCTAAGCATCAGACGGTGCCCATATTATTTGCCCTCAGACACTGCATCCTCCGCATATCTCTCGTTCACGCAGAAACACAATCAAGAGGGGGCTCCTCGAAAGCAGACACTGAAGGCGGAAATACTTGTATTACGAGTAAAGATGGCAATGGGTACCCATAACCCGAAACCCGATGGGTAATTACCCCATTAGGGTATATATATGGGTTAAAATGTCTACCCATGGGTCTACTAATGGAGAAAAATAGGACCCAATGGGTACGCGGGTGTGGGTATGGTTTGACACTACCCATACCCATTACCCAATGGATACCCGAGTATTTGTAGCCCAGCCCACACAACAAATAATTATATTTGGCCTAGCCCAATAGATGTAAACTAAAACCCTAACCCTATTCCCCAGACGGCCGCCAGACCCCAATTCCCCATTTCACAGCCTCCAAGCCGTTCGGGGCTTCGGGCGCCGCCGCCATCCTCCAAGCTGTTCCGCGCCGCCGCCCTCCAAGCCGTTCGGCGCCGCTGCCCCCCTCGCCGTTCGACGCCGCCGCCCTCCAAGCCATCCTCGCCACCCTCTGCCAAGCCGCCGCCGCACTCTGCCAAGCCGCTGCCGTCACCCATCTGCCAAGCCGTTGACGCCTATAGCGGCACTCTCCGGCTTGACGAACGACGACAGTCGGTGAAGCTTACTCGCCTCCTTTAACCCTTGTTTCCATTGCAGGAAGCTTAATAATGTGCTATTGCCTATTGGCCACTGTCCATTGGCCTTTTGATGTACTGATTATTGAAGTAGTGAAGTGAATGAAGTCATATACCTCCTGATGGTTGTATTCTGGAATGGTTTATGCACTATTATGTTGGATTGGATTATGCGCTATTATGTTGGATTGGATTATGCACTATTATGTTGGATTGGGTTATGCATTGGTATGCTTATGCACTCTTTAATTTAAATGGTGATCTTGTTGTTTAGGTGATTTGATCCTTAATCTTGTATATCATGTCTCGGGTATGGGTCACCCGCCGGGTTTATTTCACCCGCGTGGGTATGGGTTTGGGGGAAATGTTGTACCCGCCTGTGTTATTGGGTCCTCCAGTAGGGATATTTTTGCTTAATGGAGGTGGGTTTGGGGTGGTGAAACCCAATGGGTATAGACCCATTGCCATCTTTAATTACGAGCGATTGGTTTATATAGAATACAAGAGATAAGGCGGTTTCTAAACAAATCGAATACATGTTAAGATAGAATCTTAACAAGCTAGGAAAGTTATCTTCTATAGGTGCGCATGTATTCGGACTCGGTCTCGTACCGTGCATGGATCATGTGGTCTAACACCCCCTCCGCGTAGTCGGAGCAAGAGCACAACAGACGTTTAGGCTGGAGCGGAACTCGTTGAAGACGGACGATGGTAGTCTCTTGGTGAAGATGTCCTCGTACTGAGATGACGTTGGCACATGCATGACATGGACATAACCGAAAGCAACCCGTTAGCACACAAAATGGAAATCGATCTTGACATGTTTCATGCGTTGATGTTGAATGGGATTGGTGGAGAGATAGACGGCGCTGATATTGTCACAGTACACCACGATGGCCTTCTGGAGGGGGTGACGGAGCTCGTGGAGGAGTTGGCGCAGCCAACAAGTCTCGGCGACTGCTTTAGCGACGACATAGTACACAACTTCGGCGCTCGAGCGAGAGACAACCTATTGGCGCTTGGAGGACCACGACACCAGATTGTCGCCGAGGAAGACACTGTAGCCGGAGGTAGACTTGCGCGTGTCAGGGTAGCTGGCCCAGTCAGCATTGGTGTAGGCCGTGAGTGATGTGGGTGACGAGCGGTGCAGCTATAAACCGAAGTCGACAGTACCTTGGAGATACTGGAGAATCCGCTTGATCGCATTGAGGTGCGGTTCGCGGGGGTCTTGCATGTGCAAGCAAACTTGATGTATGGCATATGTTTGTCCGGCCTGGTGAAGGTCAAGTACTGGAGTGCCCCAACGAGACTTCTGGTACTCAATGGGACTGTCGATGGGTGATCCGGCGGAGGAGAGCTTGGACTACGTGTCGACAGGGAGCCAATGAGCCAGTTCGAGGATGGAGCGGATGAGTTGTTTGTCGTACCACAACAAGATTGCCCCTGATCAGCCGTAGCAAAAAAAAATCAGTAAAATCAATATGAACAGCCATATAAACCATTCCAATTGGAATGGAATCATTTCTTCACTTTTCCCACTGCAAAAATAGGCCTAAGCCCATTAAGAAGAGGTGCGGTGCGGCTTTACATGGAGCAGCATTCGGCCCACATAGACCACTGGGACTATTCTAAGCTCGGTCTAGATTCTAGAATGCAATGCACGGCCCAAGCTATAGCAAATTGGTAAAATCACACCCACATCTCTTTGCCTAGACTGCCGCTTCACTGCGAAAAGTACTGAGTGGCTCGTGTTACCACAAGCTCGAAACTAACTGAACAAGAGGATGGAAGTTGGGAGGAAGAGACAGACAGTGAATCCGGCCGTTTCAGCAGTCAGTCAGTAACCTTGCTAGCTACTTCACAATGGCATCCATCACAGTTTGGATTCCCAGCAGATGTATGTAAGGAAACACAGGTGAAGCCAACAACAGTTAAATCTTCTCCCGTGGCCGGTGCTAAAGTCTGAACAAACCTTAGCACAAATTCTCCACCACACCGCACGGTGATTTGGAGACCATCAACCATGCGTTCGGTTCCAACCAATGCTAATAGCCCCGTTAAAAAAAAGGCGAAATTGTGCGAATGCAACCGTCCTCCAAATTGAAGAGCGCCAGAGCCTGGCTTCAAATCTAAGTGTCTATACAGACACAGCATGCTAATCATTCGAAAAAGAAATAATTGATCTGTATCACTTGAGTTGAAATGCTTTCGCCAGCGAGGGCATCCTGACCTAACAGTCTATTTACATGTTTGCTGACCAAAGAATTATATTCCTAGTTTTTTTTTCGAGATCAAATCGCACGTATGAAGTATCCAATTCCCTCTGGATTCATGCACTTCTCGTGGTCAAGAGACATCATCTCTTTGCCTAAACCACCATGATTTTGCTCCCCAGAAAAAAAAAAGAAAGGAAAGAAAAGAGAAGAGAAGAGAATCTCTCCATGCATGATGATGGCATCTACCTCTGCATTTTTTTTTGACAAGTTAATAATGAGATCAGTGTTCAATTTTAGGACCAAAGGGGACTAGGCATCGTCCTGTACTGCACCTTAGCTAGAACATTCCTTGACAATTCAATTCCATAAGCAATTTGTGTTTGATCGCTCATTACATAGCATAAGATGAACGGATATGTTCTAGCTATTCAGGAATTCCCTTGCAACATCTTGCTGGAAGGAGGATGATCCAGTCCAAGGAAAGCACCCTTGTAGCCTAGTTGAACTGTCATTTTGATCTTTAATTTGTTGTGTTCCGGTGCACAGAAAAGAGGATCGGTTCTAGAGTGTTCTTACCCTTATACGTGCACACATTTGATTCTCTTTTAGCTGAAACAGAATCCATCCATCCACAAGCACAGCTTTCGTATTGAAGTTTGGTACATGTAATTTTCAGTTTCCATCATTCCCTTCGAGGTGTGTAGTGTAGGCCTCATCAACTTGCACAACTTCACTGAAAAGAGAGGCATGGTTTCGTTTCTGGTTATGGCTAGTATAGCACAGTGTCTTCCCTTCACTGGTTTGCTTGCTGATATTGACATTTGACATCAGCGCTTTGGTCATTGGATTGTCGCTGTCAATTCCCAGCCAAGAGAGAGGTCACTGAACAATGTCAAGCAGGTCATTTTTCTCCTCCTAATGCGTACATACTTCGCCCTGTGGAAACCACCGGTTAATTAATTGATCAAGACATCGTTTCTGGAATGAACTCTCCCAGCGTTGTCCGATGCCTTCGGTGTCAAACTTGCCTTTTTCTCACGCACTTGTATGGCTTCGTCATATATCATTGCAAAAAGGGCTGTGTCATATATCATTGCAAAAACTAGCTTTGTGCCTTCTTCCTTTCTCGTTTTCTCCCCTCTTCTTTTTCTTACCTCCGTGTAGATGTATGTAAGGTTTATTAGACTGGGACGCATCCTTACAACTGTCTCGTTCTCCATCAGAGATCAGACACCGATATTGATGTCCTGCAAATTTCTGTCCATACAAACAATGTTACTGGTAATTCAGAAACGGCAACTGGCAACAAAACAAGAGAATAAATCAATACCGGAATAGCACACAGATGGTAGGATCCAACTCAAAGAATTACTTCTGATGAATTGTGAGGTATCTGCAAATCACCATCGGACAGAACACCATCCATGCATGTTTGATGCTTCTAAGAAAGACAAAAGATAAAGAGTACCAAAGTTGTACAAGGAGCTGAACATAATTTCCAACCATCAGTCAACAATACGATGAATGAAACCGATCGATCTATTCTACACCTTCAAATTCAGACACGCCCAATTGCCTGTATCTTGTTGAACGCATTATTGATCTAACCCAATCAATTAGGGGTTGCCTTGTGTTTATTTGATACACGGGCTCAATTAAGGTGACAGAGATCTAGATCGCGGTATAGTAGTGATGGGCTAGGTATGTACTCATCAGTCGTGATGGTTGGAAGAATACTACTTCTCCATGTACACAAGTGCCCTGGCCTGTTGCATAATAAGTCATTATGCATCCTGCTGAGTACTAATTAAGAGGAGCACGAGCAGAGAATGAGATAAGGAGATTAAATTAGGTAAAGCACATGATGCACGCCTGCTTAAGAACCGAAAGTGAGATGCAGAAAGATGGGGAGTAGAGTAGCTTCTTTCTCCTAGTCACCTACTGGCCTGACCACCCCCCTCATGATGCCTCCAAATAGTGAACTTTTTGGGAAAGCCAAGAACGGCAATTAATCAGTTGGTAATCAACAATCTTGCCTTGGCTTGGCTTAAAACTCAAACTAGTAATTAAATTCGAGCTGGACGCAACTAGATACCAGATCACTATGTTGCAGCCAATTATGCATGCACTACTCAGATCTACTCTCTTGAGGTTCCTGGCTGGTGGATGAACACCTGACCCAACCCCCCCTCTCTTCGTTTGTAAAGCAGCATGCGGTGGCCATTATGAAAGCTGCCTTGTACCACTGACACGAACAACCAGAAGCGAAAATGGTGGGGTGTTGTTCTTGGCACGTACGTAGTCCTACTTGATGGATCGGCTTTGATGAAGTGTCGATCGAACGATTGATTAATGTGCGTTATAGGTGAGTGGTGGTTGGACGAGATCGATCAAAAATACTATGGCTATGATATTTTAGATTATACCGGATGGTTTTTTTATTATAACGAATGATTTTTATCTATATTTTTTGAAACGATAAATATGTCGCTATAAACGAGATCTCGCTCGTTTCAGCTTCTGACTTTTAATTCACTATTTATTAATTTTATCTGTTTTTATTTTTAGGGTTTTTTACCATTTATTTTTTTCCCTTGTATTTTTTCCTATTGTCTGTGTAGACTAACATATTTTTTTCTATTTTAAATTTTTAAAAAATTTAATTACACTAAATAAAATACTATCAGCTATAATAAAAAATAAATTAGCTATAGTAAAATGTTATAAGTCATTATCAAAGCTAAAAGGTTTTAAATTTAGAAAGTTAAGCCGTTATATTTATTTATACTTTACATTAGCGGAACGCGAAAGAAAAATAACAAAAAAAAAAAGAGAACAGGCCTTGTCATGTCACGTGACTCACGTATGATGTGGCCGGCCGATGATGGACTAGCTGGGATGTCACGCTAATAGATTGACACCTTAAAGCTAGCGGACGATCAGAAACGACGTGTACTAGTAGCGTATCTACACGAGAGTAATAGCTAGTAGATTTTTTTTTATTGAAGCCTCGCTGGGATCTTGTCATCTTGTATCTATCCGACCACGAGTCCATGACCTAGAAGCGGGAGTGGAGAATGGGTCATCTCATGCATCACGAACGAATACGGTACGATATGCATGATCCACCTTAAGAAGGGTGCACCGTCTCCCGTTCTTTTTTCTCTATGCAATGCTTGGGTGGATGAATGATCTCTAGGAACGCTACGCGCATTAGCATGTTTGTATGGAATTCTGGTTTAATATGAAAATCCTTCTCTTACTTTTATCTTACATACACATCTCTGTAACTCTGTTATTTTTTATAACACTCATTTCTATCTTCTAAAAATTACTTCTTTTAGTTATTATTATTTATTTATTTTTAGCCAAAATTTAACAACCTCAGCTAAAATACATAGCCATGTTCAATGTAAACAGGATCTTAGCTAGGTGATGCCAATAACCTCACTGGCCTCCTTGAGCACAGCATTTATATGCCAAGCACTAATTGCCCTATTTTTTGTTTTTAGTAAGTTTCGATTTTTTTAAATAAAATACTATTTATTAGATTAATAGATTGTAACTAAAAGTCATGATATAGGCGCAATATTCGAAACGAAACTGATGGAAAGCGCGCGCCTCAGCCTGATCAAAACGGCTAGCGCACGTGAAAAAGAAAGCAAGGAAGAATCTCGAGTACGCACTCTGCACAAGATGGGGCGGATAGATGCCGTCGGATCGACGTTGCAAGGCAAGGCAGCGCAAAAGCCGACCGACCAGCAGCGAGCTGGGCAGGCATGCACGTAGCCATCAGGACCAACCCTGCCGCTGACCTGGCAGGCATCAGCCACCAATTACCAAAGTAAACTTAAGACGGACGGACGGGACGGGCAGGGCAGGCGGTCGACCAGTCACCTTTTCTCCTTTTCCTCTCTTGCTCGGCAGCCGCAACAAATTACTAGGGCTTCCTTCCTTTTCCATTTTCACACGGTTTAGGCTGCTGAAAGAGTCTGCCGTTTTATTTGATTTTATTTTTTAGAAATAAAATTAAAAAATATATTTTATAGCTTGTCTTTTCAGATTGTCTAAGATTTTCACTCATATAAAGATAATACTATTTTTACTATAACTTCTCGTTTCATTTACACACAGTTTAAGCTGTTGAAAGAGTCTACTATAAGAAACTGTTTTATTTGATTTTACTTTTTATAAATAAAAGCTAAAAATATATTTAATAGCTTTTCTTTTAAGATTGTCTAAGAAGTTTCACTCATCTAAAGATAATACTATTTTATACTTTTTTTTACTATAACTTCTTGTTTCACACCTCTCACTATTTGTGTTGATTTGTAGACTCCAATTGTGCGGTTTTTATATAAAATTTTATTTATTTAATATAGTTAAGAGATAATTAAGATGATATTATCAAAAGAGAACGGAACCTCCGTCCACTGGTTACAATTGCGCAGTTTTTGCATGCAGGTAGCTGCACGCGCCATCAGGGCTCAGGCATTCACGCATCGATCGGCCCGAGCAGAAATCTAGATGGCACCAACTACGTGCCGGACACGGACGCATGCGGGCCCGCTCGTCAGTCGCCACGATCGCACGGCCAGTAGCTAGGTGGGCCCTCTCGTCTCGCTGGCCCACCTGTCAGTCACGTATCTTCCTGTGCTAGATGTTCTGACGAACTCTGGCTCCCGGTTTTCAGACTTCCAGTGGGAAGAAAGGAGATATGAGCCTGATCAACTCGGTTTCGGCTTCTGACTTCTGGCTTATTTTTTATTATTCATAAATTTCGTTTTTTTCTGAACTTTTGGCTTTTTATTGAGCTTTTTTGCTGGTTCTTTTTTTCCCGTATTTATTTGTATTATATGTAATGGGCTAACATATTTTTTATTTTTAAATTTTTTTAAATTTAATTATACTAAATAAGCATCTGTCATCTACAGTGTTTTTTTCAGCCAGCTACAGTATTTTCAGTCATAAGCCACGAGCTTTTCAACCGAACCGATCACCACCTAAGGAGAATCGATTGGGCGTATATATCTTTCATCCGTGCCGGAGGTTGCGAGCATCCATCGATCACGCCCGCTGGTGCATGCTCGCTTTTCGGGGAAAGGGCTCATCTTTCACAAAATCTATTTACCCGCCCATAAAAATCTCTAGCAAGATTCGACTAGAAGAGAATCGGTAAGGGTTGCTCGTTCTGGGTTTTAAGCCCAAGTATTTAGACTATTTTACATTGTAACAATATTTTTTTATTGTAGCTATTAATAGTTTTTTCATGTATTTAAATTCAATATTTTAAAAAATATATTATCACAGACAATATAAAGAATACATAAATAAAATACAAAACCCAAAAAACTAAAAAAACAAAGCTAAAAAGCTAAAAATTAAAAAGTTTCAGCCCAAATGAGAATTCCCTCGTGATGTATTATTGCAAACTACTACTTCAGGTAGCTTGCACGGTGCCGTACGCAAGTTGTGTTGGTTTACACTTGAGTTGGCATGCACATGCTCCTATGGTACTCAGACTCTCAGCCAGTCATGTACGGGGGAGCATTTGGGAATTGTAATCTTTGGTGGTGATCGATTCGGCTGAAAAGCTCTTGGTTTATGGCTGAAAACACTGTAGCTCTTGGTTTTTGGGAATCGTAATCTTCTCTCTCACACAAGCTGGTGATCAGTTGGGCTTAAAAGCTCATGGCTGAAAATACTATAACTAGCTGAAAAAACACTGTACTTGACAGAGACTTATTTAGCATAATTAAATTTAAAAAAATTAAAAATATAAAAAAAATATATTACCCCATTACGTATAATACAAACAAATACGGGAAAAAAAGAACCGGTAAAAAACCTCAACAAAAAACCAAAATTTCAGAAAAAGACAAAATTTATGAATATTGAAAAATAAGCTGGAAGCCAAAAGCTTAAGCCCAACCGATCGCTGCTGTGTGAAAGAGAAAATAAAAAGAAAACACGTGTGTATTGTACACTGGTCCTGCAGCTGATAGATAACTTCACGTAAATTGTAGTAAGAGTACGTGTCCCGTGCTAGCTCAACTCGTCCAAGATTTTGACGAAAACTTACTGCACCCAAGGCCAAAATATTTACGATGCTGCTAGCTAGCTAGCAAGCTTCCAGTCCATATGGAGCTGGAGACTTTCTGCCGTGCCGTGCCGTGCGTGTGGTCTGTTCTCCTCACGTCTCAGGCTCTCTTAAGAGGTCCAATAGTGGAGTGCCTCTGAATATATACTGCATATCCAGCGATCAGTACAATATAGTACTAGTATGAAAACACATGCAGTACGCGATGCAATCCTTGGTCCCTACGCAATCAATCAATACTTGAAAAAAAAACAAACGAGAGCTAGCTAGCCTTGATCAGCAGACAGCCTGCACCACTACGATCGATCGAGCTCGCATCAATCCATGAACATATCGACAAGTCGCGCAGAATCGCTGCAGGTATTGGCAACACATATTGCGAGCGAACAAACAAACAACAAGGACGACATCGCTGGAGCTACCGAGCTAGTATAATGTATAGTGCGGTATAGCTAAGCTGACTCCCTTGGCATGCATCCATTGTTAGTTGCATGCGTATCATCCAACCTTTTTCTTACTTTTTTATTCTTCTTTGAGAAAGAAACTCCAACCTGTTTCTTTTCCTTCCCATAAATCAAGCTGAAAACACAGGTTGGCCGCACCAAACCTAACACATCCAGAATGCGGATACATCAGCATCCTTTTTTTTTCTCCGTCTTATAAACTTTTACTGATACTCGAGAGACGTCCGATGATCGATCGGACGAGCCAAAACACCTGCATTCCCTCCTCGCAATTGTCTATTCGGTCCTATTCTTTTTAACTAAAAATAATCGCTATTTATTAGATCAATACTTACTTTGTTTTTTTATTTGATGCTTTTGATTTTTTAGGTCTCCAAGATATAACCTGGATCGCTACTTTTATAACTTTATACTAAGATATATTAATATAAATATAATATTATAAAAAATTTAACGATAAATCTAATGATATAACTTTTCATATAGCGAATCTAGATAGTTTTGAGTCTATTAACTGTCAAATTTTAAAAAATCTAACAGCGTGAATATTAGAAAATCAAGTAGATTAGTTGAGTCTAATGACAGGTAAACTTTTAAAAATTTGACAGCATGAATGTCGAAAAATAATTAAAAAAGCATACAGTAAACTTATAACCCTAAACAACATGTCCTCCGCCACGCGATGATCGACACCGTGGCACCATCATTTCACAAGCCACCGCCACCGAGGCCCCACAAGCCGTTCCCCTCCACCAAAACCTCCGCTCCGCCCCACGACGCAGACGTGGGCGGGTCGCGAATTAAAGGCTGCGCCGCACGCAGCGCAGCGCGCGCCCTCTCTGACGTGCGCGGCGAACAGCCGACAGCACCGCCGCGATCCACTCCCCTACGTCCGATCTGGATCGCACGGCCCTGGAGACGCCCACGTACGCGCTCACGTGATCGCCGCATCTCCCGCCACTTCCCTCCCTCGCCTCGCCTGCTGCCTTGAACCGCGTCGCCATATGGCATGGGAGACTGCCGTTGCAGCATTGCACTGAACTGTAGCACTCGTGGTAGAAAATGTACAGCATAAACGCGGTAAAATTTGCATCTTGTATGCATCAGCACTAAACACGGCCTTGTCTTACAAAATTTACCGAGCACAAAGCTTCTCGGAATCAGAAGCAGCGAAAGGTAATTGTACTGGCACAGCAAAAAAGATGAGCTAGTAATGGAATTCCACTAGTAATCGAGGGATTAACTGGATTAATTAACAAATGAAAAGGAAGAAAAAGGAACAGTGCACTCTACAGTTTTCCATCGTTCGGATTTTCCACATTTTCAACGGCCATTTTAGGTAAGCCTTTTGTACCATTTTCCTCTTTTTTTTCTTCATTTTTTTCAAGAGGCGTTAGGAGAAGACTTGCACGGTGCCGGTGACCGCGCCGCCGCACATGGGGCAGGCTGCGGTGGCGGTACCGGCGACGGTGGTGGAGACGGCGGGCTCACACGCGTCGCACACGCAGAGGTGGCGGCACGGGAGCAGCACGATGGACGACGCCCGGCGCCGGCACGTCCGGCACGGCCTGGCCGGCGGCGGTGCGACCACCTCCACCCTGTCCGGGTCGACGAAGCCCGACTCGGCATCGTCCACCGCGTTGTCCTCCGTGGCCTTGCCCCTCGCCTGCGCCGCGGCCGTCGCCTGCTGCAGCTGCGCGTGGAGCGCCGCGGCCGTCGACTGGTCGGCCAGCGCCTTCGCCTGCCAAGCCGCCGCCTCCGCCCTCAGCCGCGCCAGCCGCTCCTCCAGCTCGGCGCCGCGCCGCGCCGCCGTCGAGACCTCCGCCTCCTTCTCCCTTACCCGTCGTGCCGCCGCCGCATCTGCCGCGCCCAGCAGCGAGCGGTAGTGCCGCCGCCTCACCTCAGCCAGCGCTCGCCGAAGCCTCTCCGCCTGCAACCAAGAAGGAACTCGTCATCGTCATCAGAACCCAACCCCAAATAAAACGAAACAATCACCATGTCGATCGATGGCAGCAACGAATCAAGAGAGGCCTGACATGTTCTTGGAGCAGCCGGTCCACGTCGTTTTTGTACTGGTCGAACTGCACGGCGAGCTCCTCGGAGAGGAGAGACGACGCCGAGGACGTGGACGACACGTGCTCCGAGCCCTCGTCGAAGTCGAGCCGGAGGCCCGTTGCCGGCCGCTTGTGCAGTTGTGCCAGGCTTATCACCTTGTGCCCCAGAGAAGCCTGCGGCTGCAGCGAGAAGAGCTGCGGCGCCACGGCTGCCTCCGCCTCGCGCGGCCGCTTCCTTTCGCGGCTGCCATCTGCGTGGTCGCATCATTCAAAGGAATTAATCGCCTCGATCTTGGCATCCACAGGCGCTAGAACAGGGGAATCCCAACCAAGAGGAAACCTCGCAGAGCCAAGGCATGTAGGCGATGCTTTGATTACCTCCATCTCCATGGGAGAAGTCCAAGAACAGGGGAGGATGCGGCGGCGTCGTCATCTCCTTGTGCGTTTGCGGCAGCTCCATCGCCGCCCTGCTGCTGCTCTCCGGTGCGCCGCCTCTGCTCACAACCCAGCGCCCAAATCAGCCATCCGATCGACCACCGATGATCACGTCGGAAAGACTAAACCAACAGCCACGGCGAGTACCTGGCGAGGAACAGCGGCTGCTGATGGCTGTAATGTGCCTGCACTGCCATTGCTCTGGCGCCAATCAACCAATCGAGGCGCGCGCCAAGTGTATGAGAAGACGAGGAGTTGTTGGATGGCAGTAGGAGGAAAGAGATGCGGGCAATGCGAATGAACTGGTCCACCGTCTCTTCCTCTTATGAGGGTGGCGTGCGCGTGGCTGCTCTCCCTCCCCTTCTCTCTCACGCACCCGCTTCGCGCATGCAGAAATTTCTCAAGACTTTTCCTACAATAGATTAAGGCATTAATTTGTTGAACCAGATTATTAGAAATCCTTTTCCTTTCCGATGCATTTGTTTTCCCATGGTGGTAAGCACGATAATAACATACTAATTCTTGGATGAAAATTGGGGGCGAAAGCACTTTTAAAAATGGTGGGCAGGGTTGGTGGTGACCTGTCTGGTTATGTCACAAGACTATTTGATGATTTCCTTCCGTAAGCAAATCTTTTTATGTAAATGGTGATGAGTGGGTGAAATATCCAAAGTTCCCTACTGAATTTGAGAAGGCATAGAATACTGCTGAGATAAACTATTGCAAGTTTTATAGAGTGTTCAAACAGTTTTGTAAAGATTGTATTTGATTTGGACTAAATCTAAAAGTTTTAGAAATATCGAAAGTACCGTATGTACAAGCACGGTAGCACCGCAGCATCCGCAGAGTAGTAGTACCGCAAGGGTTTGTGTGGTAGTATCCTATTTGATGATTCCTTCTGTAAGCAAATCTTTTTATGTAAATGGTGATGAGTGGGTGAAATATCCAAAGTTCCCTACTGAACTTGAGAAGGAACATGTGAGAAGATATAGGATATTGTTGTGATGAACTATTATAAGTTTTATGAAGTGTTCAAATGGTTTTGTAAAGATTGTATTTGGTTTGGACTGAATTTGAAAGTCTCAGAAATATCGAAAGTATCGCAGGTATAAGCGCAGTAGTACCGCAGCCTCCGCAGAGCAGTAGTACCGCAAGGGTTTGTGTGATAGTACCGTAAGACGGTAGTTTCAACAATATGGCGGTATGCTTTTTCAGAGAGGCCCTATGTTTGGAGCGAAGGTCGGAAGTACCCGCTTTGGGCAGCAGTAGTATTGCAGTTCGGAAGTACCGGTTATAAGTGTTTTATTCTGAAGTAAGGAACCAAGATAAGTTTGAGTCTCGCTCATCTGATACCATCTTTCTGGATTACTCGACTTCTTCGCAGGTTTATAGGGTCTGAAACTATGAGACCAGTAGGATCATAAAGACCTGTGAGGTTACTTTCGACAAGGTTAATCTTGGCACTAGGCCTGACATCTCAGGTCCAGTTATGCAGTCCAAGACCATCTTTTGTAGATGACGAGGATGATGAAGATGAAGGTTGTTTACCTGATCAGGTCCATCTTTCCCTTGAAGTGTTTGCTTCTACCATTGTGCCTCAGGGAGATCAGCACTTACCTTTCGATTCTTCTAGAGCTTGTGGCTCTGCTCTTACCTGCTCAGCTTATAAGGTAGGGGCCACTTCTTCTTCTTATCTAGGACCTTTCCGACACATTCAGCGTCGTCATCATCCGGAGTAGATCATAGGAGATGTTCTTGAGTGTGTCACGCGTTCAAAATCTGGCTGATCTCACTTGTATCTATATTCTGCCTTTGTCACTTCTTTTGAGCACAAGAATATCTGTCATGCACTTTCTAATGACTCTTGGGTCAATACCATGCATGTGGAATTAGAAAATTTTGAGAGAAATAAGGTTTGGTCGCTTGTTGACCCCTTAGTGGTCATAATGTCATCGAAACCAAGTGGGTCTTCAAGAACAAGCATAGTGAAGATAGGGTAGTGGTCATAATCGTTAATTACCAGCTATTACTGATTCATGTTGCGCACCCCAACTGCCTTGGTTCATCAAAAAATCAGCGGGAATAGCTATGGGTTTCGATGAATGATGCTTGCAATCACGAGTGGACTTTGCCTTCACTTCATACGCAAGAACAGGGGTGGAGGCAAGGCCCCGTGACCTTTGGTGCATGTTCGAACTCATTAGCAAACAACCTTTGAACCTAGCCATATATCAGTTGTCAATGGTGAAGGGAGAGTATATGCATAGGGATACAGTTGCACCTCCAAAATTTTTGCCAAAAAATCTGGTATATACACTATAATATACAAAGTATATACTACATATACTGCTATGAACTATACATACTCCTGATAGCCCATTACTTCATTAAGCCCAACAGGCAACAGGCATCAGCATGACCCATATTTATTCTCAAATATAGCTCTATGTAGTGTAACTCTGTTATCAAATGAGTCAAATATGAAATACAAGGGATGATGCTATTAGTGACACAATGACTCGGTGTACTAGTATAGCTCTGTTCTCAGTTCTCAAATCTGAAAATTGAAATGAGATCTCAACTAGGGTTACTGAGATAGTGGAGCTTAGAAGATAGCCTTTGCTTTTCTAATTATCTTGTATTTGGTTCAATGCTGCTCATAGCTAGGAAGGCACAGGAGTGAAGGTGAGTCATCAGGTGCTAACTCCTTTTTGAAGGATATATGTTGTATTTACTCTTTACTGTACAAATCATGTATATGTGCCTGCTTGCCATAATACTGATGTATATGTGGTACATTGGTACCTGATGCCGTTCTTGATAGAGAACAGAGCAAGCATTTATCATTTGAGGTTTCTGAAGGCTAACCACAAGGGAATCTAGCAATATTGTAGTTGCCTTTTGCTTTAGTTCAATACTTAGTTTCATTTCTTGATGTGAGTCTTCCTAAGACTACTAGTAGTTAGGGTCTGTTTGGCATAGCTCCACCACTGAAAAAATGAATCTGGAGCAGCAGATCCACCAAAAACAGCTCCACCGTGAATCTGGAATCCCACCATGGAGCTAGACAAAACTGTTTGGCTTGCACAGCAGCTCCAGATCCACGAAACTGAGTTTTTGGTGGGAATGACCTGTTTTGCCCATGGGTTTTATGGTGGTATGGGATGGGGTGTATAAACAGTGGCAAAAGATGGGTAATTACCACCCAACTCCACGAGTAGGTACGAAACAAGGTATCAGCCGTTGAATCTAGCAGTAACCGTTGCTAACCCACCTGCCCAGTCTCTACGCAAGAATGATATTATAAGCCAGTAACATATACTGATATACATATATTTTTGCTTCACAGTTCTTTTTCCCTAACCATGTCAGTATCATGCATCAACTTATCTACGTGGCCATCTTTAATTTCAGTTGGGGAATCAAAATGCATTGAGGCTGACCAGCCTTACCCTAGACTAGGATGCTAATTAATCCAGTCTCACATTGTTGTTAATGATGTTATTATTGCCTGCGCATTTTCATATGTATGCCATGCAATAACCGCATTTCAAATGTTTATCTTCCTTCCTACTCATTTGTGTCATATATATATATATTTAGAAGAATTAATGAATAAGCGTTGAAGTGTTCAATTCACACGCAGATGCCCGTCGAGTTCTAAGCGGACAGAACACCTAACCGTGGTCGTTCTTACGTCGTATTGGACTGCCCTTGGCTGGAATACAGGCCGGGAAAAAAAAGCCTGAAACACATGTAACATTCATTGATTTGGTGTTTTCCTCAAGTAATTGCATGCCTCCATCGTCAAGAACGACCAGTACTGATCAATAGTACCACGACGATTTAGTGCACATGGAAACACGGCAGAATCTTATCACAAAGGAGACATGGAGCAGAAGTAGACACTTGTGTCTTCGGTGCTGCTCCAACAGGGCTTGAAGCCAAAATTGCATTTTAACGGTTGTAAAGCGATAAATTGAGAAAAAAAACATCATTATATTTCACAAACAATACAAAAAATAAGGAAACAAATAGAAAAAGTAAAAAAAGTTTAAAAAAAGATCTGAAAAACCAAAAAGGCTTAATTTAAGAAATTGTCGTGTTTTAAAAATCAGAAACAGAAATAGAAACAGTTCAGAGGACGAACAAAGAGACGTTATTCATTCAAGACACAGGGACGAAAAGGTAAAAAAGTCTAAAAAATCTGAACAACCAAAAAAGCTTAATTTAAGAAATTGTCGTGTTTTAAAAATTAAAAACAGAAATAGAAACAGTTTAGAGCACGATCAAAGAGACGTTATTCATTCAAGACACAGGGACGGACGGATGCACGATGGGTGTGGCAGAAGAATTCAGAAACGTCGGAGCCGAGGTTGACTGCAAACCGAGAGGAAAAAACAAAGATAGATTCTTCTAGATTTGCGTCTTACAACTTTTAATTTTTAAATTCTATCTATTTATAATAGAGAATAAAGAGAAGTAATTACATACAATTTTGACCGATATAACTGAAATCGGTATAGTTATCTTAAAAAAACATATCAATTAAAAATTAATTACTTACCAAAATTAAAAACCCACGTAAAACTCGGCCAGGGAAAGCATCAGTTCCAAGCGATGCGATGCGATGGGATGAGATGGGATGGGATGGGGTTGTAGTATTGGATTCCCGTGAGAAGAGGAGCAAGGCACAGGTACCTCGAAAGCGTTGCATTTGCGTTGCCGCCATCTATCGCATTCCGTTCACCTCCTCTTCCCCGTAGCCTCGACGCAAGGGACAACCCCAGCCGGATGCGGATGAAAAGCCGCGTTTCGTGGACGCCGGGGCACTTCTTCGCTTATCTTCTCTTCTCCCGGGCATCGTTAACGTGTCTTCGTCTCGAGTTCTGCAAAAGAAACAAAGAAATTACAACGTTCAAATGGCTTATTATCTAGCAGCTACTCTGAGGCCCTGTTTGGCACAGCTCCACCACCGGCTCCTAGAGCTGTTTGGAGCCGTTTTGTGCCAAACGGGGTACAATAAAATAGCTCCACCCAAGGAGTCCCTTAAAACCTGTTGAGACAAAAGTAGCTCCTTGGGTGGAGCTGAAAAAAGTAGCTTCACCCAGCTCCACTTGTGAAGTAAAAAAAACAACTCCACTTGTGAGGTGAAGCCGTGCCAAACAGAGCCTCACTTATTTGGTCAAAATACTGTCACTGATAGTGGTACTTTATTTCCCAACTGCTATAGTTTTAGTAGGAATTCACACATCTCGTGATAATCTGCGTATTTGAGCCATGCTTGCAACACAGAAATTTTAACGGAAGATTTTTTCGCATGATTGCATCAGATAATTCAAATTCCTTCATAGTTTCATACGTACAGGACCTCTAGATTTACGACACTGCTGTTGCGTGCGAGGATTTACCGATAGTAAGGTGTCTTTGGTTGAGTTTTTGGGAGCTGCTTTTGCTTCTAAAAAGTCAAAAGCCAACCAAAGGGGTGGAAACCAAAAGCTGCTTTTTCAGAAGTAGCTACTTTTGTGTAGTACAGTTTTGAAAGCACCTTGGACACTGCTTTTGACTTTTGACTTTGTGCTTTTTGAAATGGTGAAAATAGAGAGCTGTTTCACAGTTGTTTCAAGGAAAATAGAGATAGGAGGTAAGTTTTATACTTGTTTGAACCAAACAGCTTACAGCTTTTCTACAGCCCACAACCTACAGCAGCTTTTCCACAGCCCACAACTCACAGCAGCTTTTTCAGAAGCCACAGCTCAACCAAACACACCCTAAAAGGACATGGCAAGCATATGAGGTGTTCATATTGGTTGTGATAGATGGATTTTAGCTGTGACTGATGACTTTTAGTGATCGAAAGAAGTAGCTTTTTGAAAAAGAGACGAATGGTGGAAAAAGAAATAGAGATACGGTACGAAAATGGCAGCAAGAAAAGTAAGATATGTGAACCTCATATAAGGGCATCTGTAGTGTATATAACCCAAGGGGTCTTAAGGTGGGTCCCATCTAAACCTTAAGGCTGACTCCATAGTGTATATAACTCAAGATGCCTTAAGACGGTCCCACTTGGTAGATAAAGAAAAATTGTATTTTAATGCTTGTGGCCAGGTCTTTAGCTTGAGGACCAGCCTTAAATTTTTTTTGCTTATAGCCTGCTTAAGGTCACCCCTGTAATGTATAAGGTTAACCTTAAGGTGGCTTAAGACCTTCTATTTTCATACACTACAGATGCCCTAACCCATATCTTACTTTCTAAGGAGATGAATGAAGAATCTATTTTAAAAAAAGCAGCTGTTCATATTTTTAAAAGCTAATACCAACACCCAATGGACTATGCTTTCCCTAAGGCGAAATAGCAGTCAAAGGTCCTAGCTGCACGGCAAGCAATCTTTTTCATGCAGGCCTCTTTTCTTTTCTTTATCGATCCAGTGCAGTTCAGTGCTCCCAACTCGAAACCAGTACCAGTACCGCCCTCCAGACTAAAAATAATGCTTAATAATAGTACTCCACCCCAACAACAACAACAATCGTGTTTATGAACAGATAGCTCGGCCGGTTGTTAGTGCATCGATCCAAACTTTCAGCCAAACAAATTGACATGTTACCACTACCGTCCATTCATCATCGAAGAAATGGAAGGAGACAAACCAATTAAGGGACAAGGTGCAGGCATCAAGAATGTTAGAATGCCTTGTAGATGTTGTTGCCTGTATTATTGCCCTGTCCTGAGTGAGTCTAGCTTCTCTTCCTTCAGGACATGCTCAAGTCAGTTCGAATGGATAGTAGTAGCTAGCAGATGTTTTAGGCCACACGGCTCCATCACTGAGGGAGAATGCAGGTACTTATTGGATCACAAATTAAGCTGACGAGATCGACAACTTTCCATTGGTTCATGTTGGTGTTGCTCGCAACAAGTATTACGCGTACGACTATACTGCCTGCCGAAAGGAGCTGCAATGGAGTCGTACTATTTACTAGCCAGTCGCCAGCAAAAAAACTGTGCGCCACGAAAGGTGCATATGCACATAGCATAATGGGGCCAGTAATGCTCGTGCTCCGGCCGGCAAATCAGGCCGTGCCGACGGTGGAAATGGATGGATCGACGTCGTGCGCGCCTCGCGCCCACGATGGCAATGGAAGATTTGTCTGCTGCTGCTCTGCACTGCACTGCAGGTTACAAGCTAAGTTGCTGGGCCGTCAAGTGCTTGTGATTTGTGGATTTGCGACGCATACATGTCATGTCATGATATCGATCGATCGACCCATCTCGCATTGATCCACAATGCTTGTAATTAAAGTGGCATCTAGTGAGATCTCCGTGCTGCTGTACACGCAGGATCTGCGGAGGAGTACGTGCAGGCAGGTTTAATGGCCGGCCAGCCCTGCAGATCACGCAGTAACCACCACGAATGCTTCGGTTTCACCGATCGGTCCCATCTCGATCTCATCCATGCATGGAGCCATGATCGGCACGGCAGAATTTGACAGTGCCAAATGCGTAGATTGGCAACTTGGCGAGCAGGCTGTTCTGCCGCTGCTGCAGCATCCGCAAAGCAAGGCCTGGAAAAGCTGCGTCGATTTGGATCTGGATTCGGATGCATCGATTCCATTCAATTCGTCAGAGACAGAGACGTGCACTGCCGCTCCGTCGGATTGATGCATGTCATTGTCACGTACTAGTACACTACTACACTGTCATTCGATGGTTGCGCGCATGCGCGGCCCGTCTCCTCTCCGTGGGCAACGCGACTCGCTGCAGTGGGAGTACGTGGATCGATAAAACAATAAATATATTATGTAAACAACGTACATAACTTTAAACTTAAGAAGTCATTCAAACAAGCCACGACAGAAGCCTAAAACCCACAAAGAAAAACAAATGAGCAAGGTCAACCCATGCAAGACAGTAGTAAGCAGCAGCAGCAGCAAAGCAAAGCGGTTCTAGGACTGGAGCCCTCTGCCTCGAGTGGTTAAAAAAATAGAGATAGGTAAGAGAGAAGGAAAGGCATGGCAGATTTCCTTGGCTTATTTTAGTGCCGGCCGATGGAAGTGTATTAGCAGCAGATAGGTGGTACTACTAGCGTTGTGGCAACCGATCGGGGCGGGCAGATTCATAATAGGTGGCACGGATTGGTTGCAGAGTCAATGGCGTTAGCTCACTGATCACTAGTCCCAGTTTGGTTGCCACTGCTCCTCCAAAGATTGATTGTTCAGGGTTGTCGGTAGCGGCTGCATTGGTGGACTGAATGAGTGTTTCTTGGCGAGGATTGTGGAGCATTTCATCAGTGGATTTCTCTGCGACTTTCGCTACCGGCACTTGAAACTTTTCCATATATTTCGACCGGCTTCGTTCCAAATGCCAGTACTAGCTGTAGCAGTCCATCGACTAAAGTCCAAAATTTCTCTGTGGCCAAGCTAAGTGATGTATAGCATTATGACGTCGCGGTAGGGGAAAAGGAAGGGAAATGTAGCTAGTTGAATCCGACCTGCACCAACATGATCGAGAACGAATGGCTTTCTAATCGATGGATCGGATGCGTCTCCACTACGTACTCCCAGGTCCAGGTGGCACGACGTTGTTATTGGTATTTTTTTTTCGTTGGCATGACCGACCAGGTTCGTTCGACTATATTGCTCGCTTATTATTGTTATTGGTGGTCCAGTGCATGTATCGTCAATCACAGTATGATCAGTATGCGATCTCCATCTGCCTACATGAATGAGCCTGAAAGCTAGGAATGGAGGTTTCCCTTCCTTTGCAGCCACGCTCTGCCTCGCCCACTCCCTTCTTGCAACCGAACCGACCCTTGTAATTCGACGGACCCCTTTTGTTTTGTCCAAATCACTCACTAGTGATGAGTAATGAGCCTAGCATGTCAGATTTTGAGGAAATGGACCTAGCTCCATTCCCAAAAAAAGGCCCTATGTTTTTTAAGTTAAAGCTTAACTTTTAATTATAATTTATTAGTCTAATAAATAGTGATTACTAAATAAAATCGAATCCAAAATTCAGCTGAAAAGCTGAAAAAAAAAGGGGGCCAAAACACATCCAGGCCAGGCCTTGCATCCATATGGCCAATGCACCAGCAGCAGCGTCACTCCTAGTTTCACATTACATGCATGGCCTGCCCTGCCTGTGCAGTGCCCCAATATTTATTGTATCATCACGAGGGAAGGCAACCAAAGCAAAGCAGCACATCATATGCACAATCCATGCCAAAGTTCATGTGACGAGCAGCATAGCACGGCAGCCCAGAAATTACTTGCTTCTCTGTGCATCACGCACCACAGTCACCAGCCGTGAACCTTATACTACAATGTACTGGACTACTGGTAGCGTGGAGGAGAGGCCTCGGTTTCTCATCGCACTCCTCGGCTCCAATTCATTCATTAGGGCAAGTATTTAATCGTGTCACTACCTATATAGCAGTACTACATAATACTGTTCACAGAAATCACAGACAGAAAAAACAGTGTGTGTGCAATCTTTCAGAAAAGAAAGAAGGAAACACTAGTGTCCGGCATGCAATGGTTCAACTGTGCATACTGCATAGCTATTCATCAATAAAATTAATGCAAGAGGCCAAGAGCCGGTGGGCCCTCGTTGTCATCGGCTTGGTTGGCTGACTGGTGATAGTACAAGTAGCTAGCACTCGTATCCTGTTGCTGTGGAACGGTGATGTCTCGGTTTATCTACGCGAAATAAAGGTCCGTTCAATTCGGTCGGCGTTTAATGATTCTTGGTGTGTGAATTTTGACTAAAATATCACTATAGTGCTATTAGTTTTTGGCTAAGACATTCAATTAGAAAAACCGTTATATTTTTACGTACATACAAAGAAAAAAGTTATGTGAAACATCAACATTTTTAAAGATTCGAAGCTAAAAGCTGTGTATAAAGGAGAGAAAAATGACATTGTTGTGTGTGTAGGTGTGTACATGTGATGGTGTTTGGATATCTATGAGTTATACTGATTACTTGAAAAAAAAAAAGACGACGACGAGGCCGTAAGATGCGAAGCCACGTTGAGCGGTGGATCTGCGCAGCGCCACCATGCGAGCAGGAGCAGGCGCGCGATGCTCGCTGGCAAGCGAGGGCGGGACCCACGTGGAAATCCAACGCAACGAAACGACCCTTCGCTTTGGTTGCGCATGAAGCCAATCCAGGTGAACTCCTCGTGGCGCTCTGCGAGATCCAGTGGCCCTCTCTCAAAACTTCAGCACCTTCGTCAATCGTGAAGGGATCATCCATGGACACGATCGATCGATCGATCTATGCAGGCAGCAGCGGTGACTCTCCCAACCCGGCCGGAGCGGAGATGCAGCATCGATCGATCTACTAGCCAGAATTCACGCCACTCCTCTCCTCTCCTCATGCCAGGCTCACCCATCAACCACCAACACGGCCACGATGCCATCCTCTTTCTCTCCTCAGAAAGAACACTGTACAATTTTAGTAGTACTTCGCCTGTTCTTTTTCCCCTGCTTTCTTAGAATTCATACCGTCAAATTTTCTAAAATGATTTCTAAAGTTTGATGACTAATAAATTTAAAACTATCTAGATTAGCTATACAAAAGTTACATTATTAGATTTATTGTTAAAAATATTTTTATAATATTATAATTTTATTAGTATATCTTAATATAAAATTATAAAAAGTGGCCACCACCACCACCCTGTGTCCCTCCTCGACCTCCCCCTATAATTCTCCTCCCCTCCTCGGGTTGCTTTCCTATCCTTTCCTTTCTGACTGCAACCCCTCTCAAGCCATCTCTGTTTGCCAGAAAGATGAAAAACCACCTATATATGCTGCACCTATGCAGAGAAATTAAATCCTCCAAGCACTAAGCAGAACAACCGAGCGAGTGCAAGTGCAACGAAGCATCAACGAGTGCAGAGATGCAGACTATGAGCATCAAATTAAATCCTCTTGGTCTGTTGACATCTGATCTGCCCAACCCAATGAGCCATCCCTCAAGTTATCATCGTTCATCTCCCTCCCAGTACCACTGTACCAGCATCAAACGCAACGGAACGAAACAAGCTATGAGCCCTAGAGGCGAGCGACTCGATCCACCACCACTGCCTGCCAGTGTCACAGTCGCATTTCCTTTTCAGAGGATGCCCGCATCTCAAAGCACCACCACGGCGTCCTCTTGTTCTCTTCTTCTTTCCATTCCCACCTCCCAAAACTCGACCAGATAATCCATTCCCATTCAGAAGCATGGATGAATGAATGAAACAGCAGGGAGGATGATCCTCGGATTTCATTCCCAGTGGCTCAATCCACCTCATCAATCAGATTCGATTCCCATTTTCCTTCTCTTTCTTTTCCTCCTCGATAAAGTCTCTGCCAAGGACTAGCGAACTAACCAACCACACATGCTACCTCAGCTCACAAATCTGATGCAGTGTCAGATAGTAAGCTAGCTTGCACTATCTCAGCTCAGGCTCAGAAAAAAAAAACTAATTGCATGTGATGAATCTAGTAAGAGAGCACCCAATTCGGATCCATCCAACAAGTGGCATTAGCTCTTAATTTCCATTAGCAGAAAATATTTACTAACCTACCACAGTAATATCACCATGTTGTAGATATCAAGCTAGTACTGACCGCTGACATTTGCTAGCAATGTACAATTTCTTCGTTAGGTCACGTGGTTTTCAGGGTTTGTAGGGAAACCCAGCAAGTCTAGAACATTTTTATATGTTCACAACAAATCGAGAAATTTGGTACATCTATGCTAAAATCCTACATATTTATTTTGGTTCATTTGATGGGATCAACCGAAAATTTACCATCAGCATCCAGGACGACACTGCTGCATCTTTCCTGTTAGGTTTAATTTCCATGAAATGCACTGACATAGTAGTGACATAGTTTGGACCTGGCAAAGAAGAGAATACTTATACTATTATTAACTGATAGTTTAGAATAATAGTGCTATTATTAATTGATTAGTTTTACTTCATCTAGGAGTATTGATCATAGCCGACTCAACTGCTACGGCCAGTTGACAGTTGCATAATGCGCCATCGTGATTCATCGGAGATGGGCTGGAGGCCACCTATCTGTAGAAATTCAGAAGCAACCATAGCCTTGAGCGACAGATAGGTCTTTTAGTACTTAGGATTAGCTGGGAAACAGATATGCTTTTAAGGATGGGAATTGCTTGCTAAGAGTAGTGCTATTCCATAAGCACGACAGGGAGCCCACTAATTAGATTCAGTTGCGTGGAAGATTGCTCCAGACCTCCCAGCCACAGGGATGACAGCTGGCTGCGCTGAGGTCCAAGCATCTTTGGCAACATCAAACATACTAAATGGAAGGGGGAATCAATGAATGATGGCAACAAGGGGAGGGGAAGAATAACAACTCCTTGCAAACAGTGGTGGAGTCAGGATTTAGTTACGCCCCGGGTTCAGTGGTGGAATGATCTAGTCTATCTAGACTGGACTATGAAAATATTACCCAGGCTGGACTGAATTTACCTGGGCTGTATACTACATATTTTTTCACACCGCCAGCTAAAGCATACCCTGCCTGGGGTGTGGATCCGCCCCTGCTTGCAAAGAAGTTAATATATTTATAAAAAGACAGAGAAAAATTTTTGCTCGAAGGGGTGCAATTGGTTACAGTAGTCATCCTTGACCGTGTCTAACATGGATGCTGTGTCGATTGTCATGATGATCATAATATGACTGGTATAAGACTGTAGAGGCCCTGTTCAATCCAAGTAAAATCAAGCAGAAGTTGTGGAACAAGCTCTAGACCGCACTCGTGCATTGTGATTGATCTCTATTGGCTATCATGCTCATCAAGCATACAACTGTTGTTCCAATAGTTGCACGCCTGACTCCCATTATCTTAGAAACCTGCTGCGCAATTATTGAGCTCACGAGCCAATGCCTCGAACTGTACTCCGCATCGAGCCTGCTTACACTGCAAAATTTATGTTTTTGCCACCCTTATGAGGTGAGGGGCAACAGATTTGTCACCCTGGCCCGTTGTCAGTGACTCAGGCGGTCCCACATGTAAGTGACAGAGGTAATTGGCCAATCTTAAGAGTGGCAAAAACATGAATCTCCCGCTTACACTGCAACACAGTCGACTCTAGAGACACTTTATTTTGCGTTTAGAGACCCGTTTTGTGTCACAGATTTTCTTTGTGTCGCTTGCTAAAGGGTCACCAAAAGGGTCACAAGATTAAGTTGGCACCATGGTGTTGTCCAAAATTTATAGTAAGGTTCAAATTAAAATTTTGACGCACCCCAACAAAACAAAAGTAGAGAATATTTTGAACTAGGGAAAATCCATAAACATCCACATAAGTAACCTGCCTTTTCAATTTGATCTTCATATATAATTTTCATTTAGTTTGCCCCCTCATAAGTTAAGTTGGCTGGCAAATACCCCCTAGGCCATATGCTCGTACTATTTTTTATCTTGGTTTCAAGTATCTCTGGAAAATGTTTCAATGATTTTAGTACTTATTTAAGCTATATTCAAAATTGTTTCAAAGATTTGAGTGATTTTGGTTTCTGTGATACACGATTTCAGTATTGAAGTAGTGCATTACAAAGTACTGAAATCACAGAAATAGCTAAAATAAGTATTAACATCATGGAAACAAGTTTTGATACCACGAAACAAGTGCCAATGATAATAAAAAACTACGAGAAATAGTTGATAGAAACTGATTATATATATAGTTGTATTTTTAAGAATGTTTTAAAGAAGCACAATAAGCAATTCAATCATTAATCGATCATATTATGCTTTCTTCAAACTTCTCATGTATTCTTCACCAAAATTTTTCACTTTTAACAATTTTATATGCATGTATATTCTCTTTTCCCTAAAATTAAATAATACCATATGACACTTTTAAGGGTCACCGTGAGTACTATGTTATGACAATTTTAAGAAGAGTCGTCAGAAGTATCACGAAATCTAGTAATATCACAATGCCTCCTTGAAGAGTCACCACAAGGGTCACGAAACAACAACTTCAAAAAATCCCTGTGACACTTCATCGATGTGTCTCCAAGAAAGTGTCATTAAACGACATTTTTCTTGTAGTAATTATCAAGAGAAGAAAAGCATCGCTAGATCAGCGTAAGTACTAGCACTCTTAGTAGATGGCCTTGAAGATTATGATGACAGATGTTAGGGGGGCCTTAATATCTGTACGTGTGTTCATATATATATGTGGGTGTGCACATCACAAGGAAGGAAGATCAAGATCTAGACTAGAGGCCCACAAGCAAATGAGGAGGGTTAAAGCATTAAAGGGACAACCATGGGTGTTGGAGAATCTAAGTGAGAATTGACAGACACATGCATGAGAGAGCTAAAGCCACCGGCAGTGCTCGGCAAAGTTGGGCTCGAGCTAGCTTTCTTCAGAATAATTCTATCCTTTGTGGAGTAGTTAGTTACCACCACTATTCAAGAGCCTTAATCTTTGTGGTGAATAAAAGTGATGAGCACAAACACCCAAGTCAACAGAGTTAGCTAGCTTGCAGAACTTTGGGGGCCAAGGCAGCACTGGTTTTTCATGAAAGAGAGAGGACTTAGGAAGAATCAGATGCAAGGACAAAATCTCTTTCAGTGACGCTAGGCATTACTACTCACCATTGCTTTACAAACAATCCAAGTTCTACCTGAAATATTTTGATTTCCCCAACAAATTCAGTGGCTCTAAATATCATAATATTTCCTCATTTGGAAACGAGGGCTCAATTTGACATCATATATGTATTCGAACCTTGCGAATCATATTGGAGGATTTTAATTTTCTGACGTGAGCACATTTGTGCAGAACAGCACGAGGGACATCATATTTTTGTCAAGTTGTATGATGCTATAATTAATAGAACTGACTACATTGAGTTAAAAATCATGGTTTTCAGAACAAACGTTACCCAACACAACTGGTGCGAAGTTCAGTGATCTGAGGGATTCATGCTTCATGATGTGGATAGAAAATGCAAAGATATATGGTAAACAAGCTTGCAGGTAACGGCCCACAGACAGGCCTACTGCTAGTGGGGTTTGGCAACTTTGGTCACTGATCGGCACACTCTGTAAAATGCTGCCTAACCATGGAGCCTACACCTTGAAATATTTAATAACAACTATAAGAAGTTTAAGAGTCCAGTACAGTACTACTCATGGCTGATGCAGTAGTACTGGACTGCACACTGGTGTTGGCTGAGCTGGGCTGATTGACCTGACTGGCCCATTCAACTTTTGGAGAAGAGTCAAGAGTGTAGCCCAAGTGTTCGAGAACATAGTCCAAGTGTTTGAGAACATAGTGTAAAACTTTATCATAAGATTTATTTATAGCTGTTTATGTAATATAAAGTACTTTTTTATTTATTCGTATGTATGAACATGATATTTATCTATGTTATTATGTGAATGAATTAGTGATCTACAAACTAGCTCAGAATACACAGAAGATTTAGATGGTTAAATCTGCATCCCTAAAGAAAGAAGCAGAGCGCACAGATAAGAGAAGACAGAGTGGATTTCTTTAATACGTACGACAATGGAAGGAAAGAAACTTTCTTTTTTCTATTCTCTTCTTCTTTTCTCTTTTTGCGTGTCAAGCTGCTTTGCAACGCCATTGCACTAGCTTATGCCCCTGGTCAGTGCAAAAAATGTTGAGCTTAACGTGATGCTTTATTCGATTCTGAGCCTGGATTTCTCGTTCCATCATGTGCTCCAATGCAGCTAAAGAGAAATATAGTGGCAATGCCCTTGTCATTTTCATTGCATATATACCTGCTAATGCCTAGGATATTGATTGGTGGGGTTAATTTGATCCCATTTTAAATTTTCTTTAGAGCAATACTCGTAGTGCTGCAATGGCAAAGCGTTGCCTTGCCAATGGCAGGAATCAGTGCCTTCTCTCTTCTCTTGCAGAGCACTAGTACTGCTCCTCGCTTCCATGCCCTGTAACAGTATCACTATAATGTCTCATGTGTAGTTCAGTGCTCCAAACCTGTCCCACAACATATGAATTTCTTTCTGTCATTTTTTTTACACTTTGCGCTGCGTCTGAAGATGCATGATTGAAGAAGAGAAAGAGGAGTAACGCGAGTGAGTATGATTCACTCCAAGGATCAAGCAGGAAAGGACGGCCTCTTATGACTTGATGCAAATGCAGGAACAGAATCTAGCTGTCCGTGTCACGTCACGCAGGTCTCTCGTCTGGTCTTTGCCTTGTCCCCGGCCGATCGATCGAAAAGGTCGAGAGGAAAATGTTTCGTTTCCAACCAAAGCCCCATCGAGCTGCTTGGATCTTTACATGTATGGGACGGTTGAACAGTGCAGCACTTGTCATGCTCCATCGCAGTGGTAGATAATGTTGAAAGGGTTTTGTTAAACGTCATTCGGATGTTTTCTTTCTAATTATCATCTAGATTTAGGACCATTGGATTAGAGATCCAATGGCCATGAATTCTCCCCCCTCTCCTTAAATTCTACCCCCTCCCTCTTGAAAAAAATCTCCCTTCTTTAAAAATAAGGAGCCCCTTAATCTCTAATCCAAAAGTCACAAATTTGAATGATAATTAGAAAAAAAATATCTGGGTGATGCCTATACACTCCCAATGTGACAAACGCATGGTGTTTTGTTTTCTAGATTCAGAGTAATCTGCTTGCCATTTTATAGCCTGCTTAGGACACCAGAATTTTCACAGGAATCCCCTTTTCCTTGCTTGTTTTGATATTGGTTTTGAAAGTTGAAACATTTTGCTACTGAAAAAAAACACAGTAGCTTTAAACCTTTTTTTTGCGAAAAAAGAAGGTTCTTTATTAGTTACTCAGGAACAAAATTACATTCTTGAGTAACTAGATGCTCAACACACACCGGACAATGCACTCTCCACACCGCCGGCCAGTTGCTCGGAAATGTGTACGTGATCGGAGGAACGTACGTCGATCCAGCCGGAGTACTTTCATTGGAGTCTGGGGCAAGTACGTACGTACTCCGGTACTTACACGCTCTAGATTCGTAAACTCGAGACTCGTACGCTATTTGAGTTTAATTTGCTCTAGGCTTATTTAAATTTGACTTGAACTTTAAACGAGTTGAACTCGAACTTGATTTCGAACTTATAAGTTTTAACTAACCGAGCTCGAATAACTCATTAGGATTCGATTCGAACTTGAATATTGATAAATATTACTATCACCGAGTTTACCTGAGTTGAGCTTTAGCTCATGTTTTTTATCATTGAAAAATAGTGCTTGTTGAATTATTTTGATTGTTATTGAGTTTACTTATGTCAAGCTTGAGGCTTTTTATTGCTAAAAATTAATGCACGTCAAAAGCGGAGTTCCTGCTTATTCAAGCTTGTTGAAAGTTGGAAACACGTACTAGTAACTTCCATTGGGCATGGCTATGGAATGGAAACATGTCTACATACGTACTAGTAACTTCCATTGGGCATGGCTACGGAAAGGAAACATGTCTACATTTGGCTAGTGGTAGAAACACGACTCCTAGCTTGATTGGAGCAGACAGGACAAAGTTCAGTACGGACCATTCATGCATGTCCTGACCGCTCACCAGCCCAAAAGTTTAAGGTGCCAATTGATTAGACTGAAAAAATAGTTTATAAATAAAATTTTACTGTAACTGATCAAAATTACACTATAACTGATGGTGGCTTATTTAGTCTAACTAAAATCTAAAAAGTTTAGAAATAGAAAAAAAACAGACTAATCCATTACGGACAATGCAAATGAATACGAGAAAAAGGAACTAGCAAAAAACTCAAGAAAAAGCCAAAAAGTCAGAAAAAGATGAAATTTATGAATAGTGAAAAATAAGCCAGAATCTCAAGCTGAAATAAGTAGAGCCTAAGTTTTGGAATATAAAAAAGTGTATATTAAATCTACTCTAAAGTTCACTAAAGTTTATTATGTAAGATAAAAGATTTTTCTAATCTACAAGCACACTTGATTATAATGGAGACCTAGAATCAATAGTCGTTATCTTCTAGGAAGTTATTAAAGCCTCTCTCAAAAGTTTCCTTGGTATCCTCCTAAGCTTCTTTTGATGATGATTAAGCAAGTATAAGTACAACTGTACTCAGTAAGTCGCATGAGCAATGGACGAGTAAGGCAGTGTGCATAGGCGTGAATGGCATCACGGTGCATGGCAGCAGGAGCGGGGCGTTGGTGCGGTTTGGGTGCGCCTTCACGCTTGGAAAGCGTAAATCCAAAAAGGAAAAACGGCTTGGCTTTGAAAACTTTCTAGATTTAGCAAAAACTCTAAATTTAAACAAAATTCAAGGAAATTCATTTTTTTAAAAAATTTTGGGGTTGTTTCAGGATCTTCTCAAATGTAGACTTTCTGAAGCTATGGACTCCTGCTCTCCTACATAGGAACCTGTGTTTCAGTCTACTGTGTGCTGATGCTGCCTGTGTTAGAATGATCAGATCAAAAGGTTGGCATGCACTTGGTAATGACCAAGACAAAACGTACGTACTTTGGTCACTAATTTGCTAGAGGAGGGAGCATGCATATATTGTGAGTTAGTCACGGAATCACAATAAGACCAAAGGAGAAGCAACTTTAGTCAAAGAAGAAATTTATGTCGCTCATCATTATGTGCACAAATATTTGGTTCCAAAGCCGATGGAACGGAGAATCAAATCGAACCCAATCGAGGATAGTTACCTCCTTTATAATTGTAAATTGCTCTCTGCTATTCTTTAAACCCTGACATATCGATGACCTGAAGAATCTAGAAAAGCATGTAACTAACGATCGCCATCAGAACAATCCTGCACGCTCAAGTCACGCTGATGCGTGCATGCGTCGCTCCACATGCAAGGCTCCTAGCTGAGGCCTGTTCTTTTCGGCTGCGGCTTATGACTTTTAATTGAAAATTTTAAATTTTGGCTGTTTACGGTACAGATTACGGAGAGACAGATATTCACTTGCGATTTTGGCTGGTACAGATGTTAGGCTTTTAACGTGTAGATCATTTGAGAAAACACTCCGTTTGAAAGTTAGGTACTGTGACAAAAACCAAAAACCATCGACTTGTGAGGTAAAGAACAGTCCATGAGACAGGCAGACCAATTTAAACAAAACTGAAGGTGCTGATTTATCGAGGGAAGAAAGTCAGAGGCAGGAGATAGCAGAATTTTTTGTACGGATAATCCATTTTTTATTCGAAATTACAGAAATATACCCGCAGGAAAATTTTTTACAAAAATAGGCTCCAGTCGCCTAATGGTTGGGCGACTGAAGCCTTTCGCCCAACCATTGGGCGACTTTAATCCAGTCGCTCTACCCTCGGGCGACTGCATCCAGTCGCCCAACCATTGGGCGACTTTCATGCAGTCGCCCAATGGTTGGGCGACTGCACTCAGGACCCCGTGAATGTTTTAAATTTTGTCAATTTTATAGTTTTAAACTGGTAAAAAATCTGCTGAAGTTGTAATAAAAGTTTATGTTCATTGTATGTTGTAGGTGTGTAAAAAATTTTGGGAAACTTTTTTTAGGAACAAATGACCATAAAACAATTGGTACATACGATGGTAAGTAATATTTTGATTTACTGAGAATTTGGAAAGTGCATCAAACCTTCGCTAAAAAAAGTGAAAATTGGTGGAGCTGTTCTTCATACATCCAACAGCCTCTAGAAAAAAATTTGAGCAATTTCGGCCACGGGATCAAAAGTTATAGCAGTTTCAGTCTGTTTCCGACACACCTTCAGTAAAACGGGCATAACTTTTGCATACGGTGTCCGTTTTCGACGTTCTTGTACTCGTTGGAAAGCTAACGACGAGCCCGATCCAATAAAAACGACCCGCTTGCACCAGTCGCCCTCCAAGACCCCGAAAATCGGCCATCTTTGGACCTAAACCCGCGTCGTAAGTTTTTGGTTTCTGTTTTTGCCCTTTTTCTTGGCCTTCCTTTCGGAATTTGGATTTTGCTTCAACTGAAAAGTTGTAGATCTCGTCGAAACCTTTTTAATGAGTATATATAAGCCATATACAACTTTGCTATTTTATCTTTTCAGACTAGTTGTTTATATTGCATCGATATATAAAACTTGTGATAGCGAGTATTACAGATGGTTTGTATGTAGAACCGTCTGTGATAATCTGACCGCTGGGCCCGTCGATCCTCCTCAACCCAATCCTAGCCCAGAGACACGAATTCTCAATAACATTAAAATATCACTTACCATCGTATGTACCGATCGTTCTACGGTCAATCATTCCTAAAAAAAATTTCCCAAAATTTTTTACACACCTATAATATACAATGAACATAAACTTTTATTACAACTCCAGCATATTTTTTACCAGTTTAAAACTACAAAATTGAAAAAATTTAAAACATTCACGGGAGACTTGACTGCAGTCGCCCAACCATTGGGCGACTGCATTTAAGTCGCCCAATCGTTGGGCGACTGGATGCAGTCGCCCAACCATTGAGCGACTGGATTAAAGTCGCCCAATGGTTGGGCGAAAGGCTCCAGTCGCCCAATCATTAGGCGACTGAAGCATATTCTTGTAAAAAATTTCCCGCAGGTATATTTCTGTAATTTTGAATAAAAAATAGATTATCCGTACAAAAAATTCGGAGATAGCACATGGCAAGAAATCCAATGCACATTATGCACGGCAGACAGCAGCCACAATCGATGGCAAAATAGTGAACGATGTAGCTAGATTCCTCCCCATCGCTGGAGTGGTAGCAGCAGCAGCAGCGTTGATGCGTCATGCATGCATGCCGACCTAATGTCAAATCACCTGCACGACGCGATGTAGTAGTAGACTGTATAATGTGCATGAAGACTGGGCAGCTAGCACAGCAAGGCAGGCAGGCAGGCAGGAGACATGCACGTGAGAGCTCCCTCCATCATTGGAGAAACAGTCAGAGGACGCAAGAACTGAGACTGCTGGGTGGCAGCACTTGCAGAGTCGAGTATGGTCACGTTTCTTCCTGACTTTTTTTGTTTTACTTCAAGAAGACAAAATATATGAGATGGTTTCTCTAAGTGGTTTCTCAAAGCTATTTTTTTAAACGATTTTCTAAGTCTAAAATGGTTTACGTCGTCTGCATTAGTGCCTTCGTCATCCGCTGTCGTCTTAAAAAATATGAATAAAATCTATCGGTCATAACTAAAAGGTATCAACCATAGTATAAAAAAAGATAACCTGTAAATGCTATTGCTAGTGTACTCCAGTCTCCTCCGCTCCCTCCTGCAGTCCTGCTGCATGGCCAGCAACTCAACTCGATGATGCATCTACTCCATGCTCATGGGCCTCATCATGAACCCACTCAACTACAGTATATATGCAGATGCAATGCATGCATTAGAGTTGGGGAGAGTAGACACCTTTCTTTCTTTCATTCTTTCCTAGACACCTTTCTTTCTTTCTTCTGCCCTCTTCCATGTGCTAACCTATATAAGTACTACTCCCTCCAATCATAAAAGAGCGAGCTAATCATGAAAGAGTGACATCCTAGAATATGTGCAGTCAACCTCTATTAGTGTTGCTAAAGATATTGTTTAAAACATGTGGTTTGGATATATAAAAATGATATAAGTGAATTTGTCATACAAAATACTTTCACAATACTGGACTTTTACAAGTTTTTTAATATATGATAAAAGAATTTAGTAGTCAAAGGAGCATCTTGTTAACGTTAAAAAGTAAAAAAATATCACTCATTTGATGACAGGAGGGAGTAGATCAATGATTCATAAGTGCATGCTCTAGGTTAACCAAATGGATTATGAAAGCAAATGATGCATTTGAAGAAGTTAAAAGGTACCTTATGAGTACCCCGGTCTTAGTCTCTCCAAGACCAGAAGAAACTTTGCTCTTATATCTGGCTGCAATGCTACAAGCAGTCAGTGTCGTACTGGTCGTTAAACATGACAATATCCAACGACCAGTATATTACGTAAGTGAAGTCTTACATGGACCAAAAGAGCGACATCCAGACATACAAAAGTTGTTGTATGTCCTCCTTATGACTTTAAACAAACTAAGGCATTCTTACAACCCACAAAATCGTCGTACCAACTAGATACTCTCTAGGTTAAGTTCTCCAAAATAGGCTACCATTAGTATGTATAGTAAACTAAGCAGTTGAACTTGGAGAGTTCGATCTCTATTTTATTTCACAAATAGCAATTAAGTCCTAGGCATTAGCAGAATTCATCGTCAAGTGGACAAACCTTGAACCCACCCAAGGGCCCAAGTATGAACACCACAAGGAGTGGACTATGTACTTCGGCGGTTCCTTGACGATAAAGGGCTCAGGAGTTGGGGTAGTCCTGGTTTCTCCTACTGGAGAAAACATAAAGTACGCCATCCAGTTAAACTTTTTTGCTATAAATAATGTGGTAAAGTACAAAGGTTTACCAATATGGCTTCAAGCAGCCAAAGCGTTTGGGATTCGTAGACTACTAGTGAAAGGTAATTCTCAACTAGTAATGACTTAAATCGGAAAAGAGTATCAATGCTCAAGTACCGTGATATCATCTTATCTAGCGGGAGTAAAAAAACTCGAAACACAATTCTTTGGTTTCCAGGTCCTATACATTCCTAGAAAGAAAAACTTTCTAGTAGACCAGTTGGCACGGTTGGCTTTCTCAAGATTACCCGTCCCATTCGAAGTATTTCTCACGTTACTCAATAAATCCTTGGCAGTCGAGCATTCTGAGGATGCTCCACTAGAAGTCGCTCAAGTCGACCCCAACAATGATTGGATGACATCAATGTATGAATATCTTCAGCATGATATAATTCCTGAAGATGATGTAGATGCTGATCGTACAGCTCGAAAAGCCAAATCATATACTCTGATCGAATGTACCCTCTACAAACGAGGAACTCATGGAGTGTTGATGAAATGTGTATCTCAAAATGATGGTTTGAAATTACTATCCGACATACGTGGAGGAGTCTGTGGATCACATCATTCCTACAAAACTCTAATCGGTAAAGCCTTTCGACAAGGGTGCTAGTAGCCAACTGACCTCTATGATGCAAAAGAACTTGTGACAAAGTATGTGTAATATCAATTTCATAGCTGATAAGTACATCAACCTGCACAAGGTCTTCAAACAATACATCTTTTTTGGCCTTTCGCAATATGAGGGCTAGACATGCTAGAACCTTTACCAAGAGCATTCAAGGGCTTTGAATTCTTTTTTGTATTGATTGATACATTTACAAAATGAATGCAAGCTAACCCAATTGTTAAAATAACAACTTAAGCAACCAAGAAGTTCATCACAAAAATTGTGATTACACGATTTGTTGTTCCTAGTCACATAATCACAGACAACGTTACCCTATTTTTGAGCAGGAAATTTTAGAAATTCTACGAGAATGTAGGTATCAAGATATGTTATGCCTCAGTGGCTCACCTATATAGTAACAGGGCAGTAGAAAAAGTCAATGGCATACTAATACAACGGATCAAATGCCGAGTATTCGATCAGTTAATACAATAGTCAGGATCTTGGGTTCAAAAACTTCCTTCTATATTATGGGCTGTTCAGACCACGACCAGTAGTGCAACTGGTGAAACACACCTCTTTTTAGTTTCACCAAAACCAAAGCCATGCTTCCTCCGAAACCAAAGATTGGCTATACTCGTGCAGATCATTATAATGATAATGATCAAGAAGAACGACGAATCAATGACATCAATTTACTTAAAGAACAACGAAATGCAGCCTTATTATGATCGACGGTCTACCAAAAAGCCATGCGAAGGTACCATAGTCATAAAGTGCAACCTCACAGCCTAATTGTTAGTGATCTAGTTCTCAGAAAAATTTAGAGTAAAGCAAATTGCAACAAACTTTCGTCTAAATGGAAAGGTCCATACACTATGGTCGAAGTTACTAGATCAAGCTCGATACAACTAGCTATGTCAGATATGTATGTTTTGTCAAATTCTAGGAATATTGATCAATTACGTAAGTTCTATGTGTAAATACTTATTGTTTTTCATATTTTAATAAAGTTACATTATTTTCATTTCTTTTCCAATGAGTATTTTTATTTATACATCATTATCCATAATTTGGTCAAATACTATCATTATTGTCTGAGCTGCTCAGAGAAATCTATTTTTCTCCATGCCCTTTCCTAGGGATAATTTTTTACTTAATTGGCTTTAAAATTCTATTTAAAAGCCATGTGGATTGATATTGTGACCTTCACAGAGATGGTTCTCACAATAATCTACACTTTTTCCTCACAAATGAAAAAATAAGTAAAAAAAAGCAAACATACAATTTACATAGTTACTAAACCGCTCAGGGGGCTTGAAGGCTTTCATTCATACTTCTATACTCTGTTCTTCTCTTGTTTAAACTTGGTCGAGACATGAAAAACCTCTTAGTCAAAATTTCTCCTCTCTGCATATGGTCCTACCCACTAGAAGGAGTTTTCTAGCGTTGGTCTTTTTTCCAATGATCTTTGCTACTAGTCAAAACTAGAGAGGAATATGTTCTGGTTGTTTTGTTCATGTCTTTTCATCTTTAGCTATCTTACGATAAGATGGGATAATGTTTCCAAATACAATACTTATCTAATTTGCATACATTCTTGCATAAGTTTTTTTTATCATTCATCATGTTAGTAAGTTTATGTCAAATTTTCTCCGATCATGTTTTGGACTACAATACAACTTGATTATGGAAATAGTATCTAAGACTGGTTGAAATAATCTCTTAGCTCTATCTAATATGATTTTCTAGTAACTACTGGATCATTTCCTACAATCAAAGTGCATCAATCGGAATAAAGTTCATCTTGTCTTGGTCTACTGCTTACTTAGTAAGTTTTACTACTAAACAAGTAGTCGGGGGTTAGAAAAGATATGAATACTCATTAAGTTGAGGAAATGACATAAGCTTTACTGATGATAAAGGTAAGTTTTTTATATACGAGTACTTCATTACATTTTTTACTAATCTACTACTTGGAGCCACCAGACTGGTCGCTATGCGATGGAAATCCAACTTTCATCTCTTCTACGATCTGGTTTTTGAAGGGCTTCATTTCTGGAAAAACCTAGCAGCTTCTTCCTTCGAGCAGTCAAATTCAGCTCTGAGTGCTTGAAGATTGAGGTTGGTAGCTTTAAGCTTTGCTAATTAGCAAAGCTTACTCCATCAGCCACAACTTGCCTCATTTTCTGCTCGTGGTTGTTCTGAGAAGTAGCCATAACACTTTGAAGATGTTCAAGTTGTTGGCCTAGACAACTCACCTTCATAGTCACTTCCTCTAAGGAAGGCGCAATTGCCTTCGAGTCTATCTCGGAAAGCAGGCTGTTGAAGAGAAGTATCTTGTCTTGAAGTGCTCCTTCGATTTCCCTCCTCTTCTCCTCCTCAGAACCAAGAGATTTTTTCAGTTCTTCAACTTTGAAAGTTTGCTCTACACGAGTAACTCAAAATTAGTCAAAAAAATAACTTATAACCAAAGATTGGTTGGATTTCTGATTAGTTACCTTGGTTCTCCTTCTCGAATGCTTCAATTACTTCTTTGTGCTGAAGGATATTATCATTGAAGTTGATCAACCAGTCTTTGATCAATTGATCCTTTGCCTTGAGTATCTCCTCGAGCTTGAGGATAACAACACCTTTCACCTTGGCCTCTGCTTCTTAACCTTCTAGTTCTGTCGACCATGACAAGAAAAGAAGTGAGAAGAGATAAAGGCAAGAGCACAATAGAAAAAATGATAAGAAGATACTTACTTCTCAACTGTAGGCTTTTTCTCTCAAGAGTCTTGAGGAGCTAGTCATTCTCGATCACATAGACTCGAATAGTTCCCTCTTCTTCTTGAGAGTTTCTTTGAGCACTTTAACAGTGCTCCCCGACCTATAGATATATGAGAAAGGATAATTATAAGTATTTATATGACTAGTGTGTGATGAAAAAAGAAGATCATTACCATTTGTCAGCTTCTAATGTTCGCCTGGTCAATTCCCTGACCAGAGCAATACCCATCACCATGTACTAGGGAGAAAAGAGGAGAAAAAGAAGCTTAGAAAAGTTTCAAAATGACCATAAAAATATGTATTAAGTGATCTTTAGGAATTGCTTGGATCGCTTTGTTGGCATATGTAGAGTAGATGATCTCGGGACCCGCCTTCAACTCCATATGAGAAATCTTCCTCCACCAGAGCTCTTGAAGCCATTGGTTGTTGAAGATACTCTCCTGGTCGGGAATGTCCCTTGGATGCAGAGATTTCTTAGTCTATGAAGAACTCTTCGGCCCTCGAAAGAAAGGAGGAAGCATATCTACTCCCTCCTCCCTCTTGACCACCTTATTCCTAGCAGCAACCAAATCTTGCTAAGACTTCTCTCCACCTCAACATCCTCTGGTGGGATCAGAGCCACCAGAGGTCCCTTGGTCATTACAACCTCTAATGTTTCCTTTATATACTCAGGGGCTGCTACGACCACCTCTTCTTTAGAAGCCTCATCATGAGGGGTACTCAGATCAAAGCTGATCGGGGTAGTAAAGGCACTACAAGGAAGGCGAATAAAAAAATGAGAAGTAAGGCCTTTGAAAAAGCCAAAAAAATCAAAAGGTATGAACTTACAGTATTTCCTACAACTCGCATGCATATGGTCTTCTTGGTTTTAAAGTTAAAATGCCCTAGAGCGTAGTCCAAAGCGCTTGTTTTCCCCTTCTTCTTTTCGACTGATTTCACCAGTACAACACTAGTAGGTTGGTCAGACCCTTTGAGTCTTCCGACCGGATATCTTTATCCTTAGTCAGTTCCTCTATGTGGTGGTTGGAGATATCTTCCATGACCACCTGCTCAGAAGATTGAGCCTCCTCGACCACTAGAGCAGTATTCTCCTCTGGTTTTGTTGGATCCTTAGGGTGGCCATAAGGTATTTGATTCGGTCGGTCGCTACTGTCTTGGAACCCACGATTGATGAGTCAGGTATCACCATTGTTGTGCTAGCTCTGACTGGTAGTTCTTCCTTCTCCTCCACCTTCTCATCGACCGAGATGAGCTCGGTAGCAAAATCCTTCATCCAAGAAAGATACTCTCATCGGTGCAATTTCTCTATTCTTCAAATAAGAGAAGTGGGCTTGTAAGAGAAACTCTTAGAGTCATAGTAGAAGCCTACCTCCAAGTGGATCTTTTTCTTAGAAGCTTGTACAGTCGGAGGAGCGGTCAAAGGGGTAGATGGAGAAGCGGTCAGGGTAATAGTCGATGGAACATGACGTAATCTTGATGCTCCATATGACTTCTTCACACTCTAACGCTTCTTGGGTTTTGTAGCAACTTCCTTCGAACCCTCAGTAGGCTCATCCTCTTCATCTAGCGCGTCATCTTCCAACCTAACATCTGCACATTACAAAATATTGCAATAACCAATCGGAATGAGAAAAGTTTTTTGGAAGAAAAGAGTTATTCCGTTACCTTAAGTCTTTTGATCCTATTATCTAGAGAGGTGATGGCCAGGATCAAGGGTATTCCATCTTTCTACTCGGTCTTCCTCTTGCAGATCATCTTTATCCTCTCCCTCACCTTGGTTGGAGATATTGCTAACAAAAGAAAAAAATCTTAAGGTTGGAAATTATAACCAAATAAAAATAAAATCTGACTGGTTAGATTTCTTGATGCTTACCTTTCAAGGAGTCCCTAGTAGAGTCCTTCGCGCCCTCATACCAAAGCATAATGTGGTCGTGTGACTTGAAAGGACTGATTCGGCCCATGGAGAAATCCCTTACCACATGCCAAGAGGTCAGTCCCTTGTCCTTTAGATAGATGATGGAATCAACCCATCATTCTATCTTTCCAACCTTCTTCGCCAAAGACCTCTACCTCGGATTCTCGATTGCAATCCGGCTTATGAAGGAGAGGTTATCCTCTTTGCTAAGTGTCATGTAGAACCATAGGTTCTTCCACGATGACCATGAGAAGTTGTCATAAATTGGAATGTTCTCTCTTGCTTTCCCATCGTGGAGCCACAGAGAGTAACCCCCAGGTGCCTTTGTTGCTTTCCTCAATCTTTCCGTCATCTTGTAGAAGTATTCGAGGAGCTCCAAATACGCTTCGCAGAGATGAATGAAAATGCTCAAGTAGGCGATCGAATTGGGGGGGGGGGGCAAATTAACCAATTCGATCTCGTAGAACTCCAAGAGCTTCGATAAAAACAGATGCATCGGCAGCTTGAATCCGCATTCAATGTACACCTAAAGATTGCAATTTCACCATTGCTTCCGCTTGGGAAATTCTCCCCAATTGCAGTCCTCCACAAAATCAAAACCTTGTCAGGGAGCAACCCCTCCTCTTCCATAGATTTTATCTTCTTCAATCCGAGCTCGGAAACTGGCCAATCGATAATTAGATCTGACATTTCTGCTATAGTGGTGGAGATTCAAAGAATGGATGGATTCAAGGCTATAGGTGCAAATGCGAAGAGACTGAGGAACTTGAAGATGAAAGGTTTTTTCAGAAAGTGTGAAGCCAGTAGGTACCACGCCAAGGTTTTTCCAATTGCAAATAGTAGTTATCAAATCTGAAGCCCAACGGATGCAAAGCCTTTCAGTTTCCCTATTGGTTTCTCAACATTAAGTGAATAAAAACTATAGCTTTACTCTTACCATTGAAAGAGTGGATATTTTGAAATGAATTTCAATTGGATTTATATTATAAATGCAATTAAAGTTCGAGGGCTAGCTGATGAGGAATGAATAATCTTTAAACATGGCTTTAGTACTCAATTAAGGCCCTAAAAGACCCCGTTGTCGTAAGCTTCCTATAGTTGTCCCCGAGTACATTAGTCGGAGATTTACTTTACACTTTGCCTGACTAGTGAACCACTCGGACGATGTATGAACTGATACCTGGGCCTATTTCCAAGGACTCCTTCCATGCAATGGATAAGACATGTATTTTATTCGGCCCAAACAACAAGATGTTTTGGCACTGCCTCTCTAACAACAACTGCCTTGCAGTTATACCACACGTTTAGCTCTCACTGATAACAACTGATGATCAGACATCCTCTCTCTGATAATAACTACCTCTCAGATCTAACGCACCAGTTCCATAAGGCGTATGGTGTCCTTTCAATGGTATTTAAGGGTTGACGAAAGAAGACAAATAAAACAATGAAATTTGATTCAAGAACACACAAGACAATTCCATTCGGCAATCAAGAGAGTCAAGGAGATAGGGCAAGTTGCATTCTTCCGGTAGGAAGAACAAAGAGGGTAGGGCTAATTTCAGGCCTTTGTATGGGCATCTGTAACCAGTTCTTAATAATAAAGAGCATCTATATTCTCTCCTCAAGAATTCAGCCATCTTTCTTATATTATTTCATAAAGATTGGTGACTTAATCGTCGACATGTAACAGAAAAAAAAAGAAAATGGAATTGATTATTGACTCTATACAGATAGAGAGTGAACATACACAATTCTATCTGCTACCAGCTCTGAACAGTAGTCACACATAAGACAATGTGTGTACATGATAGAGGTCAGAATAGGATAGGGGAGGATGAGAGTAACCAATTGTAACTTGTTTGGAAATGCATCTAGAATTAATTAGTTGCGCATTAATTTTCATAGAAAATACAAAATATGGGTCATGCCATTACACACCGGAAAGCATCATATTCCTCTGCAGCTACTACTACGCTGAAGTATTACTCGTGATGCTGCCTATACCACGCAGGTTGGGCCGTACGTGCTTGCAGATATTTTTGGCTGATTTGATCTTCGTATATCTATTTTTATAAATTTAGTCTCATCTTAACCTCGACAACCACGACAAGCGATACCTGCTACGCTATAGCAGCTTAGCAGAATAGCAGATGCTACCGACTACCGAGCCACTAGAACTCGACATCACCTGCCGAGCTACCACGGCTCGGCAGGAGTGGCAGGACTCCTGCCGAGCTACAGCATAACGGAATGTAATTAAGGAGCCTTGATTAGCACTAATTAATTATTATATTGCATGATTAATATTAATGAAGTATGAGTAACACTAATTAATCTGGCTGGCCTTCTATCGAGTTTCTCTAGCTCGGTAAGTACCCGTTGAACTCAAAAGGAGAGTTAGATTTATAAAAAGCGAACATCTGATGACTATTTTTTTTAAAAAAAATAGATACATTAACATATATGTGAACCGTTCCGCTCAACCAGCGTGCCACGTGAAGTCCCCACCTCAAAGGTAAAAGAACGGAGATTCAAGCCGAAATTACATAGGCAACTTACACAGTGATCACTCATCTCCCAATATATTTTCTAAGGATCCTCCTTGCTTACCAGACAAACATGTTGTAAACTAGGGCAAGTCTTGTGGATACCGCGCGAGCAACTTGATGCGTGCATATTGCTATACCACGTGAGCAACTTGATGCATGCATTGCTATTTGTATTTCCAGTGAATACACGTGTATACGGGACACTTTTGTTGGTTTAAGAAAGATAACGCATGAGCAACTTGTTACGTGCATAATGTATTTCACCGGATGTGTACTGCACAGTTTTGTCGGCCTCGGAAGATAACGCACGAGCAGCTTGATGCCTGCCCGTTGTATTCTAGTAGGCATGTGTAAGAGATAAGGTTTGTCCGGTCCAAGAGAGGAAATGGCTGACCTTTAGGTATCGAATTTTGCCTGAGAAAATTGACACGCTTGCATTGCATTTTAGTAGACACACCTGTGTGGGATATCGTCGGTCGTTTCGAAAGAGGAACTGTTGTCATGTTATTCCTCAATTATTTTCCAAAACATTTCCTGATACTTGATGGAATTACATTTTTGCCCCTTTGTAGGGACAATTCATTAGGACCGTACGTGCTCCAACTGGTTTATAAGCTATGGTTTCTATTTTTTTTACACTGTAGTGCCTATTAGCTTTTTCTAAGTAATAAAATTTAAAAAATAAAAAAATTACATCATCATGAACAATGCAAAAGAATAAAGGAAAAAAAGAAAAAGCAAGAAAGTCTAAAAGGCTAAAATAGACGAAATTAAGAAGTCAAAAATCAAAAGCTGAAGCTATTTGGAGCAAAGCATACAGCTAAATAAGGTCATGTTGATTCTTTTCTTAATCACATCTGGCACTAGAAACATTTTCCTTTTGCAACAAGCAACACCCTCCCACCACCTCTTTCCTATAGTTTCAGAGCCTGTTTGGAACAGAGGAATTTCACAGAAATTTTGCAGGAAACAGTTCAATTCCCGCAGGAATCGGGAAAAATTCCCGCATTCCAAACAGGGCCTCAAGGTTTTTTTAGGCAAAAGAGAAGAAGGGAGGGAACAGTTCAACGGAGGCAAACCTTTGGGCCCCCCTAAATAACAATTGTGAAGATCTAGTACTGCTACCACTACTGGCGTAGTACGTAGTATGATATTTCAGTTGATTATAGGAGGGTTGATTACAAGAGAAAGAATCCAACACCAATTTGGAGCTAAGAGTCTCTCGGCCAATCTCCCGGCAGAACTATAAATGATAAGCAGCCATGGGCGGCCTCCCCTCGCAAGCTGACAAAACCATACTTATAAGCCACAGACAGCAGCAGCGACGCCGCCTCCTTTGCCCACCACCACAAGCAACTACGCAACCTAAGGGGCGAGCAGAGCAGAGCAGAGAGAGAAGAAGCTAGCGCATCAAGAAGCCGAGAAATTGATGTCTTCTACTCCGCTTCCGCCGCCGCCGGAGCGGAGGGTCCCGGTGGTGCCCATGGTGCCACAGCTGGCGGACGACGGAGGGGGAGGAGGAGGGGGCGCCAGGGAGTACACGCGCGGGAGCGTGGCTGGCATCTCGCCGAGCATCCTCATCATCGCCGTCATCGTCGTGGTGATGCTCCTGGCGTCCATCTCCATCCACTACTTCATCCGCCACCTCTGCCGGCAGACGGCGGCCTCGTCAGGCTCTTCCTCCGCGCCGCCGCTGCCGCTCGTGGTCCGCCCCGCGGCGCCGGCGACCGTGGCGCCCGCGGCCGACCAGGGCAAGGCGTCGGCCGAGGCGGCCGCCGAGACGGAGCGGCTCATCTCGCGGCTGCCGCTCTTCAGCCTGGCGTCGTCGCTCGCCGCGCTCCCCAAGTCGTCCAGGGACTGCGCCGTGTGCCAGAGCGCGTTCCGCGACGACGACGAGCTCCGCCTTCTTCCCGCCTGTCGCCACGCCTTCCACTCTGGCTGCGTCGACCCCTGGCTCCGCGCCAACCCCTCCTGCCCGCTCTGCCGCGCCTCCATCGCCCTCCCGCACCCGCCCCTCCCGGAGCTCCTCCGCGTCGAGCTCGGCAGCGTCAGCAGCCGCCGCTCCAACTCCACCTCCGCCGTAGCCGCGGCGCCGCCCGACGGAGCCGCCGTCCGCGCCTACCCGCTGCCAAGCCTCCCCAACTCGGAGTACCTCGTCGAGGAGGAGCTCCAGATCGTCCTCAAGCAGCCGAACGCCAACCCGCCGGCGGCTCCCGCACCAAGAACCGGCGAGCCGAGCCAGCAGCTGGCCGCGGTGGAGCGTGGGCAGCCATCGTCCGTGACGCCGACGGCGTCGTTCAGCTCGGCGCGGTGGAGCAACAGGTGGAGCAACCGGTGGAGCAGCCGGTGGAGCAGCCGGTACGACGCCGGGAGCGTCACGGAGGCGGCGACGGCGGAGTGGTGGTGGGACATGGACGGCGGCGCGGCGCCGGCTGCCCGGCGGCGGGAGGCGGAGGAGGGGAGCGCGTTCTACGGGTTCCTGCGGTGGCTGACGGGGGTATAGTAGTAAATGCGCAGGCGCCCGTGGAGGGAGAAGCTCCTGCCGGTTGCGGAGGGAAAGCGGCCGGCGCCGGGCGGTATTCCCGAAATGCCCCTCCCCTCAAATGAATTCTGTTATGATGCGGCTCGGCAGCCTCTGCTTTTGTTTCGTTTTGGGCATTCGCGACCAGGCTAGCTGTTTCCTTTTCCTGTGGTTTTTTTTTACGGGCGCTTACGTGGGTGGATTTCTAGGAGGGGAGGGGAGGTTTTGATGCCGCACGGATTTCAAAACTGCTTCCGCGTTGGAGAATGTCGGCGGGAAGACTGAGGAGGAATTCGGGGACTTTGAGGCAAAACCTAGCTTAGCCTCAGTATCAATGAATTGGAAGTGGGATGAAATGGAAACTTTCCAGCATGGACAAGTACGAGTACAACTTACTACTGCATTTTGATTAGACTTGTAGTACTAGTATTGGATTTGCTCCTCATTGTGTAATGTGTATTGGCAATTGTGCATTGCAATGGAGTGAATTGCGATCGAGTTTGTCTTTTGCTGTCTCAACGTCGACCTCATGGCTGCGCGGGAGAGTCTAGGATCAATGGCGGAGACCAGTGAAAGATAGATGATGTTTGTCTCTTTTTTTAACTTTAATAAAATTAATCCTTCGAATACAAATACCTCTTCATTTCAATAACTAGAGAGAGCTAAGAAGATCAGATACATAATGAGAACAAACTTCAAACAGAAGCTAAATAGCCAATGGAACAACCAAAATACAAAACGATCCAAGTCGTCGTTAGGCCAGTCTGACCGCAGGATTAAGACCGGTTTGATCGGGCTCAGGCGGTCAGACCGTTTGGACAAAGCCGGTCTGATCGCTCCACCGCCCTGATCATAGGTTCATTGTCGGTTTAACCAGATCCCTGTTCCTAGATTTAAAAACCTCGTGCCACTGATCTGATTGCTCTCCCCATGGTGGTTGGACCGCATCTTTAATGTCGGTCACACCGCCCAACTTGATTCTGATCCAACCGCCAACAATAGACAGTCAGACCGCATGTGCCCAACTACAAAACACGCTATTTAAGGGGGAAAACATCCGCCAACTAGAATCCGATCACACCGCACTGGCGGTCCAACCGCTAACCAGAGTTAGATCACACCGGACCAACGGTTAGACTACCAACCCCTACTAGTCATCCCACTTAGTACATGACAGCAAAAACCAGATATTGTAACGAATACAAAATTAAACTCAAACTTTGACAACGAAATACAATAAAATCAAATATTTATCGCACAACATAGGGTGACCTCTATATGCTCTCACATAGAGTGTAACTATACATTGTAGCGGTGCTAGAGTACAGTAGTATAGTTTGAGGCAGGGCAGGATAGGGGATTTGTTCTGGGCAGAAAGAAAGTACATGGGATTGTAGGATATGGCTGAAGGTTCCTGGTCCATGAGATTACGAACAAGATCACTACAAAGCTCCTATCTCCTACTGGAAAAGGACTCTCCCGTCATAGTGGGATGACGAGACGATTGGGCTTGGGTGATGCCCAACAATGTTATTATGGTCTTGCTCATTTCGGTTTGAGCTTTTTGTTTCTGATTTATTTTTCACTATTCATAAATTTTGTCTTTTTCTGATTTTTTTTGCTTTCTTGAGCTTTTTTGCCGATTCTTTTTTCCGTAATCATTTGCATTGTCCATGATCGGCAAACCTGTTTTTTCTATTTTAATTTTTTTAAATTTAGTTACGTTAAATAAGTTATCATCAGCTACAGTATAATTTCAGTCAGTTACAGTGTAATTTCAACCATAAGACAGCTTATTTCAGCCCAACCAAACGGCAACTATATACCATCATCTAGCTGCTGTGTGCTTCCCTGCTGCTAGCTCCTACTTAAGTGATCATATAATATCAACATGCATAGAGCGATGATGGCTCAAAAAACTTTGTTTTGACTACTCCAGTGGCTTGACCTGCCCTGTCTTTCTTTCCTTACACAAGTGAGTACCAAGTGAGAGAGAGCTCGTGTCGCTTTAGTGGTGGAAGCTAGGCTTACTTTGTCCTAGCTAGCTTGTTGTGAGAGCTGCATGCCTCAGCCTTCATGTACAGCATGGTGTACTACTGCCTCCCTATTGAAGAGAAGTGTAGTTGCTTCTGCATTGGCCTCTTCCTTTCTTTCTTCCTTGTTGCCTTTAGACAAGAGAGGAGATAAAATATGTGTGCTGTTGCAGTCCATGCTAGCTTTCTTGTACCAGTAGACAGTCGATATCGAACAGGTGAGAGAGAGAGAGAGAGAGAGAGAGAGAGAGAGAGAGAGAGAGAGAGAGAGAGATGCGCAAGTAGTACGAAGTATATGCTAGCTCTGATCGACTTGTGGCTTGGCTTGTTTTCTCAAGGGGGCAAGACAGGCAGGCAAGCCAAAGCAAAAGGCCTGCATGCTTCTGGACTCTGCATTTTCCTTTCCCTTCTTTTCTTTTTCTTTCTTTTTCTGCAGATACAGTAGCTCTTTTCAGCAATGTTTGTTTGTGACCTGTTGCTGTGTTCAGTGGAGTTAAAATATTTGCCATCGACCGACTGAACACACGGGTACGGTGCAATTCCGTATATTCAGTTGTCACAATATTTTCCATCAATTGACTGAACACACAGGGGGTATCGTACGGTGCAATTCTGTACAGGGGAGCGGAGAAGATGGAGGTTGGTCATCTCCTAGGCACATCAAACAGCCACACGACTAGGCATGCTTGATACAACAGCGACTTACGGTTTTTGATTGAAATTTTTGAATTTTAACTATTTACGACAGATATTACGAAGAGATACTTACTTGCAATTTTAGTTGATACAGATATTAGGCTTTTAATGTGTACTACAATTAACTTATAGACTATATTTTAAGAAAATACTCTATTTAAAAATTAAAATACTGTAGCAAAACCCAAAAACTACTTTTAGAAACCGTTAAAAAAACAGACCCATCGTATTGATCCTTGTCACCACGTTGAAGATCTTAGCGATTTATCTTCTTCGAGCTGAGTTCTTCGATCGTGGCATGTCATGACGTACGTCATGGATGACTGATTATTAGCATATACACACACTTATGCCATCTTCAAATTGTTAATGTTCCCTGTAACCTCCATTGCGTGTCCAGGTAGAGCACGTAAGCTAGCAGTAGACCAAAACTACAGGTCGTCGTCGTCGTCCACGTCACTTGTTGAGTCGCTGCATGCATTAATTGTAAAAAGGTCTGAAAAAGAAACCCATCTTGAGTGATAGATCGATTTGCCGCGCGTAGACTCAAGACTTGAATACGTTACGTGTGGCCACTAGCTTGATCCGAAACTACTACGCGAGCGCATGCTTGGTCCCCAAGGATCAACTGCTATGATTAATTTGTTTGCTGCTGGGCTACTACTATACTCCATCTCGATTAGATTAGCGTTAACCATGCTTAATTTCCTGGCGACTGTGCTGCCGAGAACGTTACCACAATATTAAGAAATTAAGAGGAAACCGATGCACACATGGCTCGGCGGCGTCGTGTCACGTCAAGTCGCCTGTGGGTTCAACGCGCTGATGACGTGGCGATACGGACAGATATCAACACGCATACATGTGTGGTAAAATTTTTCGGGCGAAGAATTAATTAATGTATCAGCTAGGATCGCAGGTAAGCTAGCTGCAGCCTGCACTGCGGGCAGGAGCGGTAAGCTCCAAACAGAGGGTCGTTTTCTTATATGGTCCGATGCGTGCTCATCTTAGCTATCTGCTACCATTATATACAGTAACAGTAGCAGTATTATAGCAGACACGGTACGGTTTGTGTGCGCATACGATCAGATCTCTTCTCACAAGCGCAGGCACAGTAGTCAGTTTCACAAAGCTTTTTTTCGTATTCGTTTGCATTGTCCGTGATGAGTTAGCATATTTTTTTCTATTTTAAAATTTTTTAAATTTAATTACACCAAATAAATCACTTTAGTTATAGTAAAATTTCAGCCGATACATGCAATTTTAGTCATAAGTTATAGTTTTTTAGTCCAACCGAATGGGGCCTTAATCGGGCTAGGTGTTGGCCTCCCATGCAGGTACTGTACAGTACTTGGACAGGCCCAAGTGGTGCATCAATGCGTAGCAGCAGGCCTGGTGTGCGGCTACAGTGTGCGATCCGGCCGGCCATCTCGATCATATCGGCAGAGCGCAGCGCGCAGGCATCACGGATTTGCATCGGTGCTCGATCTGGTTCCACGTACGTAGGAAGCAGGGATCTATCGAGTATATACTGACCATGCATATATACTGGTACATCACTACTAATTGTGGTTAAGTGATATGGCCATATGTGGTCTGTTTGATATGGCTGCGGTTTATGAATTTTAGTTGAAAATTTTGAATTTTAGCTGTTTGTGACAGAGATTACGGAGAGATGTACTCACTTGCGATTTTGGTTGATACAGATGTTGGGCTTTTATTGTGTACTACAATTAACTTGTAGACCCTATCTTGAAAAAAATACTCCGTTTAAAAGTTAGATACTGTAGCAAAAACTAAAAACTATTTTTTAGAAGCCGTAAAAAATAGAGGGATGGTCAAGTCCATTGACAGTTTAATTTCTGGCGCAAAGGGGGTTAATTGACCGGCCGCCCTAAACTGTTATTTCGTTGGCAGTGCTGCGCGTATGCAGTGTGGTTGCTGAAACGCGTACGTGGTTGAAGCATGCGTGCATGGCCTCATCTCTTCAGTCTCGTCGCGAGACGTGTTGGGGAGTTGGTCCAAACCGAAGGTGTCTAAGGCGACAAAGGTTCGACGGAGCCTCCTTTTCAGTTTTTAAAAATTACTTTTAAATTTTTTTAAATAATTAGTTTTTAATAAAGTATCTTTTAAGATAAGTTCTATAAGTTACTTATAATACATACTGTAACGACTTCATTTATATTGACGAAAACAACGAACAAGTTTCTATTACTTAGTTATCTCTCACAAACAATCCAAAAATATAATCTATAGCCATAAACAAAAAAAAAATAAGACCCTACATCTTACCCGTTCCCTTTCTCACCCTTAAATAATCGTCGGGCGCGTGATCAATGATGGTTGGGTACTTGGGTGCCGTACGTCAAGGCGTCAATCTCTCTTCCATGACAATAGAATATATATTACGTGACGTGGTATATCAGTTGTAGAGAACTGTAGAAGGCGACGGGACCAGTGGTCCAGTGCGGAGGATACACGTGGGTCACCCTAACAGTACTGTCAAGTGTCAAGTAGTTGAGAGATTATTTCGTTTAATTTATTTTTATTTTTTGAGAAATTTTACTCTTTCAGTGGAATTTCATTTATTTACTTGGATTTTTTAGAGGATACTTGGATTACATGCAGTAAGTAATTTTACCATTGGACGATCGATGGGCTTCAACCTGCTTATAAATGGGCCACTTTGTATCTGGTCTAAATCGATTAGAAACAAAAACGTGATAGCCCATTTACGCTATTTACTGCCACAAATAATAAAAGGTCCGCCCAGTAAAAATCTACGGCCCGATAAACTTCGTAAAAAAAAGGAGATGGCCGTATACACTACAGAAGAGTACACAACCATGTACTCAACCATCCATCAGAGATGGCTGCGAGTGTCTAGCCGTATTGGCACATTTGCCGAACTTATTAGCCGTACAATGTGGTTGTATATCGAGTATTCGGTGTATTCGAGTACTATATAGACATGTAGTCATATATTAGATGTGCTCGAGTACTGTGTAATCGTGTATTGAGTACTCGTGTGTTTGAGTACTGTGTAGTTGGTGTGTTCGAGGGCTGTGTAGTTGGAGATCCCGGAGTACTGAAGCAATCACAGTCATGAGTCGAGCAGCGTAGTGTACCTGTCGTAGCTACAGTGAACCGGTCGTAGCAGGCGCACCCGGAGTCGAACTGCGTAGTAGTCGGAGATACAATGAATCGATCATAGTAGTCGCAGTCGTGAGTCGAGCTGCGTAGCAGTCGGAGTTACAGCAACTGGTCGGCAGTCGGAGCTACAGTAACTGTTCAGTAGTCTGAGCTACAATAACCAGTCGGTGCTCAAAGACCGGTAGTACCGACTTTGTGTGAGCGGTACTACCGAAGATGCGGTCGAAGAGTCATAGTTGGGACGCCATGGTCGAAGTACTCGTATGTCAAGTAGAAGCCGTGGTTGAAGTGTCGTAGTCAAAGGACTCAAAGGCATAAGAAGACGACTTGGTCAGATCTGTGTGTGATCGTAAACATCTAAGTTGGTCTCAGCAGTACCGAGTCTTGCGGGTAGTACGCGGTGTGCGTCGAGTTGTAGGGAATCGTAGACGGCAAAACTAGATCACAGGTAGTCTAACTAGTGGAGTTAGTGGGTGCATGTATAGGTCAAGTGATCGTGTGTGTGTGTGAGGCATGATTTTAATCAAACTAACTTTTGAAATGTTTGTGAGCAGATATGATAATTCTTCTATCCGTAACTGAACTCCTGAATTGTTACAAAAGGTAACGACGTTCTTGTTTCTAAAAACGGAGACGTTGCATACAAATTGTTTGTAGAAAGGACAGCCAAGAATTCAATGGCGGGATTGCCATCTTCTTCTCATATTGCGATGGATGAGGATGGAGACCGTCTGTTATTTTCTTGGCATATGTTAATCTTCCTGATGCAGTTACCAGAGAAAATTGGCCTCAAAGCCGCGGTGCTGATGTGGTGTTGGTGGACAGGGAGGAATAAAAGCAAATGCTGCCGGAAGCATTATTTCTGTCGACGAATTCCAGTTTCTCATCACACGATATAAGTAATTCGGAGTTCATGTATGAACACAACAAGGAACATGCGCAGGGGCAGACAATTTCAGAACCAATTCCTCTGTAGTTGCCTCGTCCGGCAGGTGTGCTTAAAGCTAACATTGATGGAGCTTCGAAGCACACAGGATTGATGGTTGGGTTTTGCTACCCGAGACTCCAGAGGTGAACTTCAGGCGGCAGGCGCTGGTCCTATCCAGAGGCCTTGTTCAGCTTTTCGAGAGGATGGCGTGCCACCGGAGGAGGTACGATTTTGATCGATATAAATAAAATATCTATAGTGTGTATTATAATTAATTTATAGATCTACCGTAAAAAGATATTTCGTTTGAAAACTAGTTACTATAGATAAACTGAAAAACAACTTTTAAAAGTTAAAAAAGGCACATTACTAGATCTGTCGTACAAAGTACTTTCATATCATTACATTTATCATATTTTTTACTGACATATAATTAAAAGGAATTGATAACATTGTTGAAATATATGTATTGGTGACTGCGTCTATGTGTAAAACGATGAGTATATAGAAGGGAATATAGGTGATTAGGTGGTACTTCCCAACGATCAATGGCCTGCTTAGCAATGGGCCAGGCTAAATGGATGAGAAAGTGATATACCCAAATGTGAAATAACTCGATGGTCCACCAACTTCAGGACGACCCAGCCCAGCGACTCAGACCATGGACCAATCTACACGGAAATTATTGACCAATAGCACCTGTAAGGAGAAAAGTTATAACCCAGTAAATTCTAAGAATTACGGCCCTATAAATAATTCGTTCTTTTTATCCTTTTCGGCTATTATTATTTATTAAACTAATAAAACATAGTTAAAAGCTAGTCTAAAAGAACGGAACTCCAAAAAAAAAAAAAAATAGAACTAGGCATTAGCCTTTGGAAGCATCGAGAAGGAAACCAACCCATTGTCCAATTGCTGTCCTCCTGGGAAAGGAAAGCAGATAAGAGAGGCGCTCCCCCTCCTCCCCGTCGACGGCTCAGCGAAGCAACAGAACCGAGCAGAGCCCTCTCCTTGTAGAAGCTTCCGCGCCTCCCAGTCTCCACCAGCCTCCTCTCCGATGGCCCCATCCCTCCTCGCCGCTGCCTCGCCCTTCCTACTCCACGGAGCCGCCGGCAGCAGCAGGCCGCTCGCCGCCGCCCCCGGTCGCCGCGCCGCATCCGTTCTCCGCGTTGCCGCCCTCAAGTACGACCCCTCCAAGGTGACTGCGCCACCGAGATAGATGCCTCTATTTCTAGCTCCAGAGGTTTTTTTTGTTAGGGTTCTGAGGCCTGACGCTCTGTTGCTTGCGTTGGTTTTCGTCAGGTGGCGCCGCAATCGGACCGGGTGCTCGTCCGTCTCGAGCAGATCCCTGAGGTCTCTGCGAGCCAATGTCTTTTTGGTTTGCTAAATGTTTAGACTGGTGGTTTGCTGGTTGGTTGTGTTTAGTTCCCACTCTGAAATCTGAATGCTTCTAGTTGAATGAACCCTTTTAGAGTATATAGCGTTAGCTCTGGTGTGGCTTGTGAGCGTGTGGTTATTCTAGTTTGTAAGTGAACACTGCAAACTGATGAAATAATGGTTCAGAAATTGTTAGGAATGTTTTGATTAGGGGTTTAAGGATGAATTGATGATTTTGCCCCATCTTTCATGGAAATGGCAAGTGGACATCACGGGGTATTTTATCAAGTGGCAAAGAAAGATGGGGCAAATCATCAAATCTCCCGTTTCCCCAGTTTTTAAACTGTTTCAATTCAGTTAAGCTGGAACTTGAATTATATGCATGAAATTACATGCTAAGGTGGCTTATAAACATTCATAACTTGGATGCGCTGAAGAGTACAACTTAAACCCTAAGCACAGTAGTTATTTGGCTTACAAAGCACCACTGGTGAGTGGGGATTTGAAATGTGCCCGGGAAAAGCTCACGGGATTTAATTCTGCATGTGGTAAAATTGATGGACAGACATGGTACGACAGTCAGACTGTATTCCCTTGGAATGGGAAGAAATGATGATCGTTTTTTAGAGTATATCTATATGTAGATAACGTGTGTTGCTAGATTTTATTTTCACTAAGCTTTTGAAATAACTCAGCTACCAAGTAAAATTGCGCTTATCTGTTTAGTGCAGTGCCAACAGATTGTAGGGCATAGTACAATACTGCGTTCTTCTTATTCAGCTGTTAGGAATCCAACAAAATTTTGCAGTGCCTATCCTTGAGTGTGGATAGTTTGACATGCTGTGGATTGGCTAGGATGGCACCTCCACTTTTTCAGAGAAGAGCAATAAATCGATAGCCTTGTTTTTATAGAAGCAACTGCTGCAAAATTTGCTTTCCTGTGGCTGTATCACTGTATATTCCCGGAAAATCTTGTAATTGGTATTCTGATGTAACTGCTAAAATTATTCGAAGCAGGTTATCTTTTCATCTAGCTGATTGTTCCAAGTAAACTGTTTGATACCTGCAGAAATCTGCTGGAGGAGTCCTGCTACCAAAATCTGCTGTTAAGTTCGAGAGATATTTGATGGGTGAGGTAAGATCTTAAGGCACTATAAGCTGCTCCTGTAGTATTGAACATCATCAGGCTATACTCCCACTATGTTGCACTGTTCATGCCAGATTTTATCGGTTGGTGCTGATGTCAGTGAAGTCGAAGCTGGAAAGAAGGTAACCAAAATATTTCTTCTTTTTCTCATGGAAGTATGGAACTCTTCTTGATGACTGTCCAAGCTCTTATGTGTACCAACAAAGAAGCATCTTATGCTTGCATGTGAATCGAGTTTATATTTTAAGAGTACTATTTCTCCTTTTAAATAACAGTATCATTCTATGCTTGCACATTGCTCCTTGCACAGTAAACGGATGGGTGATAATTTTCAGTTTGAGGGTGTGCTTACTTTGACCTGTACTTACCAACACAAGTAGTAGTTGTGGCACACTTCATTCGTAAGAAAAGACAATCTGCTGTTTAGATACCGCCCTTTTAGTGAGCTACTTTTCACTCCTTTTAGTGCCAGCCATTGCTGTGGCTAGCATAACCAGTTAGAAACTTAAACAGTGGCTTAATGTCTGAATAAAATACATTTGTGCTAACCTGCAAACTGCAACCACCCAGCAATGGTGCAATATATCTTAAGTTTAACACCTTATAACACGGCAAATAGTTGTCCATTACCGAATTTCCTTGTATGCTTAGGACTAGGTGGAAATGACCTCCATGGTTAGCTAGGTCTCCTTGAAGCTTGTGTAACAACATGGGCTCCTACGCAAGATATTAGCTCTTCTTTTCTTTTTTATTTTTTTGGCTTAGTGGTGTTATATATGATATCGCTGTACCGATAAGTAGCATATTCAAGTTTTTTTTGCTGTGTTATAGAGCAAGAGGTATTGAGCCTTCTTGGAAAGAAACCAGCATGTATGACATGTTAACTGCCCCAAAGAATGCTGCATTGAATTTCAATTGTCCGTTTAACTCTATGAAAGTTGAGCAGTGTCTTTGTTTTTTGAGCAAATTCATGTTGAGTGAACTAACTCCGATCTTAGAGAAATACTGTAGTACATGCTATTTGCTATTGCAATCTGTGTAGATGATACAAACATGATCTGCTGCATAAATATGAAACCACATCTGCTTAATTGTTACTTTTCTGCCCTTTATTTCAGTATCTATTTGCACTCCTGCTGTAATGCTTTCCGCGCACACACTTGCCAAAAACTTACTATTTTCTGCTACCAGCTTCTCCAGTTGACATAGTCATCCCATCTGTGTTCTTTTATCCAAGTAAGATGTCTAGCATCCAGGATTTTCTAACCATGTTCTGTTTGTGATTGTTGCAGGTTCTCTTCTCAGACATAAATGCTTACGAGGTACTCAGAATCTCTTCTGTCTGACTGCAAGTATTTTGTTGCCTTATTCTGAGGACAAAACCTTTTGATTCCAGTTAAGTGACAGCTCATTGTGTGGATGCATAACTGCAGGTTGACTTGGGTACAGACAAGAAACACTGCTTCTGCCGAGAGTCAGATCTGTTAGCCATCGTCGAATGAATTTTCACTGCTTCTGCTGAGAGTCAGATCTGTTAGCCGTCGCCGAATGAATTTTTCTCTGAATTTTCATTGTTGTGCGCCTATCCTCCAATGCCTTTCCAATCCCACGGGCTAGAGCTAGTCCCAAATTTGTTGTCTGCCATTTGATGTTCATGAATTCAACAATTTGTCGAGTCTTAGTGACCAGTGAATTTTGGCTGCCATAAACTGTGATTACTTTAATCTTCATCTTAAATTACAGTTACACTATGGTCTCTTAAACTGTTAAGATGGGGAAATAAAACGAATCATATGGACCCAACTTGCAGAAGATGGAAATGTGGTGTAAAAATGGTGACAGAATAACGACTTGTTTACATTGCTCAGCTGGAGCTTGGGCTAGCTGTTGACCATTCCTGAAGCAACGTCTTGTGTATTTGTGCCAGGGAATGTTACGGTCCGATTTTTCTTGTACCTTGTATGGTCCTTAGATTACATTATATGCTGCAGCTTGGATTCTTTTGAAGAGCGTACAGTATTCAAATGTATCTACTGCACAGAAGCGGAGAATGGAACTGTCGAGGGAGAGCTCGGGCTGGAGCGTGTGCCGCGCGGACGGCAGCTGGTCTAAGGCTTGGACAAGATGCGCGGAATAAGAAAATGGCCTGAGCTTTCGTGAGATTGAAGATTCTTACGCTTCACCAAGGTAGCATCTGGGGGAGCACAGCTGCACAGGCCCTCTCTCTCTCGGGATGCACTCTCCACTGTGTTCTGTATGGCAGCGTTGGCTTTGTAAGTTCTAGGCTCTTGAAGATGCGCGTTGACTAATTTCGGCTTACCGGCCTTGAATTCTTCGCCATCGGATCATGGGATTGGTATCCTCTATCATTACACATGACAATAGTAGAGGTGAATAGTACCCTGAAGGCTTGAACCAGCATGGTTTTCTGATCAATTGGCATCATATTTCTCTTTGCTAGGCTTAAGAGCCCTTAGAAAATGAGATTTTTTACTGTAGATTATACTGGTAGCAGAAAGTTGGTAGTAAGAAATAAAAGGTGGGTTCGTGAGCACTTATGCTTAGTCTTTGACTTAGATTACTACAGTAACTAACTTTTAAATAATACATTTTTTCAATGCGGGTCTATAGGAAGATTGTAGTAGACATTGTATTGAGTTCAGCTATACCGACTAAAATTGCATGCGACTATTTTTCTTTACGTACTGTTTCTTACGAACAGCCAAAATTCAAAAAACATAAGCCAAAAGTTAAAGCAACAGCCGAAAAGAACCCACACAAAATTTGACCATTGATTTGTGACGGTATTATAGACTTTTGTTTTTCAATATAATTTTTTGGAGGGTATTTCAGAGAGATACGAGGGGGGCTTTCACCAGATGGTAAATAGAAGAAAGTCGGCCATTTGTTCTGGTCCGAACTGCAATGACAATACCAAACGAGAAGTACATAGTGGTACGGGTATCCAGTGGAATTGTTGGGCAAGAAGTATCTTGGGCTATCAACTGCACTTGGATGCTGCATAAAGGAAGTGTTTGAACATATTCCTGCTAAGATTCGCAGATTAATGGGTGGTTGGAGTGAGAAGAAGCTCACCTGGGCGGGCCGGGAAGTGCTAATCATACCCTTATTACTCCCCGCGTGTTTCCCGGCCGCCGAGCCCTTCCACGTCGCCACAGCGCTCCCTCGGCCGGCGCGTGGCGGCCGAAATTCGCGTACGGTCGGGGAAGCAGTTTTGCGAAAAGTCCCTGTGTTTTTTCAAAATTACGTAAAGGTCCTTTTTCCTCGCGAAAAGGTCCCTGCTAGTTTTTTTAGCCCCTACACTTTGCAGGATAGCCCCCGCGGTTTTCTAAATTACGTATGGGTCCTCGTTTACTTACGTACAGGTCCTCGCTTTTTTACGAAAAAGGCCTTTGACTTTTTCGAAAATACACATGTGCCCTCGGTTTTTTACGAAAAAACCCTTTAACTTTTCCGAAAATACACATGCGCCCTTGGTTTTTTTAGAAAACCCCTCACGAATTATCGCCTCTTTTACTTCGGTACACACGGTGGCTGACGCGTCGTGACGTCGCGCCTACGAGGCTAGTTAAATCAATGGCACAAGTGATCCGGACTTACTCCATGAGTTGTTTCAAACTGTCGGCATCAACTTTTAAACAAATCACAGCCTGCATTTCCAACTACCGGTGGGGTGGTAGGTCGAACAATCGAAAAATACATTGGCAAAGATGGGATAAACCCGCTCAATCTAAACTTAAAGGTGGGCATGTGTTTTCGAGATATGCAGAAATTTAATCTTGCTATGTTGGGGGAAGCAAGGATGGCATCTGTTGACTAAGCCGAACTCACTTTGTGCAAGAGTACTCAAGGGCAAATACGTTCCTAATAGTGCTTACTGCTTTTCTACCGGCCACGAAGAAGAAGCACTCTTCGCACACCTAGAGGGCACTGCCAAGTGCCCGACGAGCTCTGAAGAAACGATTGATTAGAAGGATTGGATGGCTGTGACACTAACATTTGGGAAGATCGCTAGATCTTGGATGCCTATGATCATAAACCCATGGGGAAACTAGAGGGAGCCACGGCACAAAGGGGGTGTGATCTGATGTCTTTTGATGGTTACAGTTGGGATGAACAGACCCTGAGAAGCAATCTAATGGAGCCGGATGTCAAAGCTGTCATCAGGATTCCTCTTGGAAGGTCGTCATCTAATTGGTGGGCTTGGGCGTATGAAAAGCATGGCCTGTATTCAGTTCAATCAGCCTATCATCTACTTGTTGAATCAGTGACAAGGGAGGGTCTGAATCTTGCAGGTGCTACATCTTCTTCTGTTTGAAGTGAAACTCTGCATGGAAAAAGGCATGAACAGCACGCAGAGGCTGGCGAGGTCACCGAGCTTCTCTGGCAATGGCAACATCAAGAACTCATTGTAGGCGAGGAGCTCCTGGAGGCTGTGAGGTCAACCAAGAACCCCAAAAACTGTTGCGCTACATGTTTCCATGATAAATTTAACCCTCTTGGGATTATACTGCTAGTAATAATGATAGTAGTATAAATAAATCTAAACATAAACAAATCTAAACTAATCTGATATGTTAGATTAAAAAGACTAAAGGATCTATATTTATTTTAGGGTACTGTAAAAGAGCTCTAGAAAATACATTAACTTGGCAATAAGCATTCTTGCCCCTTTTTTAGAGGTAATTAAGTCGGGCTCTATTGTTCTTGAGAGGAAGTAGAATTTCCCTTTTTCATTTCCTTTGAGAATCCTAAACTAGCTGGCATGCTCGATCTGATCTGGGAAAACAACGGTATTGATTGTTACATCATGGAATGTTGCCTTAATTTTATACCAGCCACGTACAAAAAAAAAATAAATCAGAAGTACACACGGAAAACACTGCTAGCTAGTACTCCAGTAAAATGACAATCTTTACTCAAATTTATCTATAGTAGAATCGTGCAAAAATCATTGACAAAGAGGCAAAAGAATGAATGGGCGGTGGTGGTGTGGTCATATATTCTCTCTTGTTTGATCTTTAATTCTAGCTAGAGTAGCCATGTAGCGTGCAGTAACTACTAGCTAGCTAGTTTAGTTGGTCCTCCGGCAGTTGGTCCTGATCTCGCCGTCGGTGCCGGTCTTGACCTCGACGGCAGAGAGCTTGTTGACGGCGTAGGCGAACATGGATGGGAAGAAGTCGGTGGAGGCGAGGAACTGCACCACCCACGCGGTGGCGCTGCATTCGCCGAGCGCCTGGTCGACGGCGAGCACGCCGCGGTGGAGTTGGATCTGGTTGTAGTAGCTCTTGTCGAAGATGAGGATGCTGCTGGGGTCGTCGAGGTAGACGATGTTATCGAAGGGCTGGCCCTGTTGGCACGCGTACGTTTTCAGGACCCACGCATACACCGGGTCCATCGACGGGTCCGCCGCGCCGGTGCCGTTGAAGTTGTACAGCCGGTCGTGGATGACCGAGCAGTGCGTCACCCCCACCGTGTGCGCGCCTGCATGCGTGCATAACGTATATGCACCAGGAATTAAACCCGCAAATTAGTACTGTATCTCTCCAATACGAGGTGTTTTATCTTATTATTTTTTGTTATAGTAATTAATTTTTAAATGATACATTTTTTTAAGATAGAACATTATATTGAGTTCAGTTATAGGTTAAAATTCTATACACCATTTTTCTTTGTATACTGTTCCTTACGAACAGTCGTAATTTAAAAACAAAAACCTAAATCAGTTGAATCTATCCATACATTTTTAGGCGTGTTTGTTTGGTTATACACAATAGTAGTCAATCCGTCGTAGACTCAGCTAACTTTGCCGCTCCTGTGATAGCCACCACACTTTTTGTGACAAGGTACACATCTCCTAAGCTTAGTTATGACAGCATTAGGCACAGACCAAACAGGCATACTACACTGTATGTATGCCTTCGATTTTAACAGTTGAATTTTTTACTAGTCTAGTTGATTTGGGCATAGGAATGCGTGTGTTAGTCGTGATTCTTACCGTTCCCACTTACCAATGTGTTTAGTTACATTTTGAATACTCAGATCTCGATCGACAGAATTGATTAGTAAACGACCATATATACAGTTGATGAGCTACTGATGGTTTTGCACTACATTGAGATGATATATACAGTTGATGAGCTACTGATGGTTTTGCACTACATTGAGATGTAGCACTATTATTACCAAGCTTGACGGTACTACTACAAGGTTAATTAGGCCTGGCCAACCCATAGATACTCCATCCACTAAACTGTTTCTTTATGCACCAACAGTGGTATACGTTACATCAATTCAATAATAATACGCCCTGCTCTCGGTCAAAACAGGCTAACTTAATTAAGTTAATTCTAGCAAGCGCCACAATCTCAAAGCAGTATAAAGAAAACGCATACACATGGGCGGTCCTTGAACACAGTTTATTTACTAGTAGTATGTAGTAATTAAAAACTTGAAGAAGAAGAGGAGGAGGAGGAGGAGGAGGAAAGCATATGCATAAAGATAGCCGGTAAACTAAACGCAGGGGCGTACCCATGAGGATGGTCATGTCGAAGCTGTTGAGGCCCTTCTTGGAGAACATGTCTATCGCCGTCGGGATGTCGACGTCCGGCGCCGGCAGCTGGCTCGCCATCCACGCTTGCGACACCACGCCGTCCCTTCTTCCCAGCTGCACTTGGTAGCTAGGCCCTCCTGCCTGCGTGCATGCGTGTGCCAATGATATTACGCGTTAATTCACGGTTCCCACTTATCACTTCGAAATTGATACTTCACTACTACGAGTAATAGTTGTAATGGAGTAATGTGATAGCCCAACAGTTCAAACCGCTCACTCCGTACTTAGTTGGTATATGACGGAGTAAAAATTCCCAAAAAAATTAAGCAGTTTCTGCATCTGCTTCGATCTGCAATGAGCAAGACCCAAATGATGCCGTTAGTTATTACCAAGGCAACGGCGTCTCTGGTGGCGGCTACGATGATGTCGGCGCAGGAGACGACGCCGGGGCAGGCGGCCTCCAGCGCCGCCTTGATGTCGTCGATGAGGTCGTAGCCGAAGATGCCGTTGTTTTGCGGTGCCGTCTTCTCCGTGTTGGGCCCGTCCAGCAGGATCGACGCATCGCACCCCTGGTAATGGTATATATGATAAACCAAAAAATCAGGTACACCCTTCAATACAATGTTGTTAGCATTGATTTTGCCCAATGTAGTGAGTATTAACCAGCGGCTAGCTACTCTACTAATCAACGCATGCAGGCACGATGCGATCGACTGGGAGATGCAAAGTAGTAGCAAATCGAATTGGATTACTGGAGTGCAGCATGCAGCTAGCAGTGGATGGTACGCACGGTGACGAAGCAGTCGTGGAAGAGCATGTGGACGAGGCCGGCGACCATCCTCTTGTCCCAGGTCATGCGGGCCTGGACGAGCCCCTGGATGATGCCCTCCACGCTCGCGTTGCCGCACTTGCCGGCATAGCCGTTGTTCTGCAGCTGCTGCCCGCGGCAGCACGCGGCCAACGACACCAGAACCACGGCGGCGGCGGCCAGCACGGCGCCGGAGAGGGACCCGGACCCGGCCGTCTGCATCGATCTAACACCTCTCCGGCCTATCGCGCGCTGTTTCCAATCGATCCGGCCGCTCTTCGTGTCGGCGTAGTATACCACCACTACTTGTTCGCCTGGACAGCACAGTGCATGTGCTGTGCTAAGCTAGCTAGCACCAAGCAGCAGGTGGCGAGATCGATCGATGCGCAGACTTGACTTGTACTAGCTCGCTCTCGTATCGATCGCGAAGCCGCACGCAGAATGGTGCTCGGCTATATACTGGTAGGTTTGGTGGGGCTGTTCTTTCAACTTTTAAAAGTTGCTTTTCAATTTTTTATAGTAACTAGTTTTTAAACGAAGTATTTTTTAAGATAAAATTTACTAGTTAATTATAGTACATACTTTATTGACTTCATTTATATCAACAAAAAGAGCTTGAATTTCTGTTACTCTATAGTTTCTCATATAAACAGTCCAAAAGTTAAACTATAGCTAAAAATTATAAGTCATAACTAAAAAGAACAGATTCTTAGCGAAGGAAGGAAGCAAGCATAAAGAAAGATCGCGAGTGACTGGTAGTCAGTGAGATTGCGTGGAGAGTCGTGCGTTCGGATCTTGTGCCGTGCCGTGCGGCTGGCAGTGGCGGGCCTGTTCTTTTTAGCTGCGGCTTTTGGCTGAAATTTTTGAATTTTGACTGTTTACGGTACAGATTACAGAGAGATCGATACTCATTTGCGATTTTGGCTGTTACAGATGTTGGGCTTTTAACGTGTACTACGTTTAACTTGTAGACCCCGTCTTGAGAAAGTACTCCGTTTAAAAGTTAGGTACTGTAGCAGCTACGAAAAGCCGGCCGGCTTGTGGCCAGCCGAACAGGCCCTAAGCTCCGTCCGTTCCTGATCAGACAACGTTTCAGGATTTTGCACATTAACCGAGACGTGTATAGAAATGGCTAAATGGTCCTTCATTTAGCTCACTTATTGCTCCTAAATTGTGTTACTCTAATATGTAGTAGTAAATAATATTGAGAATAATAAATAGCAGAGATATACAGAAAAAAGTCAAAAGTTATCTTGAAATTATAGAACAATATGTATTTAAAAATAAAATTTGAAAACTAGAATAATATGCATTTATAAATAAGAGAAGTAGTCGGTAGTACTCCGTGCTTCACTTGAGTACTCGTGCCACCGCCACACGTGCCTGCCTGTAGGATGCTGCCACATGCTCAGGCAGTTCATTGGCCTCGTTTTATTTTTTTGCTTTTTGTAGCTTTGCCCTTTCGTTTCTTTAAAAATTGAAATACCGTTTCTCTAAACAGTTTTTTGATATTAAAATCATGTAGTTGTATATATCGTCATCTCTGTATTTTATTATTATCCTAAACTCTTTTTTTGGCTTTTTTAGCTTTGACCTTTCGTTTCTTTAAAAATTGAAATACCGTTTCTCTAAACAGTTTTTTGATATTAAAATTATGTACGTTGTATATATCGTCATCTCCGTATTTTATTATTATCCTAAAAATACAAATAAAAATTATTAATTGCAGTCAAAAAATAGGGCCAGTGCTTTGTGCTTGTCCAATCTGCTGCATGCAAGGATCTGCGAATCTGCGATGGAGCACTATGCACGCACGCTTGTGAATTGTGATGTGAGTACGCGCGCGTCCGGTGAATGATTTGATTGCTGCTAGCTGGTGTCGCTCCTTTTGTTTTCTCTTCTCCTTTATTAATTATAAAGAAAAATAAAAGAGAGTCGCCTTATAAAGTTGGTAAGATATATGAATAACTTTTGATCTTAGCATAAGCTTTTATGTGAACGAATTAAATACCCAAAAACCAATAAGCCGCTTCAAAAAGACGGCTGAAAAGTCGTGTCGTTTGTTTGTGTAAAAGAAATCATAAGTCATAAGAAGCTGAAAAGAAGGGAACAATTAGCTGCCTAGCTAGCTGTAATACTACCATACCACCCTGTGAAGTGTTCATGGTTTTTTTACGACAAATCATGGTTTTAGGCCATGTTCAAAGTGCTGTAATTTTTGGCTTTTGAGTGATGACAAGTGACGACAAATCATGGTTTTAGCCAGCAGCATTAGTTATGCGGACTGCAGAAGTTACACATCGGCCAGTTTCTCCCCATTTTACCGATGCTCCTCCCAGAACCTCAATTGTGGCTAGCTGCTCAAATCACCCAATCATTTGACCAATGCAGGCATAAGATCGGCAAATGAAGGAACGATATATAGTTGTGTGCCAGCAGCTCTTGCTGCATATGCATTCCCAGGTATATAGCCTGCAGATATGCAAAAGAAAAGGAAGACAGGTAAGAAACTAGACTCTGATGAGCTCGTAGCCTCGTACCACTACATTTGCTTCACTAACTAAGGAATTCTTAGCCATGTACTAGTACTTTAAAAATCGATGGAGTCAAATGGTTACATGCATGGATGGATTCCACATCACATCGATCGAAGAGGGCTCCCGGAGTAAGCAGAAACACATGTGATCAACTGGTGGCTCCGTTGGCTGGGCATGTGCTCCGATTCGTGCGTGGGACTTGAAACGCGCGCAAGCCCACCCCTCCGGGCGATCGATGCGCAAACTCTTACTACTACATTATGCCTCCCAAAGAATTGAAGGTCTCCTCTCCCTGTAACTGATACTCCTGTATGTGTTAATTGCTCGTCTTCTGCAGTACGTTCAAGGTAATTAAGCTCACGTTGCTTGCTTCGTGCGTCCCTTGATTATCGCGCGCACCAATGCAAAGCAAGAGCTTCTTCCACTTACTTTCTGACTAGGTTCTCGCGTTCGAGAAAGCTAGGTTCATTCATCCAGGTCTTTGCCTTTTAAGTCGTCAAGTGTTCTTTACATATAAAACAGTACAAGGAAGTTGGTTAATTTGTACGATACTCGCTCTGTTTCGTTATAGTTGTCCACAGCTCTCCATGCGTACGGACAAAGAAAGCACCAAGTCTAAGAAATATTTATATTAAATAGTATAATCAGTGGCGGATTCAGGAAATTTTTTTGGAGGGGCTGAAGTACCTTCAGCTCGACCTCAGCCCCTGCTGCATTATACATCCATGCTAAAAATTTATGGGGGGCTCCAAGGGTCCGGTAGCGGTAGGCCGTAGGGGGGGCTCGAGCCCCCTCCCCCCCCCGGCCTCACCGTTGGATCCGCCCCTGAGTATAACTAGTCACATAGGCGCGGCGCACGCCGCGCTAGCTACCGTGTGGACCAAAGTAAAAGATGCGATAATCCGCAGAGAGTTTCAAAAAAAAAACAAGGGCAAATGTGTAATTTCAGAAAAATCAAAGGGTTTTTTTTAAAAATCGAGGACCTGAAAGGGCTTGTACGTAAGTAAATAAGGACCTATACGTAATTTCGAGAACCCGCGGGGTGCCATCTAAAAATTTTTTTGTAAGAAAAAACTTGCAGGGACTTATTCGCGAGGAAAAAGGACCTTTACGTAATTTTAAAAAAATATGAGGGAAGTGGCTCGGCCGGCCGTACGCAAATTCCTGCGCCACGCGCCGGCCGGCCGAGCGCTCGGGCGTGACGTGGCCTCGCGAGGAGGCCGGGACTCCGCGGGTCATTGGGGGGTCTGGATACAATTACTTAACATCTTCCAAAGCATTTAAGTAGGGGTAGAGGACAGAAAATCACAATAACAACACTCTAAGGGTCTGTTATTTTTCAGTTTTTGGCTTTTCTACAGTAACTAGTTTTTAAACGGAGTATCTTATCAAGATGAGATCTACTAGTTAATTATAATACATACTGTACTAACTTCATTTATATCAGCAAAAACCGTACGTGAGTTTCTGTTACTCTGTAATCTCTCATACGAACAACCTAAAAGCCACAAGCCGCAGCCAAAAAGAACATGCCCTAAATCCCCTCAATGAAATGATTATATTAAATAGTATAATACAATCACTTAACCTCTTCCAAAACATTTAAGTAGAGGTAGAGAGTAGAAAATCACAATAACTACGTACTCTCTAAATTTTGGTTTCTAATTTTGGTTTTTTTCTTTTCTTTTTTCATATTTCTTTGCATTGTCTGTGATAATATAACATATTTTTTTTCAAAATTGTCTCTATTTTTTCTTAGAAAAACTAATAGCCGCTACAGTGCAATTTCAGCCAATAGCCACAAGCTAGAGCCTTAAGCCGCTTTGAGCAGCATAGCATAATCATCTAACCTCTTTTAAAGTATTTAAGTAGAGGTAGAGTATAGAAAAATCATAATAACTATACTTTAGATTCCTTTTAACAAATTAAATATATTAAAATAAATACTCACGAGGTCATGAAGAAATGTAGCAAGCGGAGTACTTTGGTAGTGTACTATGCACAATACAACTGCACTCAGGGCCGGGCCCATGGGCGTGCAGGCCGTGCGCCTGTACAGGGCCCCCATCTTTCAGGGCCTCAAAAAATCGCGTGCGTGGCACTGCCGCTTCGTATTCTCGGCTCCGAGGCACCGCTGTCGTGCACGAGGAGGAGACTTCGGAGACGTTGCTGGCCGCCGACTCGCCGAGAACCTCCGGGACTTTGCATGCAATGCATATTGCATGATGCAGCCAGCAGCCTCCGTGCGCTTTGCCAATTGCCATCGACGTCGTCGCCTCGTCGGACTTGGCGGCCTCGGCACGCTTTCCCTCGATAGCATCCGCGGATCCGCCATCCGGCCCTCCGGCGGTGAGGCGGTCGCCGCCGTCCTCTCGGCTCTTGCCGCCAGTCCCCAGCCATCTTCCGCCACCTCGCCGCAACCAGCGCGAACTCCATTCGTGATTCGTCGTCGACTCGTCGTCCAGTGCAGGTATTCGTTTTTTTTTAATTCTAATTGTATTGTACTAATTCAATCCTTTGTATGAAAGTCTAGAACTGTTAGTATAATTTTAATTTTGTTCTTTTCATCTTTTGAAGCCATGTCTTCTGCAAATCGATTTAGAAAATATGAATCCCGGCTCTAGAAGAATCCTTTCTAGGATTTTTAGAAAATATACATCTAAAAATCCTAGAAAGGATTCTTCTATGGAAATATTATCTGAAGATGAATCCACATATCTTATAATTAAAGACATTTGTTCTTGGTGGCTTGCATCAGGGGCCTTGTGAATCCGGTTCTAGAAGAATCCTTTCTAGGATTTTTAGATGTAAATGATACGACCGGACAAGGACTTTTTGATGTGCTAGAGAATGAACTAAAGTGTCTTGATCTTGATATAGATGATGTGAGAGGACAAGGTTATGATAATGGGTCAAATATGAAAGGAAAACATCAAGGGGTGCAAAAGAGACTTTTGGATGTAAATCCTAGAGCTTTCTATTATGCTTGTGGTTGCCATAGCCTTAATTTAACACTTTGTGATATGACCAAGACTTGTGGTAAAGCTAAAGACTTTTTTGGAATCATCCAACGCATCTATACAACTTTTGCTAATTCCACTAAGAAATGGCAGATTCTGAAAGATAACATAACGGGATTGACTCTCAAGTCAGTGTCAGCTACACGATGGGAGAGTCGTGTTGAAAGTGTTAAAGCTATTAGATTTCAATGCGCTGACATTCGAGAGGCTCTACTTCAGGTATTTGACATTGACATATTAATAACGATACATTTCCTTTGGTTATCCTCAAAATTTAACTTATATTTTCTTTCTTTTAATTTCAGGTATCTGATATTGATAATGATGTAAAAACAAGCAGTGAGGCTAAAGGTTTGGCAAATAATGAACTTGGAGAATATGAATTTATAGTGGCAATAGTCATTTGGTATGAGGTACTATATGCTGTTAATTTAGTAAGCAAACACTTGCAAGCAAAGGATATGCTTATTGATGTTGCTATTGAGAAAGTGCAAGGGCTAATTTCTTTCTTCAAAGGGTATAGAGAAACTGGTTTCTTAGAAGCATTGGAGGCAGCCAAAGGAATCACACTTGAGCTGGATATCAGCACAACATTTCGTAAAAAGCGAGAAATTAAAAGAAAGAGACAATTTGATGAGAACCCAGATGACACAAATGTTGTCACACAGTCTGCAGAGGAATCATTTAGAATCAACTATTTTATACCTATTGTTGATCAAGCTATTTCCTCGCTTACAAGGAGATTTGAACAATATCAGGATTACCAAAAGAATTTTGGTTTCTTATTTACTTCTGACTCATTGCGGTCATTGGATAATAAGAGCTTGAAATCTTCTTGTGACAATCTTGAAGCAGCCCTTAAAAGAGATGGAAAATCTGATATTGATGCCAATGAACTATATACAGAGTTGAGGTTTCTTCAAGATTTCATTCCAAAAGAAAATATGGGTCCTCTTGAAATTCTTAAGTTTCTAAAGCGGCATGATTGTTTTCCCAATGCAGCTATTGCATGTAGAATTTTATTGACCATTCCTGTGACTGTTGCATCAGCGGAGCGAAGCTTTTCTAAGTTGAAGCTATTGAAGTCATACTTGCGTTCTACAATGACATAAGAAAGACTTAATAGTTTGGCTACGATAGCACTTGAGAGTGGATTGCTGGAGAAGATTAATTATGAGCATATTATTGAAGATTTTATTTCAAAGAACACTAAGAGAATGATGTTATTCAAGTAAAGATTATGCAAACCAAGAGTTCAAAAGGTACTATTCTTGATATATCGCATTTGTTCTGCAATACATGCATTATTTTGGCTATATTTGATACTTTGGTTTAGGCCTCGCTTAGAGCTTTGTACAGGGCCTCTAAATTTCACGGCACGGCCCTGACTGCACTGGAGAAGTCTGCACGACCGAGCTAGCTCGCAGCTAGAGATCATTAAACAGTTGGTGCATCCACTGTAGGGTCTCCCGTGCATGTTACCAAATGTGTAAAGTTGAATAGGCATGCTTTTGTTGTTGCTAACTAAAGTAATTAAGGTTTGTTCATATTGATTGATAATTTTTAGCTCTGGCTAATGTTTTTTAGCTGAAAATAAAATAGTAATAATCGAAAGAAATGGATTTTAAAAAGAGAGGATACACGGTAGAAAAAGTAAAGGAAAGATATGTTCACGAGACGGAAATAGAGAGGAGTGAGTGCGTGATACGCCCGTGACTCTCTGACTTGGAAAGTCAAATGTTTATATTAGCTTGTGACTTTTTCATGCATAAACCAATATGAAGAGACTTCTAGCTAGTACTGATATAGCTAGCATTCCATTGGAAGTTAGCTTGCTTCATTGTATGTCTAATTACTAATAAGTCAGCCTGCATGCAATTCCGGCGGGTAGCTAGCGTGATTTGACTGGAAATGTTCTGGGTCGATTGGATCTCAACAGTGGAAGCAACCAAACATTCAGTCGTCGGCCATACAATACGATAACACACCAGATCGAGCACATATGTACTACTGCACTCATGTGCTGATCTGTTCATGAGGCCTCTGAACTGATCTAGCCGCACAAGTCAAAGAGCATTGCACGTTAAGCAAAAGCTTCAGGTAACATGGAGTCGCTCAAGTCAAACTACACCATGAAGTAATCTCATTCTCACCAACCATTCAATCAACATGAAGTAACACACACATCGGGGGAAAGGAAAAAAATATGTCGGTTTTTAAATGGGCTGTCCGGAAAAGTTTGGGCCCATGAGGACATGGACCAACATGTAAACAGGCCAGATCTGATAAAATGCCTCATTTATGGGATTTCTGGGCTTTGGAGCACACACTGAGCATAAAAAACTCGTCCACTAAAGAAAATCATAGTCTCATAAAAAACACACACACTAAACAACCTTAGTCAAAACAGTTGTGAGACTGATTAATCAAAGACCCTTCTATCACCAGAATTAATTAAATACCCCCTTTAGCTAGTTTCATATATCGAAGCCCCCGTCCAAAAAATTTCTTGTTTAGGGAAGCCTGGCTTTCAAACAATTAGTAATATCCAAAAGCTGTACATATATGCATTAAAGCGATACCATTTGTGTGTAATTATCCAGCTTGATTAGAGAAAACCCTGTTGGATTTGACCCCAGAAATTAGTGGAACGACGGCTGTGACCTGATCTCTCAGTTTTTGAAGGAACGCTATCCATTTTCTGTACTACTGTACCAGCAAAATCTATGCATCCCGCTTTCTTGATTGCAAGGCGCATTGTGCTAAGTATGTGCTTAACGTCCCTGTCAAGTGTAAAGAAAGCACTGGGCAGCAACCATCATGTAGATTAATACATATCATTTCTTCCATTTCCATTTCTTTTGTAGGAAAATGTACATGTAGAAGTAGAACGTTCATATCGGATTGAGATAAAACAACGAGAATTTTTTAAGAAAACATTAATTGAAGAAATGTTGGAAAAAAACATATGGTTCTGCAGAGTATTAATGCATTCTGTTTGTGGTGGTCAAGCACTGTTGGTGCAAACCCACTATGTATGTAGAACAAATCTAGCTAGTGTACATGATGAGAGGAAGCCATGTTTCAACGACTGGTCACTTAGAGTAGTGTTCTCGAAAGAAAAACAATGAGCTAAAAAAGTCAATTCAACCTAAAAATGAAGAAAAGATCATATTATTTCAGCCACAGCTAGCAATAGCATGCATACTAAACTAACTCCGACCCCTCCAAAAAATGAAGCAAGATGGAGACGGACTGCGCACATACGTGATCTCCATGACCAAATTAGCTAGCAATAAACAACTAAGCTCGCACTACTCCCACAAGACCATGTCATCTCCCAATCAACTATAAATAGGCTACACATGCGCCATTTGCTCCTCACACGTACCTTCCTTAATTGGCTAGCTCAAGCGCGCAGTTATTCCAAGAGCTAACTAGTAAGGTAAGGATGGCCGGACTTGCAGCGCACACGAGGGTGGCGGCGGCGGCGCTAATGGTGGCGCTCGCCGTGCTGGGGCTCGCCACCGGCGGCAGCGCGCAGCTGCAGTACGGGTTCTACAAGGGCAAGTGCGGCGCCAACGACGTGGAGGCGGTCGTGCAGGGCATGGTCAAGGCCCGCTTCGGCCACGAAGCCCCCATCGTCGCCTACCTCCTGCGCATGCAGTTCCACGAGTGCGCCGTCAATGTACGTACATAGATATCACACACGGATACGGTGTCCTAGGTAGTATACTGCATGCATGCAGGCCATGCACGGATTGATGTGATTGTACGTGAGAAATTAATGTGTAATTGTAGGGCTGCGACGGCGGCCTGCTGATCGACGGCCCCGGCACGGAGAAGACGGCGGCGCCGAACCTGAGCGTGAAGGGCTACGACCTCATCGAGGCCATCAAGGCGGAGCTCGAGAAGCGGTGCCCCGGTGTCGTCTCCTGCTCCGACATCCAGATCCTCGCCACCAGGGACGCGGTCGCCCTGGCCGGCGGGCAGCCCTACGCGGTGCGCACTGGCCGGAGGGACCGCCGGCAGTCGAGGGCTTCCGACGTGAACTTGCCGGCGCCAGAGAGCACGGTCGCGCAGGCCACCGCGTACTTCGGCAAGCTCGGGCTGAACCCGTACGACATGGTCCTACTGCTAGGCGCGCACACGGTGGGCGCGACGCGCTGCAGCGTGATCAAGAGCAGCCGGCTGTACCGCTACGGCGGCAAGGCCGGCGCGACGGACCCGGGCATGGACCCGTACTACGCGTTCGTGTACAAGAACTGGGTGTGTCCCAACACGGCGGCGTCGGACAACAACCCCTTGCTCCTGGACGGGACCGCGCTGACGGTGGACAGCAACTACTACAAGATGCTGCAGCGCCGCCGCGGCGTGCTCCCGTGTGATCAGAACCTCTACGGCGATGGGTCCACGCGGTGGATCGTCGACCTGCTCGCCAACACCGACGTCTTCCGCGGTGCCTTCCCGCAGGCGCTCGTCAAGCTCAGCGAGGTCAACGTGCTCACCGGCGCGCAGGGGGAGATCCGCAAGGTCTGCAGCCGGTTCAACTGATCATCGATCGTTCATTCATTCATTCGACGCCCGCGCATGCATGGACGTTCCATTCGTGCGAGGCACTAATCAATCTTCCTTTTTGTTGTGTGGTTTGATAAGGAACCTCTTAAATTTGATCCGATGATTGGTATATTTGTTTTCCATTCGATCGTTTTGTAAGAACATAGCACGTTTGCGTTTGCTCCGATCCGTGTATGATCGAGCTCAATAAGAAGAAAACTGTGGGTATATTCCCAGTCGCATATACATATGTGCTAGTCATGACCTATCTTATGATATGCGATGAAGCGGGGAGAATTAGGATCCGATATCCTCTTATTAGCCATTTCTAAGCAATGTGTGCTTGATCACAAAAATTAAGGTGTGTCCGACTGAAACCAACTTGAATGTTTACCATTTTTACCTAGCCAGGCATACTTGAATTAAGCTGTGACTCGTGCCTAATGAAAGCATAAGCATGAAATTCACGCGTATGAGATGAGAAAGCGTAGAGCCGTGTAATACGTTTTAATCAAACAAGCTATTCTTTGAAAACCAGTAAATTAATCAGGCCCAAACATTGAATCTGAAGAGAAGAGTAGCTGTCAGAATCTGGGAAATGCCTGAAGGAAGTGCGTTGCAGTTTATTGAGAGGATACCGCTTCGTGATTTCAGTTTGTAACATCTTACGGTCAGGATTGCCCAGGTCCTGGTGAAGAGATATCAACGGTCTACATTAGTCTTGTTAATGCTTGTTTAAGTACTTCTTTACTTTGTGTTAAGGGTAGTGTTTAATTGGTTGTAATCGCAGTAAGGGGCTTAAGCTCGATTATGGACTGTACTCATATACGCTGTTGCGGAAAGGAATGGGATGCTTTTTTGCCGATATCTCCTATCCCTAGCAGTAGTGTTAGCTTTAGCTGTTCTTTGTTCCCCTTTTCCCGTCTCAGATTACCAATTTCCACTGGCGATTCGGATCTCCCATCCGGGGATCTGACTAATTGGTATCAGAGCGCACTAATCCTCGGCGTGAAGTTGGTCGGCGCGATTGGGTTGGAAACTAGGGTTCCGTAAAATCCCCGACTGCCCCGATCTGTGGCGGCGGACGAATCGGTGCTTGGTGAAGGTTCCGGAGTCTACTCCGTGGTAAAGTCCCTACACCTTTGCTTCGATTGGTGGAAGATGACCAAGTCCATGGCGAGGAACGAAGCAGAGACTTCCGAGCTCACGGCTGTCCGGCAAGAAACAAGGGAAGCGACTTACAGGGTTGATGTACTGGAGCGGAAGGTGGGAGATCTTCAGATGCAGGTATCCAGTATGCAAGATCAAATGAACCGCGTGGAGACTTTATTGCAAGGACTAGTTAATCCTCAGGTTAGAGTGGCGGATCAGAGGAATATGCAAGATTTGGCTCAAACTGGAGAAGTTGAGATGGAAGTGACAAGAAGGCCTGAAGAGCTGGGGCATGTAAACTTCAACAGCACACATGGGATTCAAATGATGGGGACAACCGAAGGTAATTATAATCACCCGTCAACTGGTTTTTCTGCTGCTGCAACTGGTTGGGGTCTAGATCAATTGCCGCGCTCTTCCTGTCCTTCTCCCACACTGAATCACCTAAACCCTAACCGAGAAACCAACTTATTCCAGCAATGGCCTCAGAACCCTAGGGAATATATGAATCAGCCTCACTACCAGTACCAGACCCGACAGTGGAAACCCAACCCTTGTACTGATAGAGTTCATAGCTTTTACAAATCTATTGCTAAAGGGCCTAAGTTGGATTTCCCTCAATTTGATGGTGGAGAACCCTTAGAGTGGATCAGACAGAGCGAAACCTATTTTGCAATGGCTAATGTTCCCAAGGAAGCAAAATTTGACCTAGCTCAAATGTACATGGTGGGTAGGGCTGATCGATGGTTGAGAAGCACTGGGATACTTTGGAACCCACCTCCATGGTTAGAATTTTGTGCCATGACCTGTGACAGATTTGCTCAGCATAATGGTTATGAAGTGTTGGAAAATTTTCATTCAGTGAAGCAATATAATTTGAGCATATCAGATTATATTGATAAGTTTGAGGAGCTAATGGCAGTGTACAAAAATGAAAACCCCCTGCAGAATCCTTCTTTCTTTGTTAAGTGTTTTATTAATGGATTGAGAAGTGACATCAAACATTATCTCAAACCCTTGAAGCCTCAAACCCTTTGTGAAGCCTATTGGATGGCCAAGGACATGGAGAAAGGAGCTAGTGCTGCAATGAAGAAGAGTATCCCTAATGCTATGGTTGGTCAAAATAAGCATTTTTCTGCCCAGGCAATGAGTAAACCAGTAGTGGAAGCTGCAGCTCAGCAAAAGGATACAACATTGAAGCCATTCACTCCGGGAATCTGCAAGTATTGCGGGGACAAATGGTTCTTGGGGCACAAGTGTAAGCAATACCAACATGTTCATCTAATGGCTGTTGAAGGTGAGAAGGGGACTTCAGAAAAACCTGAACATGAAGAAGGGGAGCCTCCTCCACAACCTGATGCCGAGGCCCAGTTGATGCAGATATCTATCCAGGCAGTAAGTGGATTAATGGGAGTATCCACTTATACACTTGAAGTTACTATTGGAGGTAAGAGAGGAACGGCCTTGGTGGATAGTGGGAGTTCACATACTTTCATTGATTTAGTCTTTGCCACTCACACTAATTGCAAGGTCCAGTTAGCCCCATTGCAGAAGGTGACAGTAGCTGGGAGGGTGTCTTGTTTACTGATTCATATATACAGGAGACTGACTATTCCATTCGGGGAGAAAGATTCAGTAACTCATTTAAGATATTACCATTGAAGGGTTATGATTTGGTGTTAGGGTGTGATTGGTTGTACCAACACAGTCCAGTGAATTTGGATCTTAAGATGAGGAAATTGACCATTACAAAGGATGGAGTCAGGGAGATAACTTTTGAGGACCACCCGCAGACTCCATTGGATAGGGTGACTAATCTGAAGAGTGGGGACAAAGCTTACAGCCTAATTCGTGAAATGTTGGATGGGGGGATTTCACCAGAGGTTGTGACTTGTGATTCAATCATTGATGGCAGGTGCAAAGCTCAGGCAATGAACAAGGCCGAGATGTTCCTTAACAGGATGAGTAAAGATGGTGTTATGGAGGACTGCACCACACATACTACTTTTGTGCATGGATATTGCTTTTTGGGACAATTGACAGAGGTGATTAGAATTTTCAAGAAAATGTCCAGAAATGGTCCTGAACCAAATGTTGTTACTTATAACCTGCTGATGAACTATCTTTGCAAGTACAGAAGATGTGCAATAGCTAGAAAGATTTTTGACTGTATGGTCGAAAAGGGGCCTCCCTCTGTGGTTCAGAAGATCCATAGGCAGTGCATGCTATTCATCAAGATCTCTCCTTATTATGCAATGAAGGATCCTGCACTCTTCAATGCCCATTCTGCTTATAGTCTGCTTTTGAGGTCATAAAGTGGGATGGATGCAACCATGGGGCTCTCATCTGTCCTGGCAATGTACCAAGTCTTTGCTTATGCACCAAAAGAGAAAGGATTTTCTGGATTTATGATTGATCTCCTGATGGGTGAAGTTTCTGCTGCTGTCTCCAAGACCGCTGCTCTGCTCATTGAGCGTGTTAAGCTTCTCATTCAAAACCAGAGTGAAATGATTAAGAGTGGTAGGCTTTTTCATCCATACAAGAGTAATGGTGACTGCTTTACCCATACTAATAAAGATGAAGGAATGATATCACTGTGGAGAGGAAACACTGTTAGTGTCATCCGTTACTGCCCCACTCAGGCCTTGAACTTTGTTTGCAAAAACCGCTGCAAGCGCATGTTCAACTTTAAGAAGGACACGGCTGGCTACTGGAAATTGTTTGCTGGAAATCTTGCTTCTGGAGGAACTGCTGGTGCCTTCTCTCTATTCTTTGTCTACTCCCTGGACTATGCTCGTACTCGTCTGACTAATGATGCCAAGGCTGACAAGAAGGGTGGTGATAGGCAATTCAATGAACTTGATGATGTCTACCGCAAGACCCTTGCCTCTGATGGTATATGTGGGTCATGCCGTGGATTTAACATATCTTGTGTGGGAATCATTGTCTACCGTGGTCTGTATTTTGGAATGAATGATTTCCTCAAGCCAGTTGTCCTTGTTGGTGCTAACGTCCTTAGTGCTGTTGTTAGTGTTGGAATCCTTGCTGGATATGACAAGCTACAGGAATCATCTTTGGGGAGATGCCAACTTCATCAGAGATACATTCCCAAAATTTTACTCTCAGACTATCAAATCCTGGTCTACTGATCAAAAATACTTGAGGACAAGTATTATCTTGAGGGGGGAGGAAATGTCAGAATCTGGGAAATGCCTGAAGGAAGTGCATTGCAGTTTATTGAGAGGATACCGCTTCGTGATTTCAGTTTGTAACATCTTACGGTCAGGATTGCCCAAGTCCTGGTGAAGAGATATCAACGGTCTACATTAGTCTTGTTAATGCTTGTTTAAGTACTTCTTTACTTTGTGTTAAGGGTAGTGTTTAATTGGTTGTAATCGCAATAAGGGGCTTAAGCTCGATTATGGACTGTACTCATATACGCTGTTGCGGAAAGGAATGGGATGCTTTTTTGCCGATATCTCCTATCCCTAGCAGTAGCGTTAGCTTTAGGGTGCCTTTGGTTGAGCTTTTGGGAGCTACTTTTGCTTCCAAAAAGCCAAAAGCCAACTAAAGGGGTGGAAACCAGAAGCTGCTTCTGAAGGGGTGGAAACCAGAAGCTGCTTTTTCAGAAGCAGCTACTTTTGGGTAGTACAGTTTTGAAAGCACCTTGAACCCTGCTTTTGGCTTTCTGCTTTTTGAAATGGTGAAAATAGAGAGCTGTTTCACAGTTGTTTCAAGGAAAATAGAGATAGGAGGTAAGTTTTATACTTGTTTGAACCAAACAGCTTACAGCTTTTCCACAGCCCACAACCTACAGCAGTTTTTTCACAGCCTACAGCTCACAGCAGCTTTTTCAAAAACCACAGCTCAACCAAACACACCCTTAGCTGTTCTTTGTTCCCCTTTTCCCGTCTCAGATTACCAATTTCCACTGGCGATTCGGATCTCCCATCCGGGGATCCGACAGTAGCCCAGCCCAGGGAGAAGAGAATAGGAGAAAAGAAGTTTCCTAGGCCTTTCTGGATGCGCCTCTGGCCTTTTTTTTCTGTATGGGCCAGTCATAATCGCGGCGTTGGCAACTCTCCTCTTGCCCGCCGCCGCCGCCGCCGCCTCCCTGCCCGTCGCCGTGACGCCGCATCCCTCCCCTGCGCAGCCCTCTCCGCGCGGCGCGGCGCCCGTCTACCGTGTCCCGGCTAGGTGACAGGTATCGATCGAATAGACTTCGCACCCATCACGCTTGGATGGAAGCGTTGGTGCGGAAGGCGCAGCAGCGGCTGAGGAAGGCGCGGGAGGAGATGGATCGGTGGGAAGACCTCAACTCCCGCCTCCTCTCCCAATTCTCCAACGCCGCCGCCATCATCTCTCGCCTTCCGGTACCTTCTTCTTGGATTCTTGCCTGGACTATCTCTATAGCAGCTTCATGCGTCGCACAAAATCAATTTCACAGCCGTAATGGGGTTTGAGCATTCTAGTTATTGTTCTACAACATTGTCCCGAGGTTACAATAGCAAACTTTAGGGCTTTCTAGACCTAACAATGATCCTTTTTACTATTGCTAATCTGCAAGATAGATAGCGAGTTGCTCATATAATTTCAATGACTTCTGTACTGTGATGTTAGCTTCTCAACTCCTTGTGTCATATGATCAAAAGGTACTGGGAGAGGCTAAAAATTACGGTGTCTTGCGATGCGTCCCCAACGCCAGGGAGGATCTCTTGGGGAAGCAGATGGAGAGTCTGGAGCTCATCTTTGTCTCTATGAGGGAGACACTGTAAGCTGCCATCGCTGTTGTTGCAATCACTTTTAATTTTGGTGTGAGTGTGACGCTAGAAGAGTAAGGGAATAAATTGATTCAAGTTAGTGTGACGATACGGCTGCAATTTTTCAGGGAGGAGTTCAATGGCATTGCCAAAGCATTAAATAAGGCTATGCGGGATACTAATCAGATGGTGAGAGGTGGATCGGCACTCACTGCAAAACAAATGCAGTTGCAAGTTGGAATTTTGCCAACCATTGCGGACTGCTTGGATGGGCTACGAACGCTATGTGACATGCACCAGGCTGAGTAAGAACTACAAACTGTGTTAAATTCCTTCCGTGAACCTGATTTTGACGTTGTTTTTTGGACATCTTGATTTTTTTTAATATGAAGCTCATTTCACTGAACCTGATTCCTTGTGATTGGATTAAAGGGATCATGGACAGTGAATGAGTGATTATAAGTTACAATTTTATTTAAGTTATGCTAATCTGTATATTTGGCATCTTACATTGGGGCAACAGTAATGCTCCCAAGCTTTGTCTGCCATTTCACCAAGACTGGCATCAATTATATTAGTATTTTGTTTGCTATCATCATATATTAAGATGTCCAATACATATGTTCTGGCGTTACTCACATGACGCATCTAATATTTAGCTTTTCCCATAGCAGAAGCTACTCCTTTTTTACTGTTATCTGAATTTATCTAAATTCCATTTTCCAGGTATGCACTAAAATCATCAATCATCTCCTTGTTGACATGGAAAAGCAGGCAAGTTCCAATTTCGCCATTAACTTCTATTTTTAACTCTTGGGACTTTTCTCTGTGTGGAATTCATTCCTCTTTTAATTTACTCCTGGATAACCATACCTTGTTCATTAATTTAGAATTTAGCATAGTTCACTACTTCACTTCATATATTGCCATCAGTTTTTATTAGCTTAAAGCTCACATGCTGCTCTTTCTTTTGCAGTTCCAGTGACATTGCTGCACTACGTCAACTCTTGGTAGACCAGCCAAACATACCAAAAGATGAAGGTAAGGAATGACAGAATATAATTTAGAATAGGATCTTTGGTAATGCTTTCAGTTATGCTATTCCAGGTGTCCAATTACCACACTAACAGTTACATTCTGTCTTCTTGATTTTGCAGTGCAATCCATTTTCGACATTATATTTGCAGATGAAATTTGTTAAATTCAGATTGTATATTAACTGTTGGAATTTGGAAGACCTATGCCCTGGACACGTTGACACCATTATGTTTTGATCTAGTTTCCGTCCAGATGATGCATGAAGTAGGCTGAATTTTAAAGTTTAATGAACCCAATTATTAAAGCACAGTGTCAAAACTATATCTACACTCCTATCAGCAACCGTGGTTGATGGCTTGAAGTTGGAGTAGATGGGCGCAAGCATCTAGCATTTATACTTGCAAGCAGGCGCCTTGTGTAGTCTTGGTGTGGTCTGATGCTCAAAGCTGATATCATACAACTGGTCCTGCTGCAACTAAAAGGACATTCTGCTGCAAATCATATGTTCTTGTTTTATTCCCCAGTGCTTGTTACATGTAATAACCATGTTCTGGATATTAGACGTTTTTCCCCCCTTCACATTCGGCATGTTCAAACATTCTCTTGTACTGTGAGCATGTAAATTATCTAGTAATAATGAACTGACTCTTATGCTCAAACTGGAATTTTCTGCCATGACTCATCAAGTTGTTTAGACAGAGACAAGAGGTAAGAATTATTGGCACATTTAGCTGCATGTCCTCACACTGCTACTCTTCTCTATGCATATCTATTCGCATCATGCATGCTACCGTTTTCGAAAATTGGCACTAGGACATGACCATATGAGGAATAACTAATCACAGATTTATTATTTGTTACAGGACAATATTAATCGGCTGCTGGGCGAAAGATAAATTGTTCAGAATACAGATGGATTGCAAATATGCAATGCAAATCAACAGTATATGTTCGTGAGGCTTCAGATTTCTCATGACATTAGTCGATACGGGGTCCATCACAACCGTCCATTTTTTGAATTGGACGGCCCACGTTCGCCGCAAACACATGAGAACATGAGCTACCCGTCCGTCGTGCGCTCGGCCCCAACTGGCTTCTCCTCCCCACCCAATGCCCGTCCCCGGCCGACCACCACTGCCGACCTCACCGTCGTATGCCGGCCTCCTCAGTGCGCTCCACTGCAGCATCGCTGGTGGACACCCCTCCGCTGCCGTATCCCTCCTCCCCTCACTCTCCCGCTCAGGCCTGCGCTCGCCCTTCCCGCTCCTCTCCTCGCTCACCCGCCTCCTCCTGCTCCACCGCACCGCGCCGTCATTCCCCACCTTGGCAGGCCGCCTCCTCATCTATGTCTGCCTCGCCGGCCTCAAGCATCTAATCATATCCCAACTCCCATTTATCACAGACTTTATGATAATACTTTTAGTAAACATATTACTGTGGCTGAAGTGATAAATGGGAGTTGGGATATGATTAGATTCCACAAAACTTTACGGAGGATAACAAGATTATGGGTGGCAATTGAGGCAGGATTGTGCTGGAATTGTTCTTGGAAATGAAATGGATATGATTAAATGGAAATTTACATCAAATGGTGTGTTTTCAGTTAAGTCTTTTTAACAGATCTTGAGGTTGCAGGGAGTTGGGTTTGCACATAAATTTCTTTGGAAAGTCAGGATCCCTGTTAAAATCAAAATTTTCCTATAGTTAGTTGTGAAGAAGAGCATCATGACTAAAGAGAATATGAAAAGAAGAGGTTGGAAAGGATTTTACAAATGTCAATTCTGTGGTCTGAATGAAATAATAGATCATCTTTTTTTTACTTTGTCCTATGGCGCAGTTTGTTTGGAATGTGGTAAAGTGTGTTTTTGGTTTTAAACAGATGCCTCAGGATATGGATCACCTGTTGGGTTCTTGGTTGAATTCTTTTCCTAGACATTTCAAAAGCTTGGTCATTGTTGGGGTGGCAGCTATTTTGTGGGTTGTTTGGAAAGCCCATAATGCAGCGTGCTTTAAAAATAAAATGTCGTCTGACCCTTTATCTTTTATACATATAACCTGCTATTGGATGAACCAATGGGCTATATTGTAGACAAAGGAGGACGGGTGAGAAACAATTCGCTAGGAGGGCAATGTTGCTGGATCAAGTGGCCGTGGAGATCTTCAAAACTAGTAGAGATTGGAGACCTGTTGTTAGGAGGATCACAAACGGATGAAGATGTTGCAAACTGATGGATGGCATGGAATGGATTGCTTCTTTTTTTGTAGCTCTAACTGCTCTATTTTTTATTCATGTGTTTCTTGGAGAAGTGGTGCATGTTTTTGCTCTGATGGAGTAATGAAGATGTCCTCTGTAATTTCTGTTTTCTATCTTCAGGGGAGGCTTAGGTTTCTATGGGGTGTTTAGGCGAACGGGCCTCTAGCCTAGTGGTTAGAGCGCTCTAGTAGCACCCTTCAGGTCCTGGGTTCGACTCCCGCTGGGAGCGAATTTCAGGCTGGGGGAAAAATCCCCTCGCTTGCCCCATAAGCCAAAGCACAGGTCTAAAGGCTGGCCCAGGTCGTTGGTCGCGCCAGGTTGTTGGTCTAGGGATTACCCTGGATTGGTCGTTCTCACATGGGCTGATGCCGTTGTGTCAGGGTGGGGCAAGGGTTCGGGGATTTCTCGATCTGCGTGAGAAGATCTTCTTCTTAATTGATAAGCCCGGGGGGCTTCTTCCCCCCGCAGGTCGAGTTTTTTTTATGGGGTGTTTAGACTTTTGGCTCATGTTGGTTGAAAACGGTCCTAGATATCATGTCTCAGTTAATGTTTTCAGTTTCCTTTACATTTGTAGAACCTATGTCAGTTTCTGTGAAGAGAAATTAGATGGTCTTTCCCTCTTTGTTTTTAAAAAAAGAGTAATCATTGATTTGAGAATTACAAGTGACCACTCAACTGTAATATTTTTTTTACCTTGATAGACGAACTCGCCTTCTTTGGCTCCACTAAAGATATAGGTGTTGTCACACTTGTGCCATGAGAGTTGTTGCCAGGGATGTGCATCATTGTGTCATCTGTGAGAGAGCCAACCTTATGACTCTTCAAGGTATTTGTTGCATCCTCATCAACATCTCCCTCAAATGTTAGCACTCGGTCACCATTGTCAATGACCTGAGTAAGAGGCGAGCTATCAACATCACCTAGTAATTGGTCTGCCGATTGAAGGGAATGCCTCATTGAGTTCAGTATCGAGTCCCGCATTTCGCGGGAGAGATTGAGGGATCCCCTTTAACCCTGTCTGCTACTTCTCCTACTTTACACTGAACCAGACCTAGCACCTAAAGGATAACATGTGGAATCCATGGATGCACTTCTTGCATAGCTCGGGCAATTCCCCTCAGAAACATTGCTCCTAGCTGAAGAGTCCTCCATGATCTTGCAAGCTCATTTTTCTAGCTATAAAGAGAGGTAACAGCTCAGCCAGAAAAAAAAACGAATTTTCACATTAGTTACAACCGATCCATGCCTAATAAATTCAGTAAGCTTAGGAACCAAACAATGAGTAGGACAAAGAGATAGATTTGGTGTATATTAGTAGGTTGTATCTGGACCAATCACATCACAAGTCACAACACAAAATTATACAAGGGTGTGGATAGTCTCCTTCAAAATTTACATATCCCTTTATCTAGTCAATCTCAATAAGTTTATATCATATTAATAGTGTCCTCCACAGAACGTTAAAGAAAAAGAGAGAGAATAACATAGCATGGTTATGCTATTAATAAGTCTGAAAGGTACAGAAAGAACTTTGATAAACTTTTCCTAGGATAAACACATGGGTACAGGGTACTGATAATGCACAGTGTACACCAAATGGAAACTGGAAAGCAACAAAAAGGAACGAAGACAAGAACAGCTAATTAGTGGGATCAAAATCCGAAAGAACAGTCGGTATCCATGATTCACGAATGTGATACCTTTTAGCCAACCACTCGTTTCCCTCCAAGTAAAAGTCAGAAATGACAAGATTCCATTGTGACTCAAATCTCTCTGCGGTTTCTGAACCCCAAACACATAAGTTCAATTTCGCCCAAAAATTAGGGTCTTCTCTAACCAAAGGTCCAATCTTCTTAGACACCTTTTCCATGATATGCCACATACACAACTTATGTATCGGTAGTACATTAATAATAGCGACTTTCATGCTAGTATCTTCATCAGTTATGATAAATCTAGCCGTTTCTCCTTCCATTTCTCTTAGAAAGGTCTCAAAAAACTAAACGTACGAGTCGATCTTCTTATTCGCTAAGAATGCAGTACCCAAAAAAATACACTTTGTAAATGATGATTGACTCCAATAAATGGTGTAAAAATCATGTTGTATTGGTTGGTGATGTACGTGGAATTAAATGATACCACATCATCGAAATGACCAAAGTTTTTTCTACTCGTGGCATCGACCCAGAACACATGCAACAACCTTCCCTATTCATTCACGATAAAATCAAAGAAAAATGCTGAATTAACTTTGTTCTTTCTCTCAAGCTGGGCCACAAATATTTTAGCATATGCGTTCTTGATTTTTTTCCTAAGGTCACATTAGTAATTCTGTAATTATGCGTTTGGTTCATGGGACTATGGGGGATGGGATGGGGCGGTCCTCGTTCCAGAGCTGTTTGGTTCAGAGGCGAGTGGGATGGAGGATATCCCTCTAGGGAATATTCTGCGAATATACTCTCAAATTGGGGATGCTCCTGTCCCCCAGAAATGAGGGGATGGTGAGGGATGAGGTGGGACGAGTGGGCCCCACGAGCTGTTGCAATCCCAGAAAAAAGGCTGACAGGTAGACCCTGCATGTCAGATTTGTCATCCCAAACCTTTTGTCCCTAAACCAAACAGAAAACAGGGACCGTTCTATCCCTTGCAACCAAACACGAAACAGGGTCGGTTTTATCCCTAAAAAATGGGTTGGATCCGTCCCGTGCACCATGACTCTGAACCAAACACACGCTAAGTCTCTCTTCATGGGTCCGACATTCTCGGAACCACCTTCACTAACATGAAGTTGTCTATGAACCTGGAAGGTGCCTATGCTTGCTTTGTGGCATGTGTACAATGTATTCTTTGCTCTCTTGGTAACTCCACAATTCGATCTAATCAATTGAAGCTTATGACCATGGGATGGGAGAGGAAGATGGCATGGTCTTCCGCCACCACGGCCGTCGTTAGTGCACCATTGGGGTTTGGGTGGTTCGGTTTGGGGATAGGGCTTGATGCAGGCAGGGAGAAAGTCTCCGGTGAGGACTAATTACAAAAAACAACGATGGTAGGTGGACGACACTCTATAAAATACGCACAGCTCGCTTCACAACGGTCGAATTGATATTGATTGGCCTAGAAGCGCCGCGTGCATGTGTACATCAGCTACCCCGTGTGCATAGGATACTCACTTCCTTATATACCACTAATTATCTTACTGACATATGACCTATGTTATTAGTGACATATTTAGGAATTGTCCAAAATTCTAGTCGCATACAAGAAATTAATCCTTATTTTATAGATGTCAACCTGCAGGCTGCAGCTTGTGGTTGGGGTGGGTACGAGTGACCGGTTTGCGTGGAGATGGACGGTTCAGATCGGATCCTCCTGCTACCACTCGACGGCGTTGCGCCAATGCCGCCGCCCGATGCGCGGAGTCTCGTCGCTGGCACCGTTGTTGTTTGGTGTTGCTCGGATTCAGCCGCCGCGGAGGTCATTGCACGCACGACCGAGTCGTCAAGTGCCTTTAGGTGTTTTGCGCCCTCAATATCAAATCGGGGATGTAGCTCAGATGGTAGAGCGCTCGCTTAGCATGCGAGAGGTACGGGGATCGATACCCCGCATCTCCATTTTTAGTGGGCTTTTTTGTAGTTCCTCTTCTTTTTGAAAAAAAAAAATCAGGCGAATGCGTTGCGCTCACAGCGTTTCCAGTTGGGTGAAACTTCCATGGCTACTTGAATCACTAATTAAAAAAGGGCAAAGCTTCTATGCATATGTAACACGCTAGAAAAAATAATTCAGAAAGATTAACGCATCAGGTGGCGAATCACATGATGGCGGGAAAGCTCCTTACCTAAAAGACGTTTAAATCATCGCATCATAATCTTTAAAGTTTCTTTTGAATTCGAAGTTTAAATTGCACAATTTCTTATTATTACTATTAAAAAAGAACGAGTTGGTGGTCGTACGTCATTCTTCTCTAACTGCTCTACTTCTTTAACTTCTCATCACTCTCCACTTTCAACCGATCAGAGCAACCTCTTCCATAGCATGATTCTCTATACATCTAATAAATTTTGTTATAACGCACAGACATGTAACTAGTTATTACATAATAGCGAGCTAAAACATGTCAAGACGGCATCACTAGGCCACAAAGGCATCCGATCCGACGGTCAAGAGCAGCCCGACCCCAAGCCAACGGTTCCAGATACTAGTATCTCCCACCAACTCAACATCACCGAACGAACCGTTAACCAACCCACCGTTCCCGAACGGACGCACCAAAAGGGGAAAAGACCCAAAAGAAAACCCTCACCTCCGATCTCCGGAGCGCCCGGCGATGGCGGCGCCGGAATGGGGCGGAAGCGACGGCTACTGCGAGCTCCGCGATGTGCGGGTCGAGTTGGACCCGGGGATGTCCCGAGGCGGTGGGGATGGAGGCAAAGGCGGAGGCTTCACCGTCTGGTTCTGGCTCTACCTCTCCGGCTCTGCGAGGCCTTCCTCCGTGATCCTTCACCAGGTTGGGTTCACCTGTTTCTTTCTAGTTTTGGGTGACTTGTTGGGCGCTTGGTTGCTATACCTATAGGGACTGTTTTTGGGTGGCTATGAGCCATGAGGAGAGAGCAACGGCGTGCTCCATTTCTTTCTTCTTCTTTTTTTTTGGGGGGGGGGGGGGGGGGGGGTCCATCCCTCTGTTGTAATGCGTACTACTTGTGTTGCCAACATTGCTGTTCTGGATGTCACTGCAATTCCTAGGTGGTTAGTGTGGTTATATTCTACAGATTCAGTGGTTGATGCGTGAGCAAGGCTCGTCCATTCAGCAGCACACTGAACAAGGCGAAATCTTGATCAGGAGAAGCACCATAAAAAATGAGTGATGTGATCCATCATGTGTTTTTCTTTAGGCTGATTTTTTTTAAAAAAGATGTTTTTCTTGGGTAAAAAGAAGGGTAATTTCTACATTTCCTTGTGAAGTTTGAGCGTCAGAACCTGCGTTGAACTGATTGGATGTCTCAATTGTGCAGATAACCGCGGGAGATGACAATAAGTTGCCGTTTCTTGCTTTAAGCGAAGGAAACAAGCTGCTTCTCTTCCCATTGCTGAGGCTGCACAGGGAAGCCCCTACTCCTGCTAGTTCCTATCCATGGACTGACACAACCAATCTATCGGCTGTAAAGGAATGCCCTCTTGAGAAATGGATCCACATTGGATGCGAGGTACGTTGCAGACATGAATGATACAATATACATTTTTCCCTTGCCTAATATCCTTGCATTGCTGGGGTCTGCAGAAGTATGCTTCGATACTTTTCTGCACTTGTATTTCTTTGGTGTACACCTGTGTTTTCAGTTACAGGTGTTATACACAGCATGTGTTGAGCACGTTGTTTCCTGCAGGATCCAAATGTCAGTCTTCCTTTTTGTTGAGGAAGACTGATTTATTTATAATTGGTTTGGTAAAAGTGTGTACCTTTGTCAGGTTACTGAAAATGTTATGCGTCTTCACATTGATGGCAACCTAGTTGCTGAGACTCATCTATGTTCACTATCTAACGAGCCAGACAATCAAGATGACACAAACCAAATTAGCTTAGTTGGAAGCGATGACAAGCTCGAAGGCTATGTCTATAATATCCAGGTGTCTTCTATACTAGAAACCATACAAGAGCAATATGCAAAGGTGATGCAGCTTAGCTAATAGCATGTCCTCCTTTTTTTCCCTTTAAAGGTGCATACCTTGAAATATTTTCTCATTGAATTGCAGGACCCACCATTTAAGTTATCTATTGACTACTCATTCTGTGATGGAATCGAGGAGGGTGATGATGGCATTTGGAACATTGTGGGTGGGAAGGTAAATCAGATTCTGTCTCCTGGTGAAAACTACTTATTCTATCTTTATGTTAACTATTTTGTGCAAGGCAAGGGAATTCTCTGACTTTTCAGTAAAGTATAACCTGTAAAAATGTAAAAAATAACCTGAGAATTGCAGTTGAGTTGAAGATACTACCGAACTATATTTGATTTTATGACCAATCACATAATCAGTCAAACTAACCTTGGGCTATTATTCTAATTATTGAAATTAATTGATGCAGGCGTCTTGTCGGAGGAATTTCATTCTGGAAGTAGCATTAATAAATGCTTTTGGTGAACCTGTGGACAAGGATACACAGGTTCTTGGATTTTTTTTGGGACATTTAGTAGGTGTGCTACTTCATTTTGTTTGAATAATTTATTTAAAAACATTATTCGTCTTCTAGGTTGTTGCTTCACTTGTCTATGCTGACAATGGAACAGTGGTCGAAAAATCAAGGGATGATTCAGAACCTCCCCTACTGATTACTTGTGAAGGACTTGAATACCCAGCTAAAAGCAGGCCTCTACCAATTATTCGTGGACGTGCACTATTTAAGCTCAAGATATCTCAGGTGGGTTACTCCATATGCTAAATTGCTTTAGTACCTGTATAGCTTGCTTCAATTTGTATAGGACACAGCAAAGCATTACCTTGGGCTGTCTGCTTACCCCCAGATATGGAGTATACAGTTATTTGTTTTCCATGTTTAGCTGTTGGAAGGATAGCTTGACTGTTGCTCTATAGCAGCACAATACTGGAGTAGAGGTTGTCTCTGTAACACTGCAGCAATTGTGATGCTGAAGCGGGCTGCCATAACTGCTATAGTGTGTGGTGTGTAGCACCTGCTTTTGTACAAGGTCGTTTCAGGTTTCCATGTTAGTTAAACGCTTTCCAAAAGCTTGTTTCATGCACCCTCTTTTTTCCATCAACAATGAATACATATAAGATTACTAATTGTGCGATGGGCCTTCTATATTCCCTTCATCTTCCAATGGGTGAATTCCTTATCTAGCACTTTTATAAAGACCTGAAACTCGCACCTGTATCAAAAAAGGGAGGAAATGAGTAACAACCTGAATTACACACATTGACGAAAAAGGAGGAATGAAGATTTTACTCCATCATCTTTGTTGGAGGATGAAGATTGATTAATGAAATCATCATGTTGGCTTTGATGTTTTTGGTGTTATCTACTTATCTATATACTTTGATGTAGGTATATAGATTTTTATATATTACATCTTTTTATATTTGATAAATCTAACTGTATTACATTGACACCGGAAAGTTGGAAATTTACCTGTCACAGCAAATGCTAGAAATACCTGCAAAATGTCGCTGCATACAAAGACACACTTGTTTCTCTTAAAAAGAGTTGCAGTCAATAAATGAATTGTCCCTTTTGCCCTTGTTTTGATAGCTGTGTTGAATGGTTGCCAAAACCAAATTGGGAAATTAGGCTTGGCGTCAGAATGTAGATCTTATCATTGTCTGCCTGGTCAATGTATATAACTTTGATCCAAATGATTTGGTCTTCTCTCTCTGTTGCTCTTTTCTGCTCTCCACATAAAATGAGCAACAGGGTCTCTAGTGTTCTGAAGCCAGCCTGCGACTCACCATGTCTAAACCAATTGCAATCCGCTATAACACTTTTGTCACTATGCCTTTGCAATCAACTATTTCTAAAACACTGGTTCGAAGTTAGCAGCAAATAGCTCTTACTGGCAACCACTTCTTGTTGATAAACCCATGGTTTAGATTCTTTTGTGCGTCTAGGTATGCAATGTTTTAAATAGTGGATCGTGGAAGTGATGCATAAATGTGCCTTTACAGTAGTTTGTGTATGGTGGTGATATAGTAGGTGCAACATGGTCTGCTAAATTCAAAGAAATAAAATAAAGCAACCCATTGTAGTTGGTGATAATTGATTAGGTAAGGTTACATAGTTCTGCATGTGTTCATGGACAGAATGCCGGTGGTTTGACGATGGAGATAAATACAGAATGCCGTATGTCATATTTGGTATGACAATAGTGCATATTATTACTTTTGTATACTTGACTTGAGTTGAAGGTGCAGTTTAAAACTTTTGGAATTTTGACTATGAAATATATATATCTGCCAAGTGCCAAAGAAAGCTGAAATGTCTCTATAGAAGCGGCCATTGCGGCCCGCTATAGCCCTGGAGTTGCACGTACTTAGCAGTTGCTATGTACTAAGTGATGCCCCTTACTCCACTACAGCTGAGCTATAGCATGCTATCTCAAACACCATGTGTATCTCAATGAACTTATATTTACAATTTTAACATTATGATATTGCTTGGTCGATCTTTGTCCATGACATTTCATCTGATTGTTCCAGCTCTCTTCTAAATGTGACAATAAGCTGTTCCGTATTTATTTCTCTACACTTCACACCCGAATATATCCTTTTATGGCGGCATCTTCCAAACCAATTCGTTGTATATCTCGAAACCGCACCAGCCGTCCATTGGTTTTTGGAAAGCGGGCAGGTTCCGCAACAATGGATGAAATTCACTCACTCAATAATGGTCAAGGGTCTGGTCATGATGGCAAAACAAATGGTCACTTACAGTCTCATGATCAAAGTTCAGCAGTGTGTTTGCATCCATCCAAGATTCCCAAGGTACAAGGTGATGGAATGGATACACGCAAAATGGTATCCCAGGTAACGAATATGCTAGATTGCAGCACTTCTCAAGTTATGCTTAATTTGTGACTGATTTACAGTTATTATTCTGTTAACAGAATAAGCAAGCCAGAAAGATGGCGGTAGGCATAGAAGCACAAAATGCCTTAGGGACCGACTCTGCAACATCTGACTCTGACAGCATTGATGCGAGAAGTTCTTGGAGTGGGTCAGATAGAGATGAAGTTGAAACCTTTTCGGACGCTATGATTTTCAGATATTGTCTAGAAGGCACATATGAGAGGTCAACATTTCTTAGGGATACAGCTGCTTCTGTCGATGAAGATGACTTGGTAAAGCTTGCAAATCAAGTCTCTTTGTATAGTGGATGCTCCCATCACAGGTAACTCTTAGATCTTGTATTTTATAAGAAGGTTCCTCTCTTTGCTTATCATTAACATCGATTTGCATCCCTTTTTTACCCTTTCAAGAAACCAAATATTAATGTCGAAGCAATTGCTCCAAGAGGGTGCCGACACGTGGAGCATAATCTCAAAGAACAAGGAACGTGCTCTCTGGTCATCTGCAGTTCCTGAAATCATAACAAAATTTATAGACGTTGCCCATTCTACAAATAGAGGTTTGTCAGAGCAGGTAGAACCATTTACTTCTTTCTATATAAGGTCTCAATACCTTAACTTTCTGACAGGGTACTTCTGAGTGAATAGCACAAGAAATATATGTTGAAGTGCATATTATGTACTATTTCAGGATTTGGAGGTTTTAAGAGGAATTGCTGGCTGTGGTGACGATCTTGGAAGGGACGAATTTGATAGGCTATGGTATTGGTTATACCCAGTGGCTGCTTCTCTGTCTAAAGACAAAATTAACAAGCTATGGGACTGCACAACACCTATATGGATAGAGGGATTGATTACAATTGATGAAGCTGAGAATGCGCTAAGAAGTTCCAGGGAACTGCTTAAGAAGCCAGGTACATTTGTTCTTAGATTCCCTACTACTCGAAGCTGGCCACATCCAGATGCTGGAAGCCTGGTTGTCACCTTTGTTGGCTCTGATAACTCAATTCACCATAGACTTCTCTCTTTCGATGTCAGGTGTGCTCCGATTAGTACTCGCATGCTGTGATGCTTTATCCTGTACTCAAATTCGTCTTTACTGTGAATTTGCTGAGTGTCATTCTTTTTTACTGGATACAGTGATGCTAGTTCAGGGAACCTACAAGATCTGCTGCTGCAGGAGCCTGAATTATCCCAGTTGGGCAGGCAAGCACACTGTATTTCTTTCACCCAAACTTGTCTGAATTGTTAAAGATATCATTCTCATTCAAAATTTCCAACTCAATCTAAGTGCAGGGTTGATCGCCTACCAACTGCTATGCAGAGCTGACAAAAGCAGTAACTGATTCAGTCTACTATGGAGGAAATGCAACAAAATGAAGTATATCATCAGCCAAAGATGGTGAATACATGGCACGGTTCACAGTTGCCAGTGTTACCCTGTAGAAATTTGTAAATCAAGTTCTTTAGCAGAAAGAGATGATACTAGTGAGATCTGAGCACCAAATGTACAATTGCTTTGTTCTTATTCATGTACATATAAGCTGATATTTTTTCTATCTCAGACCTCTACTGATCTACTCTACTAGCACTTCGACGATGTGCAGAGCTGCAATGCAATGTGACTGTGTGCATACTGGGCCGCGCCGATGACATTGGGCCGCTACAGTAAAAGCCGAAAAGCGTGCGGCCCATCCTCCAATCCCCGACGCAACTCTGCCGCGGCGCCGTGGCTGTGCGGTCGCGCTGCCCACGTCCGCTTCCCCAACCAAAAGGCCGAAACCCACGACGCCGACGGCCTCCGCGCCGCGAGGGTTTTACCTTTCCGCCCCGCCTCCGATGCCTCCCCCTCGCCGCGCGCTCCTCCCCTCTCCTCCTCCTATGCTGATAACCGCAAAAAGGTTGCCAACTTCTGCTCTTACAGTATCAGGGGGTCATTGGCAATGTTATATGCTGCCAAGTATTAAGCTGCGCCAAGGGCGAAGGTCTATAAGATTGCATAAGGAATCTTCTAAGGCTCCGCTCGATTGGGCTGAAAAGCTGTGGCTTATGACTGAAATTGTATTGTAGCGGTTGAAATTTTACTATAGATGAAGGTGACTTATTTGGTATAATTAAATCTAAAAAAATAGAAAAATGGAAAAAAAATATGTTAGCTCATCACAGACAACGCAAATGAACACGGGAAAAAGAACCGGCAAAAAAGCTAAAAGTTCAGAAAAAACGAAATTTATGAGTTTTCCAAAGGCTGCTGAAATGTCATGAGTGTCGATGATTTCTGTAAAACTCCCAGGGAGTAATTGACAGGTCAACCGGTTGGTGCTGCTGAAGTTACAAGAAACCAACGCACTAATGGACTACAAAGACTATGGTGTAAATGTGTAATATTATTTTGTTAAATCTCTAGCATTTTCCTGGCTGGTTCATAACCGCCTAGCTAGATGGCTACTTCCTACTCAAGGACATGACATTTTGTGCAGTTCCATCCTTCAAGACCATTTCTTAATGCTCAGGGCTATGTCGAATATCGGCGTGGTGCAAGAACACGAACCTCAACCCAGGATGGAAATCCAGGAACTAGTGAAAAATCTCGTTTTGCTGCCAAACAGTGCATCTGCATGCAAGGCCAGCTGCTCATAGCCTCATACATCAAGCCTGTCTTTTAGTAAGACTTTACCAAGCCTATTTATTCAGTTGAAGTAATATAGAAAAATTCATTGTGTATACATTCTGTCCAAGCATCCTGCTTGTGAAAATCGTCATTTGTAGTATCTTTTATCAAATGCAGAGCTCGCCGAATTTACTAAATGCAGGATGAAAAACTTCTTGGCTTTTTGGAAGATTTGCTCGTTTATAACTTGTTCCCCCTATAGTAAAGTAGCCGACTGGATGCTCAGTGCAGTATGTGAGCCTGAAGATGTGAGTAGAAAGTCCTAAATTGCTCACATATATTGGGTTGTGCAAATGGTTCTGTTGCAAGGTATCTATTATCATGCTGACTATATGCAACTTTTCCCTATTTTTTCATCACTTTGCTATCACGTACAAAGGCTTGTTGCTATTATATATCATTAGAAGGCACTGTCTTCCATTGGAGTGTAGATGGAGCTGCTGTTTGTAGTTGTAGCACTGGAAACCACTGCAAACAACATAGTCTTTAACTGCGTTCCCCTGGGCTGTGCAGACCAAGAATGCAGCGCCACTTTTCCGCGCCCTACGCCCGTAGCAGAACGGCGTCGTCGAGCGGCGGAATCAGACCGTGGTGTCCATGGCGCACGTGTTGCTAAAGCAGAGGGGCATGCTGGCCGAATTTTGGGGGGAGTGACTACGGCGGTGTTCCTCCTCAACCGATCCTCCACCAAAAGCCTCGTCGGGAAAACACACTATGAGGCATGGCACGGACGCAAGCTGACGGTCCAATTTCTCTGTACATTCGGTTGCCTGACGTACATGAAGGAGCAGGGTCATCTCCGCAAGCTCGACGACCGCAGCACCCCCGTCGTCTTCATCGGCTGCGAGGAGGGGATGAAGGCGTACCACTTTTTGGCCCCGATGACGCGGCGCGTACACATCGCCCGCTACGTCGTGTTCGACGAGGATCGCGGCTGGAATTGGGCGGCGGAAAACTGTGATGGTGTGCATCCCACCAACGACTTCACCATCGAGTAAACCTTCGCCCATGTTGCAGCTGCGGTGACTCCAATGCCAAGTGACGGGGGAGACGAGTCTATCCAGCAGGCACAAGGAGCTCGGAGTCCTTCACCACCAGCTCCAGCGTTGCCCGTTCCTACAGTAGCCACTCCAAGCATTCCGGTGACAACAACTCTCGGTTCGGCCCCATCTGCACCGGAATTCGTCTCACCGCCAGCGAACGACTCCGCCAGGCTCGACGCAGCGCACGGCGACACACCGGTGCGGTACCGCACCGTGGAAAATCTGATCGGGGGTGAAGCTGCGCCGCCGGGGTTCACATTGTGAGAGTTGGATGATGCTGAACTGCATTTGGCAAGCGCGGGCAAGCCATGCTCATTTGCCGAGGCTAAACAAGACGAGGCGTGGCGCGTGGCCATGCGTGAGGAGATTGACGCTGTTGAACGGAACAAGACATGGGAGCTCGTCAATCTGCCGCACGGCCACCGCCCGATCAGTCTCAAGTGGGTCTTCAAGCTGAAGAAGAACGAGGCCGGTGTGGTGATCAAACACAAGGCACAGCTCTATGGCCTGCGCCAGGCGCTGCCTTATTAATGCAGTACTAAATGCCCTGAAAACTGACTGACTCCTAAAACTCCTAACTGACACATGACACACACAGGATTACTCTAACACTTTAAAGTAATATTTTCTTATATTACCATTCTAACTCTTTTGGTTACCCATCCTTCCATGTTTTCCCTTGGTTTTGATGGCAAAGGTTGTGTTAGGGTTAATAACTTTTGCAGTCAGGCACTAAAATGGGCTTTGGTTCGACCATGTTCTATAACATAGTTAGAAGAGAGCAAAGAGAAGTGGAAGTCAAAGCACAGGATCTTGTACGAGTAATGTTAAAGTTGCCTCTGCAATATAAAGTATGTCTAACATTGGAATGTTGTTATTTCCCACCATCTATGCTCTTCATCCAGATCCATGAACCTTGTTCTCATTCCACCTCTATTGCCTGGCTCTTTGTTTAGGATTGTATGTTTACACCAGTATAATGGCAACAGAGCCATGGCTTTATTTCTGCCCAACTGTAGTGAAGAACAGGTACCCGCAGGCTGTTTGTCGATGTTTAGACATATGCAGGTCACTCTGGCCAAATCTTCCTGTTACATTTATTAACATGCATAGTGCAAAGGATATGTTACAGAATAGTAAGACGTATGTGTCTCACTGGTGAAGTCTTCCTACTACATTTATTAACATGAATAGTACGAAGGATATGTTACATAAGAGTAAGACATGTAGCATCAGGGAATTTCTTGGCATGTATGAACTTATACTGATTACTGAATAAATAGTGTCCTCCATAAACAACATAATGTTCTTCCTATGTTGAATTCCACACAGTTTGGGACTATACATCTTCAGCAGTTCTATTATCTGTTCTTTGTCTCATAAAAAAATTAGCTGCTAGTATATTTTGATCATGGATATGTGGTGGCTAAAGCATGTTGCTGGCAGTGCATTTAGGTGTCTATATGATATAATAGTTCTTATTCACCAGCTCCAAGTTTCTGCAAATATCAGTCTTTAGTGTCAGCTAAGGGATATTGGAACACTAGAGCAGGGAATGTGCTGCTCTAAAAACTAGTTAAGTGAACCGTGGACTTCAGACTTTTCCTTATTTAATGTTTGTTGTTTCTAGGCATTGCTACACGAGTTTGAAGAGTAAGTGCAGCAACCAGGTTTGACCTTTTTGGTCATAAGGTCTCATGGAATTAAAAATTGTGATGCTTGTTTTTCCATGGAAAATAGGCCTTGTTTAGTTGTTTATCATTCCATTCTGTTGTATTCTACATTCTATGCTACAAGAGACCGGTGCCTGTATGCCCTTGTTTGTGCTTCCTGTTACCGTTTCCAGCTGTTTTTTATGGTTCCCTTTGTACCAAACTATCCTAGTGCTCTATGAAAATCTGCCTAACATCGATCCCATCATTGCCTTTCAGATCTAAATGGAAGTATGGATCTCAACGTGAAACTTGGGTCCCATTGAGCACATTGAGGTATGCCAATCATTTAGCTCCACTAGCCCTCTGTTGTGCCAATGGATGTGGTAGACATGAAGGCTCTCAACAGTTGGGATGATTTTGTTTCCCGCTATGGGCCGTTGAGAAGCACTTGTGAGTCGTCTCCCACAGGCTCAACGTCTTTAGAGATGTTTTAATCAAGAGACCTGTCATGCCTTTTTCACCATTGTTTTCGTTCAGGTCTAGGAGTCTGGACCAAGTTTTCAGATATAATAACACAGCAGTGCTATGCTGTTCATGGTTATCATTTGCATGATGCATTGAAGACTTGAAGTACACTCTGAACAGCAACACAAGCTGAAACCGTGGGCTGTTGCTCATGAGTTAGCCCATGGGTCTAGATTTTGTTTCACTCCAAAGTGCTTTTGGGTTCAGGTGCATTTTAGGTGTCAGCTAAAAGAAAAGAAAAGCTTTGCCCCTTAAGTATTTTATGATTTCAAGAAGAAATTTGAGTTTAGACAGCTAGAGTTAGGTCGCCCTAGATTGATTCTCTATAAATTTGTGTAATCAAATATGCAACCTAACAAAGGGGTAAGTGACACCATCAAGATGATGTGCCACTTTAACTATATTATGATTCTGGGTAGAGCTTTTAACACTTGGCAATCTGCTTGCTTGATCCATCTAGTGTCGTCACAGTCAGTCTAGTGTCGTCACAGTCAGTCTGCCACTGATAGATTATCTTAGCTTCCTACAATTTGGTATCTGACCAACACCTACTAGGAAATCTTTCTTTTGGCCTGGCACTTCGGCGTGAGAAGGAAGGGTGGTTACTTATGTGGAAAGATGGCAATCAAATACTAATATTCCCTTTGACAATACGCTCACACTCATTCATTTGTCATATCAGTCTCATAAAAAAATCATTTCATACTGTTTTCGGTTTAGATGAATGCTTTCATATTTCGTAGTAGGTAGAACAAAGGGGGGCAAGTAGGTGTGGGATGGAGTTGCTGGCCACCCAAAATTTCCAGCATGCCATCGAGCACCAACCACTAGCAACTGTTCACAAATAGAGGCCCTCTTCCGCTCGGTCGAAGTTTCTTTCAACACCCAGAAGCTGAGCACTTGCCTCTTGCACACTGCATAGTGGACTCGTACCTTAACAGTATTGCGGAAACAGGAAAAAAGAGAGCAAGTTGAAAGGACATTTTCCATCCATTTCTTTACGATGTTTCATGGACTGGTTACAGAAAAGACATCATGTACTTTTCATATTTGCTTTCAGGTACTGAATCGTTGGGGGAATTAGAGGCGGAGTGAGGGAGCTGGAAGGGTAGCGATGCCTGGCCTCTTCCAAGCTACCACCAATCTTGCACAGTGAAGGAAAGCACCGTCTCAACCCAATTCATGGATGGCTGCCAGAATGGCAACCACAACGTGAATGTTCTGCGTAATGGAGTCTGCATCCTGTTTTGCTCGAATGTACTCCGTGTTGGTAGCGTAGCGCTTTCTCGAAGATGTGGGGACTGGTTCGCGAGCCACAAGCCCACAAGGCTGGTGGTGATGTGCTGGGGCTCGGCGTTCTCTTCTTTTCTCACCACCTCGTTTTATCTTCTATGATGAGTAGACAGTAGCCCGGTTTTATTGGACCTAGTCGGGCTACGTTGCCATCAACGACCGCGTGCACTACGGATGAGAAGCGATGCGGATGCGTGCGCTTCGCAGTTGGATTTGACCGAAAAGTAGGAGCATGCCGTGCATGCGAGCTCGTGTCGTCTCAGCCTCAGGTGAGAAAGCGCGACTCGGTACGGGTGCTACAGAAAAGGCACCAGTTGTAGTAGTGGCAAAAAAGACTAGAAAAGGAGGGTAGGTTCATACTAGCTTTAGGTGGTGATCGGTTCGGCTGAAAGCCTCATGGTTTATAGTTGAAAACACTGTAGCTGGCTGAAAAAAGCACTGTAGCTGACAGAGACTTATTTACCATAATTAAATTTAAAAAAATTTAAAAATAGAAAAAAACATATTAGCCCATCACGTATAATGTAACAAATACGAGGAAAAAAAGAACCGGTAAAAAAACTCAAAAAAAAACCAAAAGTTCAGAAAAAGACGAAATTTATGAATAGTGCAAAAATAAGCTGAAGCCAGAAGCTGAAGCCATATTGATCAGGGCCGCTAGCATTTTTTTTTGTCTAAAAATAAATAGTAGTATTTAAAAAATATAGATTTTAGAAACCGGAGGTAAGAGCGTGAATGAGAGATACATGTGTGAAACTGGTGTAAAAGGAGTGAGGTGTATAATGCATCTATGACCCCTTAACTTATTCTCGAACTGCGACGGAGTGAGAGAAGTAAGAAAGCTGTTTTGGAAGCCAGTTGTTCATATTGACTTTATGGTTTTGTATTGGAGTCCTATAATAGATTTAGGATGTGTTCTTTTGGATTGTAGCTTATGGCTTTTTGTTTAAAATTCTAAATTCTGTGTGTTCACAAGAGAGTACGGAGAAAGATATTCGCGTGCGATTTTGGTCGATATAGATGAAGTCGGGATAGTGTCTACTACAATTAACTTATAAACCCCGTCTTAAAAACACACCATTTAAAAACTAGTTACTGTAGAAAATTAAATCATAAATCCCAAAACACATGGGCAGCGCATCGTCATGATCGCTAGCTCCGTCAGCCCGGCTAAACGCAATGCATGCATGGCGCGCCTCCATTATCTCATCCCGTATAGTACTACATTCCAAAGGTAATGGGTGGGCGGGGCGGCATCGAGCATGTAGCTAGCTACTCACACTTGACTCGCTCCCTTCCATGCCTCAGCGTCCACCATTCTTGGACCATCAGGACCAGATCGAACGCTAATGCTAGGTACTACCCCTACCGGTCAGGCCTATTCACTAGGTCACAAGCCACAACTAGGTTCTAAAGGAACACTTTAGGAGGTGTTTGGTTGGGTGAACCATAGGGGAATGGAATGGGATGGTTCCAGATATATCCTTGTCCCTGTGTTTGGTTGAGTGAATAGAACTAGGTCGTCCCGCACGAGGTGGTACCGATACGGGGAATATTTACACAAGAGGTCAAACAATGTCGTTTGATGAATACTGCTGAACCACGCGGTACAGGACGTGCTCGTCCACTCCACACAGGGTGCCCTCACCCCTTGTTCACTTGCCTCGCGTTGCCTCCCCTCTCGCCACCGCTGACTCGCCTTGCATTGCCTCCCATCTCACTGCCGCTGACTCGCCTCGCACAGGTGCTTCCTCTCCTTCTCCCTTTCTTCCTTTTCCTGCCTTCGTCCTCTATTTTGCATCGGATTTGACCCTGCCGCTCCTTCATCTTTTCCATCCTGATGCATGCTACGGTGCAGAGGAACACCGACCCAACACCAATGGTGACTGGATCCAAGCTAGTGGCGACCTGACGCCGGCAGTGATCGGATCTGAGCTACTGCCATCCCATATTGACTCCGGTGGTGACTAGATCCAAGCTGTCGCCTCCCCTCCTTCCCATCCCGACGCCGGTGTTGACTAGATTTACTGTTGCCTCACATCCTTCATCCTCCCCTCCCTCACCTAGGGACGGATTTCTAATGAGAACCGAATGTACGAATCCTTGTGTCGTTCCAAGTTCCAAGTTCTTGATTTCTTGATTTTGCTTGTTCAATTTGTGTGATAGCAATTGTTCCATATCTTCTTCTGCTATTTAGAACAGGAGGTAACCTCACCTAACCATGGACAAAAGGTTATCACAACCAATATTATTCACCCTCATCCCTTCAACCAAACACAAACTTGGATCGTCCTATTCACCCCCTATTCCACCAACCAAACAATAACCCGCACCATCACATTCACCCAACCAAACAAACAACACGTATGATCTCATCCAGGATCATCCCATCCAAGTTGAATGAAACCATCCTCTGGTGCGCCATAACTTCTGTTTCTCTAACGTAACTGCATGTACTAATTGGCCGTGCATTTATTAAATCTAATGGTTGTGCTTCTCTCAGTCCTACCATTCAGAAATGCGCGAAGTTTCTTGCAATTTCCTGGAGTTGGATCTTTGAACTCAATGTGGAAGATAATATTAATTTGATTTACAAATACATACATTTATCTAGCCAATGTTTGTTAGGAGCAACTTCCATATCTTCTTCTATTATTTAGAACAGGAGGTAACCTCACATTATCATGGACAAAAGGTTATCACAACTAATCTTATTCACCCTCATCTCTTCAACCAAACACAAACTTGGATAATCCCATTCACCCCTATCCCACCAACCAAACAACAACTCGTACCATCACATTCACCCAACCAAACAAGCAACATGTATAATCTCATCCAGGATCATCCCATCCAAGTTGAATGAAACCATCATATCCACTATCCTCCCATGAACCAAACACATGGCATGTTGGCCCCGCATGGTTGGCAACTACTATGACTTGGAGGAGGCATCAATGACATTGGCCCCTTCTTGCTTCTTCTGAACAAATAAATAGGATAGTTTTTCATCATCTTTTCAAAGTGTCTTATCAGGATAATCTTTTTGAAGTTGGTTATCGAAATAGTCTTTTCAAAACAACTTATCAATTTATTGGCATTCGATTCATTCATATAAATACTTACGTTAAAACTAAAAGTCATCAGTTACAGCCATAAATCACAACCAAAATATTAGCCCATTGTTTGTTACTAAAACAGCTTCGTCTCAAACGTAGGGAGAACGTGTATCAGTGGTGATTGGAAGGGATGTGAGAGCAACTCCAACAGGAGAGCTAAATCGTTTTCTAAAGGTAAATTTGGCTATTATTGGAGAAAAAACGTCTCCAATAGACTCTGTAAATGACTCTCCAAATTTAGTAGCTCTCCATCCCTCCTCCTTCGATCTCTATTTTTGGATAGCCTGCCTCGCTCGCCATCCAGCCTCTTGGCGCGGTCGGCGTTTCCTTCCCGCGCGCTGCGCCCCATTCCCGTGCGTACGCGACCCACCGCGCGCCCTCTAGTTCTTCTTCTGCACGCCTCTGCTGCTTCCGCCGCCGGCTCGCAGGGCTCCTTCCGCCGCCAGCTCGCAGGGCCTCTTCCGCTGCCCGCACGCATCTTCCGCCCGGCGCCGCTCCCCCTGCAAGCGCTGTCATGTCCCTGCTGCCCCATCCTCGTGTTCCAAGCACCGCAGATCCCTACCATCGTCCGCATCCTTGTGGATTTGCATCCTCGTGGCTGGACGAGTCTACGGCAGCCGGAACCAGCGGCCAGGACGACATGAGAAAGCCTGGCCGAGCGGACGACGAGGTCTTCGCGATGGATCCGAAAAGACGAAAGGTCTTGATGACGTGGCAGGTTTGAATATGGAGAGTCCCAGTTTAGATAGCCTGTTGGAGTAGTCTAATTTTTTTGGGTGAGATTCATTTTAGAGAATAGCTAAATCATTAAATTTAGATATTTCTTTTGGCTAATTTCTTGGAGTTCTGAGGATGCTCGGGCTAGCTGGCGACCTATCTCTCTCTTGAACGTAACTGCAACTTTCTTCTGTCCGATCGGACTTGGGTCAGATCAGATGGCTGTACAATTCATCGGTGTGATTCGCAGCACAGCTCCATCGCACATGGGATTGTAAACGTAAAACGTGCTGCATTGGCCGACCGAGACCTCGACACGACACCATACAGTTAGTGAGCAGAGTAATGAGTAGGCTAAATAGAGATGATCAATTTATGGTAGTACTTATTTAGGTTCATAAACTTAAGATTTTGACTGTTTTTTATTATAGTAGCTAAAAATTCAGCGTAATTAATTTTTTTAAAAAAATTATATCATCACACACAATGAAAAGAAATAAAAAACTAAAAACTAAAAATATCAATAAGGAAAAAATAAAATTAAAAAGTGAGAAGCCACAGGCCACAGCGCTGCACCATAGTCAGACGAGCGCGCTACGGCCTTGTTTTTTACGGCTTTCAAAAGCGGCTTTTGGCTTTTGCTACAGTACCTAACTTTCAAACGGGGTATTTTCTCAAAACGAAGTCTACAAGTTAATTGTAATACACGTTAAAAGTCTAACATCTGTATCAACCAAAATCACAAGCGAATATCTTTCTCTCCGTAATCTTGGGCCTGTTTGTTTTGGCTCCGGCTTTTGGCTTTTGGCTGAAATTTTTGAATTTTGGCTGTTTACGGTACAGATTACGGAGAGACCGATACTCACTTACAATTTTGGCTGGTACAGATGTTTGACTTTTAACGTGTACAACGTTTAACTTATAGACCCCGTTTTGAAAAAATACTCCGTTTGAAAGTTAGGTACTGTAGCAAAAGCCAAAAGCCGGCTTGTTGCTTGCCAAACAGGCCCTTTGTCGCAAACAGCTCAAATTCAAAAATTTTAACCAAAAATCATAAGCCACAGACATATCAAACAGGTTCTGCATTGCACAAGCCACTACTAGGAGCGATAGTAATGCCTGTCTGACGCAAGCGATAAGCTTTGCAAATCAAATAACGTGCTAGGTCAAGGCCATGGTCGTCTCGTCGCCATTGAGGGAGGAGAGCGCATGGAGAGCCATATAAACTGACAGGCAAAATGCCCGGAAGATTCTTCCTCCTTGCATCCCAATTAGTTGTTCCTCGTGAAGCAATAATAATAATAATAATGATGATGATGTGCGGTCTTTACTTTGTGCCACGTTTTTCAGCTATTACTAATATCTTTCCCCACCTTGCAGGGATCACACATTTCGAATATTTTTACTCCCCAAAGATACTACCACTTGTACTACAGCAATCAAGGATGCCATGTCCGTAAATTCACAGTTGCTAATCAATCCCCCCCCCCCCCCCCCCCCCCCCCCGATTCAAAGAGTTTCAAACATGAACAGACTAACAAATGAGCAAAACTGAAGTGGTAGGTCAGAAGTCAGAGCACACAGCTGGGGCCGAGCTGAGATGCCCAAGTGGTTGTAATTGACGTCTTCCTTCAAATTAAAATAAAATAAAATAAAATTTAAGTACTACCATTCACATTACCAAAATAAAATAAAAATAGCAGGAGCCGTTTCATCTTCCGACCTATGCTACATTGCTACTGCGCGAACTGCGAACAAATCCTCTGGATTCTCACTGATTCTTCTCTCCATTTTTCTTTCCCTCTCGGAGTAGTGACAGACATCATGCCGTCATCGTCGAGATTAACGAAAGGTCAAATCTTTCAGGAAACAAAAAAGAAAGATGAAATTGACAAGGGAAAAAATGAATTTGCCGGCCAGAGCGCATAAGACAAGCGTCATCGGAACCTACCCATGTCGGCGAGCTTCCGGGAGGTGTTGCGCCCAAATGACGCGGCGCCGCCGGCCGACAGGTGCCGCCGGTGGCTCTCTCCCAGGGAGAACGGATCATGCGGCTGGCATCGCCGGCGACCACCGCCGGAGCTGGGCCGGACGAGCGGGCTCAGGCACACCGCGAACCCCGATATCCCGTCGCCGCTGGCGCCCGAGCCCCCGGGCCTGCGCCGGTGCTGCCTGGCCGGGGACGGCGACGGGAACCACCAGCTACCGCCGCCTGGGGACTCGGGCCCCTCGTCGAGCGGTGGCGGCAAGGACGCCGCCGCCGAGGCGTCCGGCCTCCGCTTGCGGCGGACTATGGCCGAGAGCCACGAGGTGGACCGCCGAGGTGGGTCCTTCTTGCTGTCTTCCCGGCCGTGGCGCCCGCCGCCGAAGATCGCCGCCAGGAAGGACCGCCTCTGCACGGTCTTCTTGCTCTCGTCGACGGGCTCGTCGGCGCGGGCGGCCGCGGCGGGGCCGACCTGCGGCGTGCGGAAGAAGAAGAGGTTGGGCTGGTGGTGGGAGGACGAGGTCGTGGACGACGACGCGTACGCGCAGGCGTCGGAGCGCCGGTGCGCGGCGTAGGGCGAGACGGAGCGCGGGAACAAGCCCCTGTGGCCGCGCGGCGGCGCGGGCGCGGGCGAGCTGCCGCAGCTGCTGCAGTCGACGTCGCTGCCCCCGGCCTGGTCGCGGTCGGCGGCGACGGCGAGGAGGCGGTCGCGGAGGCAGGGCGCGCAGACGCCGACGGCGTTGGCGTAGGGGTGGAGCTTGCACCTCATCTCCGGCGCATCACCGCCGCAGCGCGCCGTCCATCTCCGACACCAAGAAGTGGAGGTGGTGGGATTCTTGGAGACGGACAGATCGCGAGCAAGCAAACTCTGCAGCAGGCGAGGGAGGAGCCAGTGGAGGATTGATTCGGGGAGCGGTTGGTTGGTTGGTCTGCCTCGGTTCGGCTCGGACGGAGTTGAAGTGCTCGGATTTTTCTCTGGGAATGGCGTGGTTGGGTGATGCGGTAATGGCGGATGGATTTTTATTATTTGGGGGAGAGGGCGGCTGGCAGGGGAGCGGTGTGCCAGGGCTCCGGACCGGGTGCAGTCTAGGGTCCAGTCTTTAAGCCGGAATTCCTAAATACGGGCACTAGCACTGTTCACTACTGTAGCAAAATACTGACAGCGCTATAGGTCTCTTCTTTAAAAAACATTGCTACAAATCTGCATTTTTCCTTTTCAAATAGGACAGCTGAGAATCAGTAAACGGTATTTTTGGTTGCCCGCATAAGAGGTGAGCAATTTTCTCATTATATAGCTGCTTGGAACCCTAGTACATGCATACTTGTACGCCTTCCAAAGCCCGGTAGGAATTTCACAAGAATTGGTTTAATTTTGGCGATGGCTTCTGAATTCTAACTTTTAATTCATTATTCTTTAATTTTATTTTTTCTAACCTTTTGGTTTTTAGGCTTTTTTACCTCTTTTTTCCGTATTCCTTGGCATAACATATTTTTTTCATTTTTAGTTTTTTTAAAATTCAATTACGCCAAATAAACCACCATCAGCTACAGTAAAAAAGTCATCTACAGTAAACAAAATCTATAAGCCATCGTCAATCTGAGTGCCCTTTATTTTTTTATATGAACAAGAAAAATTCCTATATTCCAATGAAGCCTAACCGGAGGATTTGAACTTCCATCCTAAGCTAGACCCAAATAATTGTGCATCAAAAGAGTGATAAGTGCATATTAAGAGTTATTAGTGTATATTAAGGTGGATTAAGTGTTAATAAAAGAAAATTAATTGCTCCTAAGTACATCACCTCCATCTCATGCATCCTCTGTACCCATCTATTAATTCAGATATCAACTTAACCTAACCGGTATCATCTTATCAGCCAACCGAACAACTGCATGTTGCATCCACACACCGCGCTTCAACCTAGCCTCCAGGCAACCAAACATTCCAGACCAGTGTGTATATTCCTCGGCTTTTGCTGCCCACAGGAAGAGAATACAAATGCATCCCTGTTTGGAATACGAAATTGGAGGGGAATTGTAATTTGGATGGGTTTCAAACTTATCCTTCAACTATATCTATATGTAAGATTTTAGGCTCTGTTCGGAATACAATAACTTTTTTCCAATTTTTTTGCAGAAATTAACCTATTTACTATGAAATTTCTGCATTAGAAAAACAGGCCTTGATGTGTCGGTTCTGCATGAAGTACATATTCAATGCGTCGAGGTACCTGTACTTGCTAAGAAGGAAACACGGGGCACCGGTTTTTATCCTTTCGCTGTCCCTTTGCCTGAGACGTCCTTCACGGGTTTGTTTGGGAGTAAATTTGCCTACTGGACGAGTAGGGTGGTGACATTTGGTGCTCTGGGCTCCATGGAATCGACTCAAGTGAAACCTCAAAACTGTGGTAGTGGTACGCCTCACAGGCAAGAAGGGCCGCTGCCTGTGCAATTATGCAAAAATGCTGGTACACAGGCTTGCTGGGAAAAGAATTCCATTTCTTTGCGTTTTTATGGCTCACAGGGTTTCTTTATATTAACTTCTAAAATCTATTTTTTATAATAAATAATTTTTATAGTATTTAGCTTTCAAACGGAGTATACTTTTAAGATGAAATCTACTAGTAGATTGTAGTACATACTATAGTGATTTCATTTATATCGGTTAAAATCAACATAAGTGTCTCTCTATATATAAGCTATTACTATTGATAAAACAAAGTCAAAACCAAAAGTCAATACAAATAGCCTATATGTTTGCTAAGAAAAGCCTTCCAACAATTCCTGTAGGGAACACTACACACGATTTTTCGGAATTAGATAACTTGTGGAGAGAACGAGCTGTATATCCAAGCTGAATCAAGATGTTGTGTCGTACCATCAAGCTACACTGACGCAGTCGGAGAAGAAATGCTCATATAAATGACATTATAGCCATTTTCTAAAAATTTAACTTTGAGCATCTATTTTTGTAAATCTAGCCTCCCCATAGATCTAATGAGCTCGACAGGTACCTACCGAGCTATAAACCTCCTCTAGCTCGGCAGGTCTCCTGCCGAGCCTCCTGTGTGTGGCAGGTCATCAGCCGGCCACTATGCATGTAATACCACCAGAATGAAAAAGGCAAGAAAAGTTATAAATGAAAACAATCCAAGAGAGAGAGAAAAATATGTTGTTGTTGGAACCCGTTTGACTTTAGAATGTCGAATAAAATTAATGCTCACAGAGGTTCCTAGACTGTCCAGAGCCGGTCGGCACCATCTTGCGTTCTGGGTTTTCTTCATCCAGCAAGAGGTTTCATTCTTACCTTTTGACCAACTTACCTGCCGCGTAGTAAGAAACCCCCCAAAGCTTATGCAGTGCCATTTGGGCCAATTTGCCCCTGGGGTAGTCAGCCATATGAGAGAAAGTGGGAATAAGGTGAGGGCATTTCAGTCATTCTACAAAGTCAGAGGGTAGGCCAACCATGCCTTTACAAGCCAGCATAATACCAGCCAGCCCCCACACAAGCCCCATTCACATTTCTTCCTCTGACTGAGAGCTCAACCAGGGAGTTAGCTAAAGACTGAGAAATAACCTAAGGCCAAGCCTCACCTCGGCCCATTACACTTCACAACCGAGAGCCACCCAACCAGTCATGAGGGAGGGAAGATGAAGAAAGAACAAGGGAGAGGAGGGGACCCCATGGAGCTAGTGAAGGCCGTGGCGTGAGGACGGCGACGACGATAACGTGGGATGTCAACAGTAACTGGACCGACGCCAAGCCGACCATCAAGAGTGCCTACCTTCCCTTCACCCTTTCCTCCCTCTTACAATCCCTTGGCACGTCATCTAGCACGGGCTAGTAAAGTTGTTGCGCCACCGACGGTAAGCCACAGGCACCACCGCGCGCCCATGAGAAAGAGGACGTGCTTCCCGGCGCACGCCTTCCGATGTACCGTCGCGGTGGCAGCCTTGGGCTTTTCCCGAGTCAGGGCGCACATAAGAATAAAAAGCGCGTAGAAGTAGAGGTTACAAAGAAATGCACGTAGAAAAGGGGATGGAGGGGAGAGCTGTCCTAGTAGCAGATGGACCGGCCGATTGTATGCCGTGGCCGACAAGCTAAAGGGGGGGCGATGGCGTGTAGGCAACTAGGGCCGACGGTGAGCTCCGAGCTGGCGGGTTATGGCCACTGAGCTGAGAGGGAGTGGTAGTGTCGGAGGGTAGGAGCCCAAGCCATGGTCGGGCGGAGCTGCAAACCTTGGACGATGAGCCCAAGGGAGGGGCCAAAGGGGAGGCATGGTGCCGGCTGGCTATGAGCCGCGGCTGGTGAGTCCGAGGAGAGGTGCAGCACAAAAGGGGGGAAGCCCGGTGGAAGGCGCTACGGGTAGATCTGGTGATGGGAGGCTAAGAGGCCACGATGGCAGTGAGCCAAGGCCGGCAGCAAGCTCAAAGGCTACGCGGCTGGAACCCCCCAAAAGCGACAGCACCAGTTTGGGTCGCATTAGAGGAAGTGAGAGGGGAGGAGTGAGGAGAAGGAGCGGCGGAGGAGGCTGCAAGCGACTAGTGGCACGGGTGGCGACGCACCCTAATAGGAGATTTGGGGAAAGCCCAAATCTGAGGAAGAGAGATAGAGAGAGAGATAAAGAGGTGAGGAAGGATGAGGCGTTTCGGCCAAAAAGTGAGAGTGTGTGTGTGTTCAGCCAGGTAGAAAAGAAATGGAAAAAAAGGAAAAGGAAAGGAAAGAAAAGAGGAGAAAAAGAAAAGAAAAAATAGGGGTTTGGTACCTGCGTGAAGGGTCCTTAACCCTCGGCATTTTTATGCTAGCGTCGGGTCTTCCGCATAGAGTCGATGCCGTTCATTTAAGCGCATGTATCGAAATTCTATTCTGAGTTGGGATTAACTGCTTGTTCAGGTGGAGTCCTGAGTTGACATCGTCCGCACATCGCTCCGTTTAGTTAATATGCAAGTGCATGGTAGAGCGGTAGACTGTAGAGTTTATGAAATATGCGATGTTTTCATGATATGATGACACTTATACGGAATTTCAATATTTACCTGACATGATGATGTATTGATGATGACAATGGTAATAGAGCGGGGTGACCAGCGATGCCTCTCTACCAATAGTATTACTGATGAACATGACAATGTTAATGACAATGGACATCTGTATTTGCATCATGTGCACTTAAGAGTGAGGGCGGTGAGAAAGTCTCTAGCTACGAGTAAAGCTAGTTGACTAATCCGAAATGTTCTTGAATAAGACCTACTTCGGTAAGCCTCCATGGGAGTGGAGAGACCCCATACCGATCAGGGCGGGCCCCAGATTTTGGTTGAACATCGATGGGTATTCACTCGGTAATACCGATATATGCAGTGAGATGAGCAAATGAGCATGTAGAGTAGTGCTGCATCGCACTAATGGTATGGCAATGTAGGAACATAAAATGAAAATATGAATAGGATAATGTATGTGGAGAATGCTATGGCTGGTTAAATTGTTTACATGTTTTGGTAGTGTTTATCGTTCTATTATGTACTTGTTGAGTCTTCGGACTTACCCTTGCTTCATTTGTTTTTTAGGTGAATGTTGAGGACGTCATGCACGGGGGATTAGCACATGAATAACTTTACGTATTTGCGGCACTTCACATATCATCTTTTGTTAGTATATTTAACTCCACTAGTAAGTAAGAATAATTGTTAAAAATGGTATGGTGTAAGTAGTCACTGCTTTATGAATAAAGTAGAGTTTGCTTAAAACAATTAGCAGTTGTTCAAAATTGGTATTATTATTGCAATGATGGTAGCACTCTAGACCTAGAGGATGGGCAGGGTGTTACAGTGCATACCTAATTAGCACTTTTTAATCAATGCTAATCGTATTTAATTAGCACTAATCATCGCTTAATTATTGTTAATCTATACATTGTGCACGCTTCATTATTGCTACCCCAGACATGAGGCTTGACATGCGACCCACCGAGCTCTGAGCTAGGGGAGGTCGACAAGTGTCTATGTGCTACCCTATCTCGGTAGGTACCTATCGAACTCGATAGGTCCATAGAGGAGACTAGGGTGGGTTCTTTTAGGGTTATGACTTAGCTTTTTAAAGTAACTATTTTTTAAACGAAATTTGTTTCAAGATAGGATCTACAAGTCGATTGTAATAGATACTGTCTCCACTTCATCTATGGCCCCGTTTGGCAGAGCTCTAGCTCTAGGAAATCTGTAGATTGTCATCTGTAGCTCTAGGAAATCCTGGATCTAGAGTTGCAGACATGTTAAGTGCATTTACATGACTCATTTCATTTATATTATATATTAAATAAAAATATTTAAATCACTTTAATTTAGTCAACAAACTACAGATCCAGCATAGATCTCGAAGCTAGAGCTGTGCCAAACGGGGCCTATATAGGCTAAAATCACACATGAGTATCTCTCTCCGTATTCTCTCTTAAATAGTCAGAATTCAAAAATTTAAACCAAAAGCCATAAATCGCAGTCTAAATAAATTCATCCTATATTTGCCAAAAAGAAGTTCGAGGCCAAATTTAATAAAAAAAAGTTAAGAGTGTTATTTAAGTTAATAGTTTCTCAGAGAAGGCTTGAATCCAGACATGACGCGACAATCCATGCCGAAGTTTCCTTTCCGACGCGCATCCAATTGGGTATTGGCCCATCCCATGTAACACTGCATCTGATTTGACCGTAGGCAGAGCATGCAACAGGAGCTGACGCGAACCATTCAACATTCAGAGGAGCCAGCGGCGACACGCGTTAGCGGATGACCGGAAGACGCCGACAGATCGTCCCTGCACACTGGCAACGCATCACACGACATGCGAACGGCGACATGCCGATTCCCTTCCGCTCCAGTGGCCTACGCAAATCTGCAGTTCTGCAGGGGGCATCGTCTCGTTGGAAGCGTGTGGGCATCGCTCGTGCCCGGCATGTGGCGAACAGAAGGGCACGCATCTCTTAGCTGATCGTTAAGCATGTCCGGGACAATTAAGTCCAGTACTATACTACCCCTATCATAAGATTACATGTGCAATAACTGTATTTTAAAGGTGGTTTAGGGAGTGGTTTGCCTGCATCCATGCAAGGGCAGCAAATACGGGAGGCAGCAGCAGAGGCGACGAGCACACAAACAAAGCTGCACAGGTCAGGAATTGCTACTGCTTACTAGACATTGCTCACTCAGCCAACCATCACATGGGAGTGGAGTGTTGAAACTGTACCGAGGGCATTCAAGATAGTTTGATATTATAGCTTGTTACTAGAGAAGAGATGATGGGTGGATGAAATTTTAAATACAACCACTTTAATAGCTTGATACTATAGACTGATGAGAGAGGATGACTAGTTTTGAGATAGATGACCAGCTAATTTTTTGATTTCCTAAAAAACTGATTTAGTATCAAACAAATTTACTTGTTGGGAGTACGCGAATGGCCAGCAGGCAACAGCCACCGTCCCTCTCCTGCTTCTAAAGTCCAATGGGCGGTCACGGAGATTGTTCAGACATTACCATCATGACCGTGACTGACACAGCATAACCAAGTACTCCCACTACTAATAGTGTCAACTAATGTAGGCCGGGAAATTTTATTCTGCTGCCTGCTATGAATTGGCGGCAATATCAGTTTGGTACTACCGCTATATACACGGACAGTCGGACCGACCAATGATCCATGAGACGTACAAGTACTTTTAATGGACTGCAACTCCCTGTTAGTAAAGAATTAGACCGGCTCAAGGGCTATTTAAAAGCAGCTCGTTTCTGACTAGGAGACCAAGGGGAAAAACGAGTTAACCGGGAACTGTTGTTGTTTGCATCCTGTCTTGTCACCAGTGATGATTTTCTTAGCATGAATATGTCCAGTCAGATGAAGATACACCGCAATTTTCATTATCAGGACATCACAAGATAAGCCATGCATTTTGTGTTTTGTTCTAGAAGTCCTGTTCTATTCAGGGTACTCATCAAAGATCAACATGAAAGAAAAAATGGTTCTAGAGAGCGTGAAATCTGCTAGTTCTAGGTCAGGAGTCACCAAAAGAACCAAAGATCAGTTCAACACAGCGTAATGCAGAGTCAAGTTTGATGAAGTAAATGACAAAAAACATGTATGATTTGTATCCTGTGGAACCAATGCTGCCAGGGCAAAGGAACGAGCAATTATTTGACCAAAGCTTACGAATCATCTTACCCGATGTCTCTTTTGGGTGGTTCTACCAGGTACATCGTAAGTCTTGGCAATTGAATATGCTACAATAAGGAACTATCAGACGGCAGACGGATCTTGCAGGTCGAGTTACGCCAAGAATATTCAAACGCAGTACCAGACTACCAGTTTTATTTTTTGGGCGGATATTAATGGGTTCTTTTGAGTTTTGAATTATGGTTTATAATTTTTGGTTTAAAATTTTAAATCCTGACTATTCAGGAAAGAAAGTACAGAGAGAGCATGCAATGTTGGCTGATATAGATAAAGTCGAGACAGTGTCTACTACTATCAACTTGTAAATCTTTCCTAAAAAAACACTTCGTTTAAAAAAAATAATTACTATAGAAAACTAAGTTACAAGATAAAAAATCCACCTATTATTTAATTGCTGTCTTGCAACCCTAAAAACGAAAGGCCTCAAAACAAAAGCACTATGGAAGGGTAGACCACCAAATAACCGTTCTGGCCTAACTACATAGTAGTACTGGCAGCTAACGATACAAATCCTGCCCTTCAAGATTGAATACGCAAGTCAATGCTGTGAACTACATATTTAAGCGGCAAGTTGTATAGACTAGTGAAAGAACCCTAAATTTTAACCAACTCTAAACAGTGCAATTAATTTAAGCAGTAGAATCAAGAATTATGAAGGCAATTACAACTCAATTAATTACAAGAATTGACCTTGGGCATTCCTAAATAAAATAAAAACATTATTGAAATGCTTGGCTAATTACAAGGATCTCATACAAGTTTGAAAACATACATAAGTGCATAGCCAAAAATTACATTAGAGCATGATTAAATAAAATTGCATTGCATATTAAATGTGCATTTTCTTCTTCGTGTATTGCTCACGAGTAGAGCCCTTCAATGCCGGCCCAAAAACCCTAACCACTTTTTCTTTTGCAATCACAGAGTGAATAAAAAGAACAATCCAAGAAAGAATAAAAAGGAATAAAGGAAAACACTGTTAGAACCTTCCGACTATAGAAAGTCGATTAGAGTGGCGCTTATTGAAGTTCACAAAACGTCCCAAACCGATCGTGCCTCTCACTATTAGTGGGTCTCATTATTCGGCAATTAGAAATCCAACACCTACGTTTTTTTAATGACTTACCTCTGCCGCAGAGAATCCAAAACACTGAAAGGGTGGGAAAATGTAACTAAGGCTGGAAGTAGAGGGGATGGGCAATTCGATTATGAGAGAGGGGGGCATGAGACAGATGGTCTAGATCTCGTGTTCAGATCGACCGCAAAAAAGAGAAAAATGAATAGACGTACAATCACCAATTCGTATTTTTAAAATAGTAGATATAATTGGCATTCCTCGTTCGAAAAAAAAAGAAAACTCTTCAAAAAAGAAATCAGAAGGAAATAGTACCACCTGACCCAATTGCGTCGCACACGCGGAAGCCGAGAGCTCCACGTGGAAGCCGCCGCCGGCGTGTTGGTATACGCCCGCGCGACATGCCGTGCTGCGGCGGTGCCGGTGCGGCCTAGACAAGCCAGCGCGGTAGCCGGCGGTTTACTCACAGGCAAAGGCGGAAGTGGTGGATGCGTGCGCGACATAACAAGTCACCGCCGATTGGGGAGACGACTCGCCGGTGGCGGGAGGCGGGTGTCAGTGGAGGCCTTGCGGGAGCTAATGGGCTGCGTGTCCGAAGCCAGCCCATTTTGGCCCATCTATCCAGCCCGGCTCATTGGAGGGTCGTCAAAGGGTTTCGGCCTCCAGAAATCGCCACAACGCTCACTCCCCTCCCGCCGCCTCCTCCCCGACCCCCACCCGACTCCGATCCGACCCTTCTAGAACCTTCCGAGCAGGGCTTGCTGCTGCACGTAGTAGGCGGCGGCCATGGCGCTGGCCTTCGACGAGTTCGGACGGCCGTTCATCATCCTCAAGGAGCAGGAGAAGAAGTCGCGCCTGCGGGGGCTTGATGCGCAGAAGGCCAACATCGCCGCCGGCAAGGCCGTCGCGCGCATCCTCCGCACCTCCCTCGGTCCCAAGGGCATGGACAAGATGCTCCAGTCCCCCGACGGCGACGTCACCATCAGTAACCACCCGCCAATTCCCACATCTCCCCTCTCTTCGCTTTGCTTCCTGATGTAGCTTACTTCGTGGGTGGGCTGCTTCCATGGGATCTGGCCCTTGCATCGCTTGCTCTCAGGATTAGGGTTTTTGGGCGAGCAGCATGTAGGGTCTGTCTTGAGATCTAGATGTCTGTGGGGTTGTTGCATCTATCGGAAAGGGCTTTGATTTGATTGCCTAGGGAAGGAAAGGATGCATTTTTCTAGCTAGTGTACTGGCATCTTAGAATATTTTGTGTGAGGTGGAAATTTTAATTCCGCAGTGCAGTTATTGTAGTGAACTAGTGATTTCCAGTGAAGCAAATCAACCATTTACTGCTGCAATGGTGAGGCCAGGTGCCCCTGGAGTTTAGCGTTGGTGAAATGGATCGCTGTGAATATGCCATATGGATTTGGGGATCTGGCCTCCGGGATTGTGATTTTAGTAGTTTATTTTGCGGTTAAGTGTGTAAATTATGTAGAGTGTTTCTTCTTGATTCCTCTGTTGTTTCGTTTACTGAATGAGTACATTACCTTATGAATTGTCAGCAAATGATGGGGCAACGATCCTGGAGCAAATGGATGTTGACAACCAGATTGCGAAGCTGATGGTGGAGTTATCCCGCAGTCAAGACTATGAAATTGGGGATGGTACCACCGGGGTGGTCGTCATGGCTGGGTCGCTCCTAGAGCAAGCTGAGAAACTTCTAGAGCATGGTATTCACCCGATAAGGATTGCCGAAGGTTATGAGATGGCCTCAAGGATAGCTTTTGATCACCTTGAACGCATCTCCCAAAAGTTCGAGTTCAGTGCTACAAATATAGAGCCCTTGGTGCAGACTTGCATGACAACTCTGTCCTCAAAGATGTAAGTCATAATATATTCTTTTTAACTTATCAGCTTTTTGATACAAGCCCTGTATTAGTTTTGGTTCTATGTTTTGGTTAGAACTGGATTTCGTATCTATCATGAATAGGCTCTCAGAGGAACATAAGGACAATTTTCACTTGTTTTTTTGTTGCAAATAAGTTCTGATGTCATTTTGGTTCATAATCCTTGGCATTTGGCAGTTTTCTGAAGTTTAGATTATGCAATTTGTGTCTTTCACAGCCTTTTTCTGTTATCTCTTTTGTCAGGTAAGGGTGATTTGCCATGCAACTTTTCAGTGTTGTGTCCCCTTTAAGCTGAGCTGACCTAACAGATTAATAGTTGAAGATTCCATTGATTCTAACATGTTATGATTCCTTGATTCATATGTATAATAACGTTTCAACCTCAAGGTCTATGTGCCTGGGATGTTGGTCTCTTATTTTGCTTCCCATAAACCCATTTTGGTTTCTAACAGAAACAGTACCTTATCTTTTACAATAATATTAATTCTAAAATTCCACAACTAGCATGGAACTTGTTTGCAGACAATGTTTTGATTTACCAGGAAATATACTTGTTACAGTCTTAAAATTATTTCTTTTATGGGTAGATTTTATGTAGTTTTTTTAATCGCTTGTCTGATTGGATCCATTTTCCTTATTCTGCAGTGTTAACCGTTGTAAGCGGGTGCTGGCTGAGATTGCTGTCAAGGCAGTTCTTGCAGTTGCAGATTTGGAAAGGAAAGATGTAAACTTGGACTTGATTAAAGTAGAAGGCAAGGTTGGTGGGAGGCTAGAGGACACCGAGCTAATATACGGAATTGTTGTTGACAAAGATATGAGCCACCCACAAATGCCGAAGAGAATTGAGGATGCTAAGATTGCTATCCTGACCTGCCCATTTGAGCCCCCGAAGCCTAAGACAAAGCATAAGGTTGACATTGATACTGTAGAGAAATTCCAGACACTGCGTGAACAAGAGCAGAAGTACTTTGATGAAATGGTTCAGAAATGCAAGGTAAAAGCCCGAATAAGATAAACTATTTTTTTATGCTAGGGTAAAGCAGCATTCTTTATGCGTTGGTGGTAGTGTTTCATCCTACCTATTTATCATATTGACCTGGATGCAAGTGATTGTTAGAATATGTTATGATGTTATTGAAATATTGCATCAATTTTCCTTTGTTTCCCTTGGGCTTCTCTTACTCCTAAGTGCCACAATAAATGTTGAAAGACTTCCTATCTATCAATGTACATGTTATGGGCATATGAAGTGTATTCACTTCGCTCCATCATTCTGTGTGCTTTTTATTTTGCTCAGTAATTAAGTCTATATTTCTTTGTAGGATGTCGGTGCAACCCTAGTTATTTGCCAATGGGGCTTTGATGATGAAGCCAATCATTTGCTGATGCATAGAAATCTGCCCGCTGTCAGATGGGTTGGTGGTGTTGAATTGGAATTGATTGCCATAGCTACAGGTCCATATGAATATTTCTCTGTGTGACTCTGAATGGCTTGTAAAGACTAAAGACAGTACCTAACATTTGAAAACTGACTGCAGGGGGCCGAATTGTTCCAAGATTCCAAGAGTTGACTCCAGAAAAGCTTGGGAAGGTATAGCTGTTCTGTATATTTTTTTCACGGTCATCAGGTATATGCATGCATTGGTGGAGACTGGTGTTCAGTTGTCCAATTTTGGTGCCCTGAGTATGTGAATTGAAAGTGGTTGACACCATGGTTGTCATGGCGGGCTTGGTGACCATGGCGCCTGAGAGGCGCCAGGATGCCATGGCGTTCTCAAGGTGAGATACGGCGAGCTAGACAGCATTACAACACACCTCCCTAGGTTAGAGGCAGCTGTTGACTTGGTCTATTGGTCAATTTCTAGAAGAACTCAGTTAATCTACAAGTTATGCAAATCATATTATGAATTAGAATGTTTATACAATAATTTAAATCTCACAATGAGAAGTTTGAACTCATTCCCATTGTCATGATTAGAAGATCACAGAAATAAAAGCTAATACATCTTGGAAGTATCACGAAGCTAAGTATCTAGTATAGGGCCTGTTCTTTAAGTCAGAAGCTGGCGGCTTTTGGCTTTTGCTGTAGTACCTAACTTTCAAACGGAGTATTTTCTCAAGACGGGGTCTACAAGTTAAACGATCTACACGTTAAAAGCCCAGCATCTGTACCAGCCAAAATCGTAAGTGAGTATCTGTTTCTCCATAATCTGTACCGTAAATAATCAAAATTCAAAAATTTCAGCCAAAATCCATAAGCCGCAGCCGAAAAGAACAGACCCATAATCTACAGGAGTAGATAACAAGAGATAATCACTAGGCGGTTTGTTACATCATATTTACTTAAATCAGATCTACCTTGTTTATCTTTTAATCTTGATGCATGTTTAGTGAAAACGTGAAATGTGTACAAGCAACTTCCTTTGGACCAACGGCTAGTTGAGGTTATATCTTTACACTCTCGAAACATTGATTTAAAGTCAGTTATGATATCATCGCGCATTGATTGAACTTTCACTTTAATAGCTCAGACCCATCCCTACCAGCTAGCCAAGGTAGGCGCCTAGCCGCTCGCCGTGGACGCCGCAAAATCCTAGACGCCCGCCTAGTTGGCCAAGGCGAGGCGAGCCTCCACGGTGTCCCCCCTGGACTGTCGCCTTGGCGACGCTGTGACGACCATGGTTGACATGAGAGAGCATATGTGGAGGCCAGGGATTACCTTGATATGATATTTTTTGTGCATATATACTTGGTAATTGTTTCTAACAGTAAGTGTATCAAGCAAATTTATTAGTTAAATGGACAATATATACTTGTTTATTGGATTTTCTCTGACTTGTGGGCTTGTGAGGGGTGACTTGATTGACCATTGGAGTATTGGACAATAAACTGAACATTGTACCCTTTTTCTCTCTAATCTTGGTAGCTTAGTAGGGCCGGCACCTTTTCTCTCTAGCTTAGTCATGTTGTCTTCATTGCCTCGCAAAGAAAATATGTTGTCTTCAACACACCATGCGATCACTTCACATTTTTGAACTGTAAAATATGCATTGTTTAAATGGTTGGCTATGCATGGAATCATTTTTTTTGCATAACTAGTAGCTCACATAAGAAAGTTAGGGGCAGTGTTTTAGGCTCTTGGCTCAGATAACAGGATATACGGCTTAGGGTTTTAGCATTTTAGATTTTTATTTCAAGGCTCTCATCTCGTTGATCTTGAGAAGATTTCATTTCTAGCCTATCTTAACTTGTTTGGGATAAAAAAGTTTTGTTGTTGTTGAAGTAGTAGTAGTAGTAGCTCACATGTCATGTTTATCTGCATGCTCTGTTTAAACAGGCTGGATTAGTTAGAGAGAAGTCATTTGGAACAACAAAAGAACGGATGCTTTACATTGAGCAGTGTGCAAATTCCAGAGCTGTAACTATCTTCATTCGTGGTGGTATGTTCTGATGTATATGTCTCTTACTTCATGTTTGCATATACGTGTCTTCATATCCTTTGTTGGTTCATGCATGTTTTTAACTTTTACCCCAACATTGGTGAATCTGAATCAGAGACACTTTGCACTGCATAAAGTGGAAGTGATTGTATAAGTGTTGGCAGTATTCAGCTATATGGTGGTTTTACCATTTTGCATTGAATTTTCGAATCAAATATCAACTTGCATAATTGTAGATAGTTATTGGGCACGTGTAATCCACATTAGATCATACCAATTGTGCAATGAAATCTTGAATTATATGAGAATACAATATTGTAACTTTCAGAACAAGATACTGAACAGTTACTATTTAGTTGTTTGTTGCATTTACTTGTAGAATTGTAGGATTCTAAGACCTCGTACTGCGATTTTAACAATTTAAGCAGCAGCAACCCCAGCTAGCTAAAAACAATGAAAAGCAGCAATGCACTATGAACATAATGGACGGTCATGTCTAGTGTCGATTTTTAAATGTTAATTCATACATCTCACAATAAAGAGTAACTGCTGCTTCCCAGGCAACAAAATGATTATTGAGGAGACCAAGCGAAGTCTTCATGATGCTCTTTGTGTGGCAAGGAATCTGATCCGCAATAACTATATTGTTTATGGTGGTGGCTCAGCTGAGATATCTTGCTCAATTGCTGTTGAAGCTGCTGCAGATCGGCATCCTGGAGTTGAGCAGGTAATTGTTGAATTTGGACATTTAAATTGCAATAAGATGCTATATTTATGTTCTTATTGTGTTTCTCCTGTACTTGTAGTATGCTATCAGGTCATTTGCTGATGCGTTGGATGGAATTCCACTAGCCTTAGCAGAAAACAGTGGTTTGCCACCTATTGATACGTTGACCGCGGTAAAATCTCAACAAGTGAAGGTATTGTGTTTCTATATTTCATTTACCTTCGTTCTGTTGTTTTAGTACGATTTGTGAATTATTGACTATATCTCATCTTAGTTGTTGTTGATGCATGTAAGGTCTGGAACCTTGTTAGATCAGCGTGCCTAACTCCTATTATGTGTTGGGCTTGAGATAAAATTGGCTGCATATGTCACTTGGGCAACCCAATAAGTGCATCTGCTTGTACAGTCCTACAATCTACTAATGTGGTCAATGCAGTACATTTTATATGACGATTTTAAGCTCTTTGTAGTGCTATATAGTACTATTGCTGTACCATTCCTTTTGAATCATGCTTTGCATTTGAAGTAACATGAGATTGCTGACTACCTTTGCAGGAGAGCAATCCCCATTGTGGCATTGACTGCAATGACGTTGGGACCAATAACATGAAAGAACAGAACGTTTTTGAAACACTGATCGGCAAGCAGCAGCAAATATTGCTGGCAACACAGGTGGTGAAGATGATTCTCAAGATCGATGATGTTATCACGCCGGCTGACTATTGATGGCGCCTTAAATGAATGGACAACCATGCTGGATGACAAGCAATCTAGTAGGCAGCATTACTGACGCGTTGATTGAAGTTTGCTCTTGCAATTCTGCCTGGGATTGGTCGCTTGTTTTGTTTGATGAGCTACCTGCCTGTTTTGGTTGTGACACTAGCCGAAACCTCAGTTTTGGCGTCCACATGTATGGGATGACAGCATCTCCAATCCCTTCCAAATTAGTTTAGACGTTTATATGGACAAGCGCCTTTTTGATGTATTTTTCAGATGCTTGATGCTATGGGTTGCAGTAGTGTCGTATTTTTTTATCAGTGAATTGAATGAATGTTTCTATTCTGTTTTGCCTGCTTGTTCTCTGTTCTTTGTTTTTCTTGGTGACCTGAGAATTCGTTTGCCCAGCTAGCTCCAGTTGGGTCCGGCCATCCGAAGAGAGTGGCAAGTCATAAAATTCAGTTGTTCTATTCTACATATTCTTAAATTTTACTTGTAGTTTACTCGCATACAAGCATGTAGATGTACATACAGGGTGATGCTACAAGATGAGAAGGGGAGGCAAAAACATACTGCACTAGTACTCCGTCAAGTAGTACAATCGCCGCATATATTTGCCTGAGGCCGTTCAGTATTTTTCGTGCTTGAGCTTTTGATCGTACAGCATGCCGTCGATGGAGGCCTTCCAAACCTTGCAGTGCGTCTGGTCCTCGATGGCTGCACTATCCCCGCCAACGTGCTCAGCGCCACCGGGAAGAACCCCCGGCCGTCCACCACCACCTCGCCGCCGCTGCGGCCATCCCGCAAGACTGCCAGGACCTCATCTGAATCATGACAAAACGGCCGGCATAAACCGAGCCAGGATCAGTACAGCACGGTAGAGCCCAATTGATCATAACAGTACTACATACAGTGGCAGGAATGTGATGATCGGGACTGGACCATGCATGGCTGATACCATATAGCAAATATATCCATTACAGCACAACTAGGGTTAGAGACAAGCCTATGTAGGCAAACAGTTCAGGTGATGCAGTGACCGTACTCCTTGTCAGCTTGTCGCCGGCAGGAGACAACAAACAGTGCGCGCAGGTGAATTATAATGTTTTGTGACGAGGACGGTATAGTGTACTGTACAAGGACCACAACAATGAAGTGTATACTGCACTACTCTCCGTTCTTCTTTACTCATCCTTCTAGACATCACCACGGTCTCGAATACACATTTGACCATTACTTTTTTATAGTTATATTTTATGAAAATTTTTTTGAGTATATAATCGTGTCAAAGCACTCTCGATGAAAAATCTACTAATATCATTTTAAATAGTGCGATGAATCTAAATAGTTGAAGTTTTAAAAATTTGATGGCGCACATTTTAAAACCACATCTAATAAAATACTGCAAGACAAGTTAGGAGTAGTTCTTACGGTCCTCATAGGTCGTGAGGGCGCCGCGCAGACACTTTGGGGCGACCGTCCTCAGTTTCACCCTCCCTGCATACCACCCAAACAAATCAATCGACAATCATCATCTTTGCGCTCTGCTCAGTGCTAGATCTTAGTACCAGTTCTAGTTTTGTACTAATTTGCACGCGTAGCAATGCATATAGTATTGTATCAATGACTTGAGAGTTGCGCCTCTCTGAATGGTAGTGCTGATGCTCATGGAGCTGTTGCTGCTGATTCCCCTGGCGTCTGCCCTCAGCTTCAGTGCCGCGCCTCCCCTCAAACCTTCAGAGGAAGTGCAAAACATCAGTGAATTCTGAAATTTTAGTTTCTTTTCCTTGCGTAATTTGTTTTACTTATAATTTGCATGAATATTACATGTTGCGGCAGTGGCGGTGAGCAGCTCGCCGGAGGAGCGGCTCTCGAGGCCGGTTTTGACGGCGGACGTGACGTGAGACCTGTTGGTTCCGGCCTTCTCCGCAGCCTCCGCGCAGACGGTGGCCACCAGCGCGGCGGCGGAGGCGAGCACCGTGCTCATCTTCTTGTCGCCCGCAGCGGCCTCGATGCCCCTCGGGCCGGCCGGCCTCACCTCGCACAAGCCGACACGATGCCCGCGATCGCAGCGGCGAGCTGGGCGACCGACAACACCGCGTGGGCCTGCGCCGTGTTTAGCCGGAGATCGTCCCGCCTCCTCCCCCTCCTGCTTCCGGTGACCGGGACGCTGTTCAAGAAATATCCTTGCAGGATTGCCGTCATGTGGCCAATGTTCAGCTGCCGCCATTGGAAACCGAGCATCATTCACTGTGTCAAATCCGACAAGATACTAACTGTACTACTGTCCTATCACTGCAGTTTACTATGTGCTATTCTGTTTACATGCTACTCTGTGTCTCTGCCAAGTATGTGTTGTCACATTGCTTGTGTTGTGTCCTTACCCACATTGCTAGGCTTCCCACTGGCTAGAACTCTCTGTCAGGTAAAGCAAATAATTGATCATTCGTGGGAACATCAGAAGATGTCTTGCAATAACAAGTTAGCTCCTGTAGTCACTGACTTACCCATGTCTGGTTGAGCAATTGACTATTGCCTCACCAAATCACCCAATCATCTGCCACCGTTCTACCTCGCCGCCGTCTCTCTCCCCTGTGCCGGTAAACCTTCTCGGCCAATCTTGTGATTCAGTTAATACCTTTTCAATTCCTAGCGACCAGAGGATCTTTAGGCTACAAAGAACCCAGAGCCTAGCTCGTTGAGCCTTGCATTGGTTTCATCCTCGTCGGCACCGTGTACCACCACCGTGCGGGAAGGGGGGGTCACCGTGGACAGCCCAGCACAGGCCATCCTAGCTAGAGCCACCACCGCCGCTGAGTTTGCCTTATCCCGTAGATAGTTAAAAACCCTAGGGCTCCGCCAGAACTCCATCAGAGCCGCCCTGTGCCATGCCCTTCCCTGCGGAACCACTCCTCATCGCCGGCCAAATCCACCGCCCCTCAAGTCCAGGAAACCTGAAAAATGGAATCCTTGTGGCCACAGGAATCCACCCATGGTCGCAATTGTTGTTTCGACCACGGATTCTCCAATCGCTCCATCGCTTGAAATCTCCAGCCGCCCCTTCGCTTGAACTCTCCAACCGCCCCACTGCTTGAACTCTCCGACCACTTTGTAATCGAGAGGAGCTTCGACTGCTCCACTTCGAGTTTTGAGCAAAAACTGCTCAAACGCCATCTGATGCGCTTCAACCGCTCGAACACCGTTCGATGTGCTTAAACCGCTCAAACGCCATCCGATCTTTCAAGCCACTCGGACGCAACTCGATCTCTGCAGCAACTTGTACACTGTCCAATATCCGTCGACTTCACACTCGAAGTCGAACCTTAACCGCCCACCCGACTTTGTAGTCGTACTCGAAACCATCCAAGTGCTCGTAACTTCTCTGTTCTTCGAGTACTCATAACTCCTCTATTCTCTGAGTATGCAGTGACAACCTGATAAGGCTAAACCCGCTGCGAACAATAAAACCTAACCTATCACTGTTTGAACCTGGTACTGTAGCCACCCGATCCGTGATGAATAGTGTTGAACCCGCTACTGTTCATCTGAAACCCTAATTTGCAAAAATATCTCGTTTTGATCATTTCGACCCCATGAATTCATTTCTAACCTCCATTTTGCCAAATCAAGCCTCGATAAAATTCAAAATCATACTATTTTAAAATCAATCTTCCACTTTCAAAATCCGTCTAACCTATTTATACCACCATTTCGATCGCCTTGAACCCGTCCAGCCCATTTCCAATTTTGATCAGTCAACCCATACACCACCTAAGTCTTAGCCACCCAAACCTATTTTCTTTATGCCTTTTTAGTTATTTACATTGTATTTTGTTCCCAAATTGCATTCTGCAAAGCAGGAACTTATTTGCTCTTGTTTCCACGCTAGTGAACAGACCAAGTGAGTTGGTCAACAAAAGAGCTGCAAGAGTAATTGAAGTAAGCTTGAAGTCAGTAGAGAAGACCACGAACAACAGGAAGGAGGCAAGTTACATGTTTTTGATCATGCTGAACATACATTCTGTTTATTGTTTACTTATCAGTACTTTCATTACCTTTTATTTACGCTCTGTTATTTTACGTACAATAAATGTTTAGAATGATATGATACCTAGTTATAGCCTACCACTGAAAAAGCCCTGTTTACTTTGATAGGCATATTTACCTTGACAAGACTTAGTAATGTTAAATCTACTATTTAAAAGGGGAACTCAACTATTTTATACTACGGATTGGTAGACCACTTTGCAAAAGTGTTTCTAGGAAAGAGAACATCTTAGGGAAACCATGAGTTGGTTGGGTAATACTGCCGTTGAGCATTGTGATATAGGTTTAGAGACAGAAAATGTCTCGGAGTAAAGTAAGCGCAAAGCTCGGAGAAAGTAAGAATGACCTTATGCTAAGCAAAGAACGTAGTGATCGCCCAATCACAAGCTTTAATTTGCCAAATCTGCTTTAGTAGCTGCTCAAATCGATTATATCTCTACAGGAGTGAAGGAACGTTATTATGAAAACGGTAAAACCATACTGAACAAAAGTAGATTCCTCTCAAGACGGGCAAAAGATATCTGACCGAGTCAGTTAATACACGAGTCTGAGCTGGAGATCTACCAGGTAGAGCCTATATAAAGAGATGAGCAGTGAAACGATCTTATTTTCTTAACTCAGCCATGAAGGTTAAGAAATCTTGTGAGTAAAGCTGAGCAACTCTACAGAGTAATTACAATTGTATCTCAAATACGCCGCTGTTGTGGCTACAGACCAAACAGAGAGAGAGATGGTAGTGGAGAGTGATGAAGATAAGTGTGATTGCCTGGGTTCTCCCCATGGCTTACTCGTATATATCCCTACACCTTGAGGAGTGCTTTTACAGTTATACCCTTACATCTGGTTATCCCTCTAGGGGCAGTTATGTCATTACACATGGCCTATTCTGGGCCTTATAATCTCCTACCAGGCCTGCTGGCTTAGGTGGGGGCCATCCCTACGACAGGAGCCTCTCATGGTAAAGGGTTTCACAAGGCCGAAGCCATGTTGCCGAGTCCTTTGGCCCCCTCCGTCCCCGCGGCCTGTGAACGTTTCCAAGCTTCCGGAGCTGCGCTGTAGCCGAAGCGGATGTGCGCGCTGCTGCGACGCTCGGACTTCCGGGCGTCCACGTGGTGCAGCGTGCTTGGCGTGGTGCGGGCGTTGAGGCATCGTGACCATTAATATGGCGGCGGACTTCCGGCGGTTGGACTTCCGTCGGTTGGTTTTCCTGCTGATGGGGGTATATATATGGCGCTGGTGGGGCGTTGCTCCTGCGTATATTGTGATAGAAGCTGTTCCCCTAAAATGGGCCCCTGCCGTGCATCAACATTCCTTGGTGACGCTGAGCGGCTTGGGGAATGTTGATGCACAGAAGGAGGTCTATTTTTCCTGGGAGCTTGATCAGCGCCGGTTATCGACAGCCAGCCGCGCTTCCTGACCCCGCACCGTGCTTCCATGGGCGACAGCGAGGTCTGCCCTGTTTTTCTTAACAGGCCAACCTGCAGTCGGTGTTCCTGAGGGAGCCCGCCGGCACCACCTTATATGTTGATGCGCTGTAGGTGGTCTGTTAAGGAAAAACGAGGTAGATTTCGCAGGACAAGACTCCCGTCTTTGCTGCGCCTAGTCGAAGTAGGCGCGCGCGCTCCGTCCCCTACCCTTCGAACGGGCAGCGGCGAAGCTGGCGCCTAGTCGAAGTAGGCGCGCGCGCTCCGTCCCCTACCCTTCGAACGGGTGGCGGCGAAGCTGGCGCCTAGTCGAAGTAGGCGTGCGCGCTCCGTCCCCTACCCTTCGAACGGGTGGCGGCGAAGCTGGCGCCTAGTCGGAGTAGGCGCGCGCGCTCCGCCCCCTGCCCTTCGAACGGGTGGCAGCGAAGCTGGCGCCTAGTCGAAGTAGGCGCGCGCGCTCCGTCCCCTACCCTTCGAACGGGTGGCAGCGAAGCTGGCGCCTTTGCCCTGCGAACACCGCCGCGTGGGTGGTGACTTGGGGTCTTTGATGCGGCCTTGCGCTGTACGGGTTCCTGGGATCACGCCGGCCCCTGGTCTGCCAGGGTTAGGTTCCCGTATCGTGCGACCCAACGCGCCCGGGGCACGCGGCGGCCTATGACTGGTGGGCGGCGGGATGTGGACGGTTGCGTGTTTGCAGCCGCTCGCCTCTTCCCTAGGGAGGGGGGACACGGGGCAAGCAGTAAATGGCGCCTGTGGTCGTGACCTTCCAGCGCTGGGTGGGGCGTTTGTAAGATCGAGGAGGCCGACTAGAGGGGGGGTGAATAGGAGGTTTTAAAATTTTCGTCTAATTCTAATTGGCAATTTTAAACTTGATGGATTGATAGAGCAAGATAACACTAACACTAGCACAAGTAATCGACTAAGAGCAATAACGAAAGGTAGAGAACAACAATTGCTACTCTAACTAAGCAAGCAATCAAATGATATGAATAAAGAGCGTTGCTTGGAAGAATATGATCACAAGAGAGCAAACCACAATTTGACACGATTACTTTTTACCGTGGTGATCGGAGACTTGCCGGTCTCCCCTAGTCCACGTTGAGGTAAGCCCGAACGAATCGGACCGGCTCCACGAATGAGCCTAAGCACCTCGATCACTATTGGATGCCCTTTCCCTCTCCGGGTAGGCGAGCTCCAAGCCTTCACAATCTTCCGGGCCTTCTCACAATCTTCTTGAGAAGATCACCGAAGCTCCGCCAAGCCGTCTAGGTGCCGGCAAGCACCAAGAGAATAGACCACTGCGGCTTGATCTCACTCAAGTGCTCAATGGATCAACTAGAATGCAATGCACTTGAATTTTGGGTCAACTACCTCAAATGAATGCACAAGAGAGTGAATGAGGTGTGAGAGGTTGCTCTAGGCTCAAATGTATTCAATGGATGTTCAACCACAACGTCCTAGTTCTGGTGGGGGTGTATTTATACCCTCACCCACCTCAAATAGCCGTTACAATAAACAATCCTGAAAATTCAGAAAATCCGGTACTACCGCAGGCAAAACCGCGGTACTACCGGACCCTAGCTGACCGGTCAGAACGGCTATGTCAGAGAGTCAGAAGTAACCGTTGGTCAATGAGTGCGGTACTACCGCCGTTAAAACCGCGGTAGTTCCGGACGTCCGGAAGTTCCGCCCCAAGCCCGGTACTTCCGATCTCAACGAGACTAAGTCTTATTCTCGGCGCTCTCTGGAAAAAACGTTCCGCTCGGGTGTCCGGAACTTCCGCACATGCGGTAGTTCCGCAGGTAAAACCGCGGTACTTCCGTTTTCCGAGAGGCTAAGTTAAAGTCCGGGCGCTCTCTGGAAATAAAGTTCCGCTCGAGTGCCCGGTACTACCGGCAGTCCGGTAGTTCCGCAGGTCAAACCGCGGTACTACCGTTTTCCGAGAGACTAAGTCTTAGTCCGGACGCTCTCTGGAAAAAACGTTCCGCCCGGGCGCCCGGTACTACCGGACCTGCGGTAGTTCCGCCTAATACACGCCGGAACTACCGGATTTTTTGACAATGCACAGATTTGATTTAATTTTAATTTCTAAGTGCATGCATGATCCTAAATTGATCCAAAGGGCACATTTGAACATGATCAAGCAATCACCATGATCCCTCTTAATAGTACGGCGTCTATCCTATAATCCGGTCTTCCAACCTAACTCCAAGACCGGTAAAACAAAATAGATACCTAAACTATTTACCTTGTCGCCCTAGAGATCTTGAATCTTCATGGGATATTTTGTGAGCCTCTTTCTTTGCTATTTGAACATATCCTTTGAAACACTTAATGCACACATTAGTCCCATATTCACATAAATTCATTAATTACCCAAACTAACATTTTTAGGGGCCTAGATGCTTTCAATCTCCCCCTTTTTGGTAATTGATGACAACAAGAGCAATTTATGAGAAGAATTTAAGATTTGGATATACTTCTAATTTGCAAGATGTATATCACAAAGACTTTGAAATTTTAGCAATTTTTAGAACATGGGGAATTTTTGCATTTTAGGAACTAATAAGAAAGAGCTCCCCCTAAACATGTGCATCAAATTTTGCAGGAATTTAATAGGCATGATTTCATCATAGTATTCATATTCACCAAATTCAAGGATACGCAAAAGACAAGTAAAACAAGCATTGTATTAAGGACAGGACATAGTTCATTACAAAGCATCAGAAATTAAAATACTAAACAACCACAGAGTTTAAACCACACACTAAGCATTACATGGTTCATTTCACCATACTTTATTACAACGATAGATAAGACTTAAAACTTCTTCTCCTAACAGATTTCTCCCCCTTTGGCATCGAAGTACCAAAAAGAGGAGCTAGTCCTGAGCTGCACTGGGAGAAGGAGGAGAACCCTGGGGGTGCAAATAATCGCCCAAAAACGAAGAACTCCCCTCGGATTCAAAGATCGGGAGAGGAGAGAGTTTCTTGGGAGAGAGAGGGTGGAGGAGAGGAAGAAGAGAGGAGTAGGCGGCTGTGGTTTGGGAGGAGTGAAGATGAGAGAGAGAGAGATAAAGGAAAAAGAGTAACGGTTGGAGGAGTTGGCGGTTTTGAAAACCGCATTGAATCCCGCAGAAAGCGGTAGTACCGCGCGTAACACGCCGGTAGTACCGTAGTCACAGATATTCCGGAAGTTCCGCGAATTACACTGCGGTAGTTCCGGTTTTTCTGACAGGAGCGGAAGTACCGCACAATGAACTGCGGTAGTTCCGGATTTTCTGGAACTTTTCAGAATTTTAGATTTAGAACTTGAAATTTTGCAAATGATCCCTAGTTTTGCATGCAACTAAAGTCATTCAGGATCATTATGCATCAATCGAGCTAATGCTATATTTTGAAACTAATTTTTATGAAATTAAACGAATTTTTGACCAAAATAGGGGAAAAACCAACAAAAGTCCAAATGAGCAGAAATAGATGAAGTGAGATTTCAAGCTACATTTGAGTAGTCTATGACATTTAATTCATTCCTCAATTTGCAAAAGCGGCTTTCATCTAATGGTTTGGTGAAAATATCCGCTAGTTGATTTTCGGTTCGGATGTGGCTAATCTCAATATCTCCCTTGCTCACATGATCTCTCAAGAAATGGTGGCGTATATCTATATGCTTGGTTCTTGAGTGTTGAACGGGATTATTGGATATTTTGATAGCACTATCATTATCACACAAAAGAGGCACTTTATCAAAATTGATCCCATAATCCAACAATGTTTGCCTCATCCAAAGCAATTGAGCACAACAACTTCCCGCTGAAATATATTCGGCTTCGGCGGTTGAAAGTGCTACGGAATTTTGTTTCTTGGATGACCAACACACTAGAGATCTTCCTAGAAATTGGCAACTACCCGAGGTGCTTTTTCTATCCACTTTGCATCCCGCATAATCAGAATCCGAATATCCAATTAATTCAAATTTTGCACCTTTGGGATACCAAAGCCCTATGCTTGAGGAATGCTTTAAATATCTTAGAATCCTCTTTACGGCCACTAAATGGCACTCTTTTGGAGAAGCTTGAAAACGTGCACACATGCATACACTAAACATAATGTCAGGCCTAGATGCGGTAAGATAAAGCAAACTACCAATCATGGATCTATAAAGCTTTAAATCTACCGACTTACCTTCTTCGTTGAGGTCTAGATGCCCGTTCGTTGCCATGGGTGTTTTGATGGGTTTGGCTTCTTCCATTCCGAATCTTTTGAGTAGATCCTTCACATACTTTGTTTGGCTTATAAACGTCCCATCTTTAAGTTGTTTGATTTGAAGTCCAAGGAAGTAGCTTAGCTCACCAATCATTGACATCTCGAATTCCCTAGACATCATCTCACCAAATTCTTTGCAAAAGTCTTGATTAGTAGAACCAAATATAATATCATCAACATATATTTGACATACAAAGAAATCATCTCCAATAATTTTTGTGAATAGAGTTGTATCTACTTTACCAATTTTAAAGCCTTTTGACACTAGAAAGTTACGAAGGCGCTCATACCAAGCTCTAGGAGCTTGCTTTAAACCATATAGTGCCTTTGACAATCTATACACATGATTAGAGTATTTAGCATCTTCAAATCCCGGGGGTTGTTCCACATATACTAATTCGGAAATTGTACCATTAAGAAATGCACTTTTGACATCCATTTGAAATAATTTAATGTCAAAGCATGATGCAAAAGCAAGCAAGATTCTAATTGATTCAAGTCTAGCAACGGGCGCAAAAGTCTCATCATAATCTAAGCCCTCGACTTGAGTATAACCTTGAGCTACTAACCTTGCTTTATTTCTTACCACAATTCCGTTCTCATCTTGTTTGTTTCGGAAGACCCATTTTGTGCCAATGACATTGTGCTCCTTGGGTCTTTCCACCAAAGTCCAAACATCGTTTTCGGCAAAGTTATTCATCTCTTCATGCATAGCATTTATCCAATCCGGGTCATCTAATGCTTCTTCTACACGCTTAGGATCAAGTGAAGATACAAAAGAATAGTGTTCACAAAATGAAGCTACTCTAGAGCGAGTTTGAACACCCTTACTTACGTCACCCAATATTTGGTCAATTGGGTGATCCTTGGCTATTGCATTGTGAATCTTGAACATATTTTGCGGTTGATCCTTTTCTTCATCTTCAATAACTTGAACATCGTTTATTGTGGAAGAAGAGGGTGGTTCCACTTGTCTAGATGAGCTTGGCGATGTTGGATCCTCTTTTGGCTTGATGTCTCCGATTTGCATGTTCTCCATTGCCTTGCGAAGACTTTCATCTCCTACATCATCCAAGTTCTCATGCTCTTCTTGAGAGCCGTTAGTTTCATCAAATTGTACATCACATGATTCTTCCACTAAACCCGAATTTTTATTAAAGACCCTATAGGCTTTACTATTTGAGGAATACCCTAAAAGGAAGCCTTCATCACATCGACTTTGAAATTTTGAGAGCCGAACACCTTTTCTTAGAATATAGCATTTGCAACCAAATACTCTAAAGTAAGAGATGTTCGGTCTCCTTCCAACAAGAAGCTCATAGGAAGTCTTTTTCAAGAGTCGATGTAAGTAGAGGCGATTTATGGCATGACATGCGGTGTTAATAGCTTCCGCCCAAAACTTGTCGGAAGTATCATATTCATCAAGCATTGTCCTAGCCATTTCAATCAATGTTCGATTTTTCCTCTCTACAACTCCATTTTGCTCCGGAGTGTAGGTTGTGGAAAGTTCGTGCTTTATTCCAAGTTCATCGCAAAAGTCTTCAACTTTTGTATTTTTGAACTCGGAACCATTGTCACTCCTAATTTTCTTTATTTTAAAATCAAATTCATTTTGAGCCCTTTTTGAAAAACTTTTGAAAATCCCGGAGGTTTCACTTTTGTCATTTAGGAAGAAGACCCATGTATATCTAGAGTAATCATCCACAATGACTAAACAATAGCTATTTCCTCCAATGCTCTTATAGGTTGTTGGCCCGAACAAATCCATATGTAAGAGCGCTAATGGCCTAGAGGTTGACATGATACTTTTGGAAGGATGAGAATTAGCGACTTGTTTTCCGGCTTGACAAGCACTACAAAGTCGATTTTTCTCAAACTTTACATCCTTCAAGCCAACCACTAAGTCATGCTTAAAAAGCTTTTTAAGTTGAATCATTCCCACATGACCTAGCCTTCTATGCCACAACCAACCCAAAGAAGTTTTTGCAATTAAACAAGTTTTCAAACAAGACTCATTTGAAGAAAAATCTACCAAATAGAGATTCCCAAATCTAAAGCCTTTGAAGACTAGTTCATTATTATTATCTTTTGAGATTATAACATTTTCTTTTGAGAATGAGCATGTTAAGCCAAGATCACATATTTGAGCAACGGATAGCAAGTTGAAATTTAATGATTCAACTAAAGATACATTAGAAATTGAAAGGTCGTTTGAGATAGCGATTTTACCCAATCCTAATACCTTTCCTTTGCTATTGTCTCCAAATGTGATTTTGTCATTGCTTCCATTCTCAAATGTGGTGAACATCTTCCGGTCTCCGGTCATATGTTGAGTGCAACCGCTATCCAACACCCAATGCCTTCCACCGGTTTTGTAGTTCACCTACAAAAGAAGATCAAGTTCTTTTAGGTACCCAAATTTGTTTGGGTCCTTGGAGGTTAGTGACCAAGGTCTTGGGTACCCAAATGGATTTCTTTTTAGCACCCAAAATTGAGGTGCCAATGAAATGAGCAATAACATTTCCATTTGTGGATTTTCTAAGCATATAACATGAATCATATAAACCAATGGAATGCATGTTATTCTTTGAGCAATCACTTGGCATATGTCCAATACACCGGCATTTTGTGCAATACTTACCATTTTCCTTTACAAACCTTGGAGGCTTGTATACCGGCTTTTTACCCTTTTGGGGGACATATCCAAGTCCCTCTTTGTTGAAAGAGCATCTTTGATCGCTTAGTAACTTATCAAGGGTTTCCTTTCCCTTGTAAGCTCTCTCTAAGCTTTTGTTTAATTTTAGCACTTGTTCTTTTAAATTTTTGTTTTCATTAGCAATGATATCATCATGAACAAGATTTAGAGCATTTCTAGAATCTACACTTGATGAACAAGGTATGGCAAGTAGATCATCACAACAAGTAGATATGCTAGACTTTGAAATTTCTATACTAGACATTTCATTCAAGATATTGCAAGTAACTCCAATGCTAGTACTAGATTTGTGATTTTCTTGGAGAAGCAAATCATGAGCTTCCTTTAGCTCCTCATAAGAGTCTTTGAGAGAGGTGTGTTCTCTCTTTAAGACCTTAAACTTTGATTTTTCTTTTCCAAGAAATTCATTCAATTCAACTAGCATATTCATCAAGTCATCATATGAAGGCTCATCATCATCAAGCAAGTTTACCTTTTCTCCTTTAGCCATAAGGCATGTAGGAGTGGAGAATAGTGATGGAGCCTCCTTGATTGCAATGCCCACAAGCCCTTTCTTCTTGGGAGATTCGTCCTCGCTTGAGTCGGAGTCCGAATACTCCTCTTCGGAGTTCCACTCACCAATATGGGCTTCATTCTTGCCATCCTTGTGAAGCTTCTTGAAAAGCTTCTTCTTGCCGTTGTAGTTCTTCTTCTTTGATGACTTCTCCTTGTCATCCTTCTTTGTTGGACATTGAGAGGCAATGTGCCCCTTCTCATCACATTCATAGCAACGAATGTTGCTAAACTTCTTGTTGGAGGAAGAATGCCATTTCTTGGTCTTCTCATGGCTTGTACTCCGAAATGGGCGTCTTCTCATGAACTTCTTCATTCTTCTTACTAGAAGTGCAAATTCTTCTTCGGAATCCTCCTCATCATCTTCTTCGGATTCTTCACTCATTACCGCTTTAGCTTTGAAAGCGGTGATCTTCTTATTCTTGGAAGAGGATTGCTCCAAGAGCTCTTCCTTGTCTTTCTTGTATAGCTCGTTGGTGATGAGGTTGCCCAACAATTGCGTTGGTGTCATTCTTGCCAACTCCGGTGAGTTGAGGAAGAGAGTCACCAACACTTCATATTTCTCCGGCAAGGCCCTAAGCATCTTTCGAACAATATCAAGATCGGAAAGATTAGTTCCAAGGCCCTTAAGCTCATTCACAATGTTGTTGAGCCTTGAGTACATCTCATTAATGTCTTCATGGGGCAACATTGTGAATGTCTCATATTTGATCCTAAGCCGATGCAATTTGGCCTCCTTGACCGTGGATGTCCCTTCGTGTATTTCCGAAAGGGTAGTCCAAATAGCATGAGCCGTCTCAAGATTGCTCACCCTATTGAACTCATCCGCGTTCAAGGCTCCAAATAGAGCATTCATAGCTTGGGCGTCTAAATGAGCATTACGCCCGTCTTGATCCGTTGGGTGATCCGGATCAAGAGCCATAACGTAACCCTCATTTACGACTTTCCAAATTTGAGGACTCATGGCCTTTAAATAAATAGACATTCTAATTTTCCAATAAGCATAATTTGAGCCATCAAATAGAGGTGCCTTTCCTATTGCTATACCCTCACTAGCCATCCTTTTCTCTCTAGACGGTTAAGTCCAAATTTGAGAGACCAAGCTCTGATACCACTTGTAAGATCGAGGAGGCCGACTAGAGGGGGGTGAATAGGAGGTTTTAAAATTTTCGTCTAATTCTAATTAGCAATTTTAAACTTGATGGATTGATAGAGCAAGATAACACTAACACTAGCACAAGTAATCGACTAAGAGCAATAACGAAAGGTAGAGAACAACAATTGCTACTCTAACTAAGCAAGCAATTAAATGATATGAATAAAGAGCGTTGCTTGGAAGAATATGATCACAAGAGAGCAAACCACAATTTGACACGATTACTTTTTACCGTGGTGATCGGAGACTTGCCGGTCTCCCCTAGTCCACGTTGAGGTAAGCCCGAACGAATCGGACCGGCTCCACGAATGAGCCTAAGCACCTCGATCACTATTGGATGCCCTTTCCCTCTCCGGGTAGGCGAGCTCCAAGCCTTCACAATCTTCCGGGCCTTCTCACAATCTTCTTGAGAAGATCACCGAAGCTCCGCCAAGCCGTCTAGGTGCCGGCAAGCACCAAGAGAATAGACCACTGCGGCTTGATCTCACTCAAGTGCTCAATGGATCAACTAGAATGCAATGCACTTGAATTTTGGGTCAACTACCTCAAATGAATGCACAAGAGAGTGAATGAGGTGTGAGAGGTTGCTCTAGGCTCAAATGTATTCAATGGATGTTCAACCACAACGTCCTAGTTCTGGTGGGGGTGTATTTATACCCTCACCCACCTCAAATAGCCGTTACAATAAACAATCCTGAAAATTCAGAAAATCCGGTACTACCACAGGCAAAACCGCGGTACTACCGGACCCTAGCTGACCGGTCAGAACGGCTATGTCAGAGAGTCAGAAGTAACCGTTGGTCAATGAGTGCGGTACTACCGCCGTTAAAACCGCGGTAGTTCCGGATGTCCGGAAGTTCCGCCCCAAGCCCGGTACTTCCGATCTCAACGAGACTAAGTCTTATTCTCGGCGTTCTCTGGAAAAAACGTTCCGCTCGGGTGTCCGGAACTTCCGCACATGCGGTAGTTCCGCAGGTAAAACCGCGGTACTTCCGTTTTCCGAGAGGCTAAGTTAAAGTCCGGGCGCTCTCTGGAAATAAAGTTCTGCTCGAGTGCCCGGTACTACCGGCAGTCCGGTAGTTCCGTAGGTCAAACCGCGGTACTACCGTTTTCCGAGAGACTAAGTCTTAGTCCGGACGCTCTCTGGAAAAAACGTTCCGCCCGGGCGCCCGGTACTACCGGACCTGCGGTAGTTCCGCCTAATACACGCCGGAACTACCGGATTTTCTGACAATGCACAGATTTGATTTAATTTTAATTTCTAAGTGCATGCATGATCCTAAATTGATCCAAAGGGCACATTTGAACATGATCAAGCAATCACCATGATCCCTCTTAATAGTACGGCGTCTATCCTATAATCCGGTCTTCCAACCTAACTCCAAGACCGGTAAAACAAAATAGATACCTAAACTATTTACCTTGTCGCCCTAGAGATCTTGAATCTTCATGGGATATTTTGTGAGCCTCTTTCTTTGCTATTTGAACATATCCTTTCAAACACTTAATGCACACATTAGTCCCATATTCACATAAATTCATTAATTACCAAAACTAACATTTTTAGGGGCCTAGATGCTTTCAGCGTTGCGCTGGATGGGCGCTTGTACGACCGTGGTCGCGCCTCGTGCCCGGACCGCCGCGACCCCTCGCTTTCAGTTATGGGGAATCGTGTGGGGCGGGCCTTTACACTGCTGCGGTTGCGTCCGGCACGCGTATCGTTGCGACGCTTCGGTAGCAACGGTACGCGCGAGGTGGCTTGAAATAGCCCCCCCATACCAGCGTCCCTGCACCTTTACGCCCTCTTTCCTGTCCGCTCCGCCTTCCCCGCCTTCGCGCTATCTTCACCACTTCAGTCTCGTCGTGGGAGGCGATGGCCTTCAGTAGCGAGCGCGGCCAGGCGGTCGGTGACCCTGCCATTCGCCGGCGATCCTCGCCGTTGGAGGTGAAATACGCGCTCCAAGAGCGCGACCCGTTGGCAGCTGACCAGGAGCGGCTGGTGGCGGAGGAGGGAGGCACGTTCTCCGGCGATCTAGGCCCCTCGCTCGTGACCGAGAAGACGATCCAAGGGCTCTTGCGCGCGGGGAAGTTGTCCAGACGGCAGGACGTACGATTGCCCGCCGGCGACGAGACAGAACCGCATCCCGAGAGGTCGGAGGCGGTCATATTCGTTGCCTTTTTCGACGCGGGGCTCCGGATCCCCGCGGCGACCGTGGTGGGCGACGTGCTGCGGACCTTCGGGCTGGAGTTGGCGCAACTGACTCCAAACGCCGTGGCCCAGCTCGCGGTGTACAGCTGGGCCTTGCGCTCGGGGGCGTGCTGGCCCAGCGCGTCGCTGTTCGCCTATCTTCACGAGGCGCGATGCCAGCCGAAGGGCCGGAAGGACGGGACGCTGTCGAGCTTCGGTAGCGTCTCTTTTATTCTTCGCGCGTCATGCAAGAAGCTCTTCCCTGCGAACTCAACTCGCGGGAAGTGGGAGTCTCACTGGATGAAGCGGTGGTTCTACCACCGTGTGGAGAGCGGGAGCGGCCTTGAGTGCACAGGCCGACCAATCGCGTTCAAGCCCTCGCCCGGCCGGACGCTCGATGATGAGGACAAGCGGAGGGTCAAGCGGCTCGTGGGCGTGGCCGCCCGCCTCAACATGCGCGACCTTGCCGAAGAGTACGTGATGTACGGCGTGGCACCGCTTGCCTACGACTGGCGTCTTGCCGCCGAGAGGCATCGAGACGACAATGTTTCGCCGCGGGTTTGCTCGCTACCGGCGCCGCCCGGCCCCCGTAAGCCTCGATTGCGTCCTTCCCTGGTTGACGCGAAATGCGTTGTATGCTGACGCTATTCTCCTTTACTTCAGGGATTTCCTTGGAGGAGGCGGAGCAAGCCGCGCGCGTATTCCTGGGGCCATACACCGCCAGGGAGCACGAGCAGCGCGCGTCTGCTACCGCCAAGGCGGGGCTGGGGCGAATAAACCGCGTGTGCGAGGTCCTGGGCCTTGCCGTGCTGGACCGTGTTGCTCCAGACGATGGTGGAGCGAAGAAGAAGAAGACCTCATCTCGGAAGAGGGGCCGCAGCGGGGCGCCTGCCGCGCATGCTGCTAGTGTTTTCGAGGGCGCGGCGGACGCGGAGTCAGACTCGGCGAGGTATGCCGACTCGGGCTTGGGTGGCGCGGGCGCCGAAGGCGAGGTGTCTTCGGCCAGCGTCCCGGACGGCGGGTTTGTCGCGGGCAGCCGGAGGGGGGAAGCCTCACCGCCCGCCGAAGTCGTCGAGGCGGACCCCGTGCGGACCGGCGATGCCGAGGTGCAGCTCTCGACCGCAGCCGCTGTGGTGCCGGAGGTGCCCTCTGTGGGGGCGCACGTAGCCGTGCTGTCTTTCCCAACAGCTGCGGGGACCGAGGTGCCCCCTTCAACGACTGCCACCGTGGAACTTTCGCCCCCGGGCGCAGCAACCGCAGGGTCTTCCCCAGCAACGGCTGCGAGGGCGGTGGCGCTACTGGCTGCCCCGGCCAAACGGCCATGTGTGCGGCCGGAGTTCCACCGGACACCGCGGGGGTTCGTCGTGGCCACGGGCGTCAGAAGCTTGTGGGACTCCAGCGCAAGCGCCGGGGGCCCCGTGGCCTATGCGCCTTCGGCCCCTCTGGCCACACCGCCCGTCGCGCAGGGACAGCCGTCGTCTTCCCCGAACGCGGAGGCCTCCGCTCGCGGCGGGACCATTCCTTCTGCTACCGAAGGTATGGTGACTTAGCTTACTCTGGTGTATGCTTTTATGCCTTGGGGTGGTCACTTGTATCCTTATTTACAGCGTTGCTCATTCCGGAAGGGGAGCATCCTACGGAACACGGGGCCTCCGAGCACGTGAGCCCTGCGGACTTCGCGCTGCCTCCGGAGACGCTGAGGGCGTGGCGCGGGATTGTGAATGACGCGGCCACGAGCGTCGACCCGCAAGTGCTGCAGGCCTACGGCGTGGGGCGCCTCGAGGACGCTTTCGAGGTGTCTGGGGTGAGGGTAAGTGCTCCTGCGACTGCGCCTGAGTTTAGCTGGGTTTGCTAAGTCTTCTCCCTTCTACAGACACTTGTGCTAGGGCAGGCCCTGCAAACGGCCTATGCTCGTAGCCAAAAAGCGCTCGAGGATAGGCTGCGGGCCGCCGAGGAGGAGCTGCGCGAAGCCTCTGGCGCCCGCTCTGCCCAAGACGCCCGCATCCGCCAGCTGGAAGCGGAATGCGCCGACGTGAGGGCGCACGCCGAGGGGGTAGTTGCGTCGGAGCAGGAGTCAGCCGCGGCAGCTGCCGAACAAGAGTTCGCAGAGGAGCGGGACAGGTTCCTGGAGCAGGTCGCCGCGCTAGAGAAGGAAAAAGGCGAGCTCGCCTTGACTCTAGCGGAGCGCAACCGGACGCTGGGCGACGCCTCGATGGTTGCCTGGGACGCCATGCAAGCGCTGGAGAGCCATCTTCAAGGGCTGGTAGCGGAGGTGCCGGGACGCGCCTTCGGTCCGGAGGAGCTGTCTCGGACGCTCCGCTGGGTCGGGGATGCCGCCAACGTCGCACGCGACGCGGCGACGTCCTTCGGCACCCACTGCGCGTATACGTCGGCATGCTTGGTGTGCGCGCTCCTGCAGTACCGCGGTTGCACGCACGTCGCCGCGCTGGATGATCCCCAGCTGGAGATGCCTGGCGGGGCCGGAGTGATGTCTGGCGCCGTCCGCTCCGCTCGCCTCGCCCTCGAGCCCTTCTTCGACCGGATCTGGAGCCACGTCGGGGCGGATGCTGCGCGGATCGAGCTGCGGAAGTCGCTCTACGGGACCGGGAGCCTCGGCCAATTTCTGGACGGGGTCCCGCGACGTGACGATGGTGGCGCTGGGCCCTCCGAAGGCGCCGGGAACCCGCAGGTCTGACGCCGTGGTGCTTAGGTGTAGGCGTGCGTTGTACTGTTCCTTGTCTTTGCGAATAAAGTACACACTTGCTACTTGTATTCTGACCTTCACCTACCTCCCGGGCAGCTTCCTTGCTGGGACCGGCTTCGCGCGGCCGACCTTTCAACCCGGCGACGCCTGCGACGCTGGCGAAGGGCCGAAGAGTCGCTGGACTTTTGGGCGAGCCGGCCTTCTTCGAGCGGGGCCCCAACTTTGGCGCGTGTTAAGGACGAACCCGCGGGGTAGCGGCTTAGAGCGGCCGGGATGTTGCCGGACCTTTGTACGTATGATTCCTCCGGTATGCAGACATCCTGACATTTTAAGATATGCGCTGTGTGTTGATGCCGCCGCGGTTTGCCTTGCTGTATAGTCCGGAGACTCGCGCGTGCGGAGGCAGGCCTCGACGCTACGTCTTATTTAGAGTCCGTAGACTGGTGCGTGCGGAGCTAGGCTCGACGCTACGTCTTCTTTATAGTCCGCAGACTCTCGCGTGCGGAGCTAGGCTCGACGCTACATCTTATTTAAAGTCCGTGGACTGGTGCGTGCGGAGCTAGGCTCGACGCTACGTCTTCTTTATAGTCCGCAGACTCTCGCGTGCGGAGCTAGGCTCGACGCTACGTCTTATTTAAAGTCCGCGGACTGGTGCGTGCGGAGCTAGGCTCGACGCTACGTCTTCTTTATAGTCTGCAGACTCTCGCGTGCGGAGCTAGGCTCGACGCTACGTCTTATTTAAAGTCCGTGGACTGGTGCGTGCGGAGTTAGGCTCGACGCTACGTCTTCTTTATAGTCCGCAGACTCTTGCGTGCGGAGCTAGGCTCGACGCTACGTCTTATTTAAAGTCCGTGGACTGGTGCGTGCGGAGCTAGGCTCGACGCTGCGTCTTATTTAAAGTCTGTGGACTAGTGCGTGCGGAGCTAGGCTCGACGCTACGTCTTATTTAAAGTCCGTGGACTAGTGTGTGCAGAGCTAGGCTCGATGCTACGTCTTCCTTATACTCCTTAGAGTGCGCGCGGAGGCGTCCCCCTGCTGCGTCTTATTTATACTCCGTAGAGTGCGTGCGGAGCTAGGCTCGACGCTACGTCTTATTTAAAGTCCATGGACTGGTGCGTGCGGAGCTAGGCTCGACGCTACGTCTTCTTTATAGTCCGCAGACTCTCGCGTGCGGAGCTAGGCTCGACGCTACATCTTATTTAAAGTCCGTGGACTGGTGCGTGCGGAGCTAGGCTCGACGCTACGTCTTCTTTATAGTCCGCAGACTCTCGCGTGCGGAGCTAGGCTCGACGCTACGTCTTATTTAAAGTCCGTGGACTAGTGCGTGCGGAGCTAGGCTCGACGCTACGTCTTCTTTATAGTCCGGAGACTCGCGCGTGCGGAGCTAGGCTCGACACTACGTCTTATTTAAAGTCCGTGGACTAGTGCGTGCGGAGCTAGGCTCGACGCTACGTCTTCTTTATAGTCCGCAGACTCTCGCGTGCGGAGCTAGGCTCGACGCTACGTCTTATTTAAAGTCCGTGGACTAGTGCGTGCGGAGCTAGGCTCGACGCTACGTCTTCTTTATAGTCCGGAGACTCGCGCGTGCGGAGCTAGGCTCGACGCTACGTCTTATTTAAAGTCCGTGGACTAGTGCGTGCGGAGCTAGGCTCGACGCTAGCGCGTGAAATTTGAAGTCTTCGGGCCATGCCGCCTGCTGCAGCCCCGCCGAAAGCGGGGACTCCGGATCCACGCGCCGCAGCGGCACGCGGCTGGATGTGGGGGCTTCGCGACTGTCCGCCCTTTCCGGCGTGGGCTCGGATGCGACCACTGGCGCGGCCTGCTGACTCCGAGCCTCTTGCATATCTCTGACGGCTCCGCGAAGGTCCCCTAGCTCCCGCTGGAAGGCATTGAGAGCCGCCAGTAGGGCACTTTCCGTCGCCGGTGCAGGCGGGGTCGTCGGTACCCCCGACGGGCGGGTCAGCGCGGGCACGACCGCGTCGCGAGGTCCCGAGCTACCGGTCGCTCCGTCGTGGCTACCCCGAACCGCCTGGTCCGCGCCGCCGGCGAGGGTTGCGGTGGGGGCGGCGAGGTCGGCTGTCGTTGCGTCGGCGGGGTAAGTTGTCGCCGCACCCGTGCCGACGTCTTCGACCGCGGGGCCCGTCCCCGCAACGCCGGTGGCGGGGTGGGTCGTCGCGGCGCGAACGTCGACGTCTCCGGCTACTGCGCCTGCGTCGGCGCCCGCATCCGCCGCTGCCGATGCCGAAGCCCTGGTACTCATACGACGCTCCGGCCCGGCCGCCTTCTTTCCCTTCGCCGCCGCTGAAGAAGCTTTTTTCGGTGCCATCCTTCTTCTTCGGTCTTCAGGCTTGTCTTCGTCGTCCCCACGGACGGCGCCAACTGTTGTGGCTACAGACCAAACAGAGAGAGAGATGGTAGTGGAGAGTGATGAAGATAAGTGTGATTGCCTGGGTTCTCCCCATGGTTTACTCGTATATATCCCTACACCTTGAGGAGTGCTTTTACAGTTATACCCTTACATCTGGTTATCCCTCTAGGGGCAGTTATGTCATTACACATGGCCTATTCTGGGCCTTATAATCTCCTACCAGGCCTGCTGGCTTAGGTGGGGCCATCCCTACGACAGCCGCGCTTCCGATAAAAGAAGCTATATTCAGTGGGTGATTCCAACAGTGAAAAATAAGTAGATTTGGAAATAATTTGAAAAATGCTGAGGTCTGTTAATCAAGTCTTGAAACCCCCAAATCCTTAAGTAGTTATTATTCTTTTGTATTTAAAAATGTTTACAAACACAACTGCATCCACATATCATAATGAAATAACTATATTATCATCACTTAAGAATTCTCGTAAGTAGCTATATAGCATTTCCCTATGTGATTTGTTGAGTACGATTGATTGTACTCAGTTTTGCAATATTTCTAGCACAACAGATACCAAAAGAAAAGAGGATGTTGCAAGTTTTCGTGTTAGAGTTATGACCACACTCAAGCGTTTCTATGGAGTTTTCTTGGATTCTTTTGGATGTAAGTTAAATTATGGGCTTGAATGCCTGTATTGTTATTTAAGTTGACCGTTAGGTTATATTTTAATCAAATTAACTCCTTCCAAACTTTCGTAAGCACATATGATACTCCTTCTGTCTATAACTAAACTCCTGAGCTGTTACGGATTGTTCGACACCCCTGTTTTCAAAAATAGTGGCGTTTCATGGAATTGCCGTCCTTGTTGGTACGTTGTATTCTTCTGCATCGGTTTGGACACCCTTGTCAAACTAACACGATGATGTCTTTCTTGGTAACCAAACCGTCGATAATGACATGCAGTAGGTGCACAATTCATCTACAAAGGGTGGTGCATTTTACTGTTCTGTGTTAAAACTGGAGCAAGTGCCTAGCTGTTTTAACAAAATTTAGACATTGACACCGCCCATTGTTAGAGGTCATGAAATTATCGAAGTATATTTTCATGGTAAATCTAGTGAGATCAAATCGAAAATTATGCTGATTACGTATTGCACCCCAAAGAGAGTAATCATGTTCTTTTGAACCATAGTTGATGATTGTTTGCTAGGCCATGGTCTTTAGCTACACTTTTCGAGATGGCAAAAGATAGTAACGTGCATGATACATATAATTTTAGACTCAGAAAGCTATTTAGAAAAACTACTTTGATAAAATTTTAGTTTTGAAGAAGCTAAAGTAATCAGCTAAAGCTAAAAAGAACGGGACAGTGAGCAGCGAGAGAGGGCAAGTGGCAGAGCGAAGCACGTACGGTTCCATCGAATTCCCAAGCAAGTTCTCTAACCGGCCGGCTCCTCTAGTCCTCTGCTCCTGGCCATCTCCCTCCCATTCCCGCGTCGCGTCCCCCCACGTGTACTTAATTTTATCTACGAGACTGCTAGTCCCCTTCCCCTTGGCCGCGGACCGGGTCGAGGACGCTGCTGTGCTGCCTGCGGGCGACAAAGTCAAAGCAGCGGCAGCGGAGCGACCAAGACAGAGCCACACCACCACCAATCCCCCTCTCCATAGTCACCTCCACCCGGCGGCGAGCCCGGCCTTAGCCGCTTCGTGCCGTCGCCGTCTCCGCCGCCGCCGCCGCGGCGAGTTTGAAGTTCCCCCGCTCCGCTGGCTGTTCCCATCCCCTGCACAAGTAGACACAGGTTTGTTTTTGCTTCCTCCGACCCGCTATTTGAAATTTATCTCCACGCTTGCCGGACCCCTGATCCGTTTTGATCCTGTTGGTACTACTCAATCTCCGGTTAGCTCCGCGATTGGGTTCTGACTTGGGCGTCTTGGGTTTGCGGGTGTCCCTCGTTTTTTGTTGCTTTAATTTGCCGCCATGATCTGTGCTGTGGTGGGATCGGAAATTCCAAGTGCCCTACTCCTGGTTGCGGAGGATCGCATGGCCTGATTCGAATCAGGGTTGGTTGTACCAGAATCACCAACTCAGCAAGCACCCGCGATTGCTGTTTTTTTTTTTTGCTAGATTAGTTGATGCTTCGCTACAAGCGTCTAGGTATCGATTGTTTGTTTAGGTAACACCCCCCCCCCCCCCCACCCCACAAAAAAAAAGGTTATCACTAGGCAGTAAATCGCCAGTCCTTTGATCGCAATACAGACATGAATTCCAAATTCCAATCCTGCTGTACGATATGAATTAGCAATTCTATCGGTGGGTTGCGTCATGACTTAAGAATCCACCTTCTGAAATTAAACGGGCATCTAACATGGTTAGGCACTGTTACATGATTGATGTGGATGCACATGACAAAGCAACAGAACCTGATGCTTAAATCTGTTGACCCAGGAATCTTCTTTCTTCCAACTAAAATACACATGAGGTCCGGTTTGTAAAACATGTTTGGTTTCATCTGACACAGCTCCTAGCACCTAGAAAAGATCGATTACATGTGAATTTGAAGTCACTACACAAAAAAAACATTTGATGTTACTTCTGATGCAATTGCCATTAGGATAATCAGTTTGACTAATTTATTGTTTGCCCCACTCTTTAGGAACAAAATCCTGGTCAAGGAATTATGTGCCGCCTGAAAAATTCAACACTACTAGCTAATTGTTGATATTTAGTTTCAGATATATATACACACAAAAAACAGTGAATAAACTGCCATTCATGTTTCAGTTCGTGTTTATGTAAACTGCCATTCATGTTTCAGTTCGTGTTTATGTAAACTGCCATTCATGTTTCAGTTCTTGTTTATGTTTACATATCTCTACTGATCACTCCACTAATGTCCCGAAGCGATGGCTAGTACTATTTGGTTTGGTTTGATAGATGTTATGTTTGTGCTTTTGACATCTCATTAATGATTTGGATATCTTATTCATAGGATATACGTTGCAAATGGTCCAATTCATTTAGAGTGAATCCTTATTATTTTCTGCAATAATTTCAGGCTCATGAGGGGCTCGAGAATGAATCCAGGTCATCGTAGAACACGGAGCACAATGTCAATAGTAGTTGTGATGAGCTTGTGCGGCTTCTTTTACATACTAGGCGCTTGGCAGAAAAGTGGGACAGGAAGGGGTGATAGTATAGCATTGAGGGTGACAAAAGAAACCGACTGTAAAATCTTGCCAAATTTGCACTTTGAAACCCATCATAGCAAAGGTGGTGTTAATCCACTGGTCACGAACAATAAAGTGTTTGGGCCATGCCATATTCGATACAGTGACTATACTCCTTGTCAAGATCAGAACCGAGCAATGACCTTTCCTAGAGAAAATATGACCTACCGAGAGAGGCATTGCCCTGCAGAGAATGAGAAACTGCACTGTCTAATCCCAGCACCAAAAGGCTATGTCACCCCTTTCCCTTGGCCCAAGAGCCGTGACTATGTTCCTTATGCGAATGCTCCGTATAAGAGCCTGACAGTCGAGAAAGCTGTTCAGAACTGGATCCAATATCAGGGAGATGTGTTTAAATTTCCAGGAGGAGGGACAATGTTTCCCAATGGAGCAAAGGCTTACATTGATGAACTTGCATCCATCATTCCACTTGCTGATGGTACTGTTAGGACTGCACTTGATACTGGATGTGGGGTATGTCCACTAATTACATCTTTTAATCATTTCCTCCTTTGAAGATGGCACTTAGCTGCTACTCATAATCTCTCTTTCAGTGTCTTCTTAGTTGCATCTTTGCGTAGTTTATTCTCTACTTCATAGCACTAAATAATCAGATGCTAGTGTCTTCTACTCTTCTTAGTCCAATTTCTTGGCATTTTCACATTTATGTTAGGCCGTTTTTTTCATTTACCTTATGTTAGTGCTTTCTTGGTCCCCCTCCCCCCCTCTTTGTAGTTGGAGTAACATTTTCTGGCCATGTGTAGGTTGCAAGCTGGGGTGCTTACCTAATGGATAGAAATGTATTAACCATGTCATTTGCACCTCGAGACTCACATGAAGCTCAGGTTCAATTTGCTTTGGAGCGAGGTGTTCCTGCAGTGATTGGAGTTCTTGGAACTATAAAGCTCCCATACCCTTCAAGATCTTTTGATATGGCCCATTGCTCACGCTGCTTAATCCCCTGGAAGTCAAATGGTGAGTACTGTCAACTATGCATAGAAAATGGAATACTTGTGTCAAGTGAATTTTTCAAGAGCTATAGTATTTTTGCTTCCTGTAGATGGGATGTACATGATAGAAGTGGATCGGGTTCTGAGACCTGGGGGTTATTGGATATTATCTGGTCCTCCCATCAATTGGAAGACAAATTACCAAACATGGAAAAGATCCAAACAAGATTCAGAGGAAGAACAAAATAGAATTGAAAACGTTGCCGAAATGCTTTGCTGGAATAAAATCTATGAGAAGGGAGATACTGTTATTTGGCAGAAAAAGGCAAATTCAAATGCATGCCGTAACAAGAATGGCCGTGCTAGCAAGATGTGCAAAGTTCAAGATGCAGATGACGTCTGGTATGTTCTCTTATGTATACACAGTGATTAAGTTATCTGGTAGTAGCTTTATATGCATTCTGTCAGCTTCTAATATGCCACGTCAACTCAATTGAGCCATAACCATACGTAATCACAAAATCCTTAATAAAATTAAAAGTATAACAGCTAGCATTTGAATATGCAAAGAGATCATAGGATTTCGACTCGACTGCCCTTCTAGAGGTAAGTTAAGATGAGCACGGATCGCTGGTTACAGCAATTACTACTTATATATGCAAATGTTCTCGTCCCAACGGAAGCAAGCAAGAAGAGTTGATTTCTGGGAATCCCTTCTAGCCCTGACAATCTGGCAAAGTTTCTCTGTCCTTCCATTATATCAGTTTTTTTATTATGTTTTCTTGATGGTTTTATTACTATAGGTATAAGAAAATGGAAGCTTGTATAACACCTTTTCTGGAGGGAGCACAGCTAAAGAAATTTCCAGAGAGACTATTTGCCGTCCCTCCCAGAATTCTAGAAGGTCGTACCCCAGGTGTTACAGAAGAAGTCTATCATGAGGATAATATGCTGTGGAAGAAGCATGTCAATACTTACAAGAGGATGAACAAGTTGATAGGCTCTTCAAGGTATAGGAATATTATGGACATGAATGCGGGTCTTGGAAGTTTTGCTGCGGTGCTTGATTCTCCCGGGTCCTGGGTAATGAACGTTGTGCCCACGATATCAGAGAGGAACACTCTTGGTATCATCTATGAGCGAGGTCTTATTGGCATATACCATGATTGGTGAGTCTTAAATCTCTGTGTTCTAGTATTTTATTATCAAATGAGATGTTGATGTGTTGAAAGTGTTCCTGCGTTATTGTGACTTCGTGTTGTTGTTAGGTGCGAAGCCTTCTCCACGTACCCTAGGACATATGATCTTATACATGCCAGTGGCGTCTTCAGTCTATATCAGAATAAGTAGGTGATCTCTGTTCTTTCTTCCCTCTTGATGATACGAAGGCGGTTTGTGCCCTCGTTTAATATGAATTTGTCAAACTTGGTAGGTGTGATTTGGAAGACATTCTTCTGGAGATGGATAGGATTTTACGGCCTGAGGGCACAGTCATACTGCGGGACAATGTTGAGGTGCTGAACAAGGTTAGGAGGACGGTGATGGGGCTGCGGTGGAAGTCCAAGCTACTTGATCATGAAGATGGCCCCCATGTGCCTGAAAAAATTTTGATTGCAGTGAAAGAGTATTGGGTTGGCAGCAAAGAAGAAAATAGTTCGTAGAACAGATACAGGACCATGGTGATTCTTGGCATCGTGCTAGTGTATCCATTAATAGATTTTGTTCATAGGTACAGACCTCACCAAGTCGCAACCGAGGTGCCATAGGCAAACACTATTCTGATGTCCTGGACATTGGTTGTGCTTGTGCATAGTACCAGGGCATTAAGGGAAAACACTGTGTTACAATTAATCCCGATCCTTACACCGCTCCTTCAGAGACTTGTGCTTCTTTTGCATGGGACCCGCTGCTCTCTCCGACGTGACCCGCTGGATCCTCCTGCAGGACGCGATGGATGCAGCACCTCTTCGCTCCCTCCTACTGCCGTGGGACCCGCCGACCCGTTGCTCCCTAACTTCCACGTGGACTTGCACATGCAGCATGAAGCCTCCTGCTATCAACGCATTAACTCGCTGGAGAGAAATACACCGGATGACCGGACAAAGCAAAGTTACCGGATGTTTCGATCCTCTAATTTTGCGGTACGTTTCATTGCACCTTGTTTATGGTGAATTGAGTGGATAAGTTAGTGCAGCCTCCACTCCTCCAGTATGGACCGATAAGATCGACAAGGATTTAGTGAAAGTTGCTGTGGTCTCCGTCTCCCGGAATACATAACGACATGGCCTGGAAAAAACGTTGACTAACGAGCAAACCAGGCAATTTGCGCCAGAATTCCAGAAGAGACCGACCCTAAAAAGAAACAAGGAGGCACTCGCAGCGTTGACTTAGGTGCATCGATCATGTGGGAGCTGTATTATACGCTTGGAGCCCCTCGGTCGGGTGGTCTATATAAAGCCTTCCCGGAGAGAAGCAGAAGGGCAAGTGAGGCTAGAAGATGAGGAAGCAGCTGCGATACTCTTCTTGTGCTCCGTCCCTTCGCGTGGTGCTTGCGATGGCTTTCGTGGTCATCTGTGCCATGCACGCTGTCTCTGTACAGGGAGGTACGTAGGTATATTAAGTGTACAATTAATTAATTTGTGAACCGTCATTTGCATTACATTAGCAGGAACCTTTTGCGATCTACTTACATAGGCACTATTCTGATAGTAAGCACATACTGCATAAATCGTTGCTATCAGCTGCATCTTGTTTGGTTTGAACAATGCATATGTACGTACATACTTGATGCAGGGAGAGCGACGGGGTATGGAGCGGCAGCATTCGATCCACTGAACCCGGGCAGCAAGCCTTCTACTCCTCCTGGCCAGCCTTACACTGGCGGGCCTTACACTGGCAGGCCTTACACTGGCCGCGAATGTCGAAGTCGCTACCAGTGTAGGCCACCTGCTACAGCGCCATAGTTCCTTACAAAGTCGTTCCGTGTCCGTGCACATATATACCGACCCGACTGCAGCACGAGCATGGAAATTGAGACGCAAATATATATATTTGCGTGCATGTGCCAAACTACATATATAAATGCCGTGATATTACGGACGTGTGCAAAACTGCCAATCCATTCCAGGCAGTTTATTTAGCACGTGTTTGTAAGGCACTCTAATGATCTAGCACGTGTAATAGTACTTAGTATGGTGATGTTGCCATGAATAAAGGGAACCTGTAAACTGCCTCATGCAGTGGTGGGCACTACTACACAAAATTGTATTACAGATAGTTCAGAAACGTTATCACAAACGGTTTTGTGAGCCGTCTGAATTTATGGGTCAGTAATGATACAAGTTCATCACATACGGCTTTCGAACCGTCTATGGTGTAAATATCACAGACGGTTTTAGTTAAAAACCGTCTGTGCTAGATATCACAGACGGTTTTTAACTAAAAACCGTCTGTGCTATTCTCTTCTACCTCTAAATCTATTTCTGTTTATTGGCTAGCATCAGGAAATGCTAGTCATGCCCTCTGAAACAAGCAGATCAACATGTATATGTATACATCCAATTCACATCTCAATTCATTTCACAAATATAAAACATCCATCTTGCAAATCAATTAATTGAAATGAAAACAAGCAAATATAGTATGAAACGCAGTACACATTTTATTTTTATTAAGATTAGAGCCTACCATTACAATATCCCAAAACAACAAACAGGTTGCCCATCTAGCTAACACAACAAGAACAGAGAAAAGCAAAGATCCTCTATGCCTAGGCCTTCTTGCCCCTGATGCAGCGCACGAGCTGGATGTCTTTGATGCCCACCATTGTCGGCGTTGATTGAGCGCTGCCTTGTGTATCGTCTGCTTTGTGGGGCTATTATGGTATGGGTCAAGGAGGAGGAGGACCAAAACACAGCAAGGAGGAGGAGAACAGCAAGGAGGAGAACAGAAAGGAGGCTGGGTTCTGGTGATTATTTATAGGGGAGGGAGTGTGAAATTTTTTGGCGCGGGGATGGAGAGGCGGAGCTAAGATCCGTGGGGTGAGGATTGGTGGATTTCTATTGGCAAGGTTGGGTTGAGGAGGATCGACGGGCCGAGCGGTTAAATTATCACAGACGGTTGGTAGCTAGAACCGTCTGTGATGAATGAATATCACAGACGGTTCTATATGCCAACCGTCTATGAATTAGAGCACAAAATTTTATATACCGATGCAATATAAATAATTAGTCTGAAAAGATAAAATAGCAAAGTTTTATATGGCTTATATATACTCATTTGAAAGGTTTTGATGAGATCTATAACTTTTCAGTTGAAGCAAAATAAAAATTCTGAAAGGAAGACCAATAAAAAGGGCAAAACAGAAACCAAAAACTTGCGACGCAGGTTTAGGTCCAAAGATGGCCATTTTTGGGGTCTTGGAGGGCGACTGGTGCAAGCAGGTTGTTTTTTTATCGGGCTTGTCGTTAGCTTTCCAACGAGTACAAGAACGTAAAAAACGGACACCATATGCAAAAGTTATGCCCGTTTTACTAAAGGTGTCTCAAAACTGAATCCTACTCGGACTCAGGCGGGAAATTATGAAATTGCGAGGAATTACAAGGCGGGAAACATATCACAGACGTTTTTAATACAAACCGTATGTGATAACTTCATTATCACAGACGGTTTTTAATAAAAACCGTCTGTGAAGTATCACAGACAGTTCTAGATAAGAACCATCTGTGATGTCTGCCATCACCACAGACGGTTCTTATCTAGAACCGTCTGTGATACTTCACAGACGGTTTTTATTAAAAACCGTCTGTGATAATGAAGTCATCACATACGGTTCGGTTTTCACAGACGGTTTTGTCTTTATACATCCGTCATTTTTTTTCGAAAGCATGTCACCGAATGTTTTGATCCTCTAATTTTGCGGCACGTTTCATAGCACCTTGTTTATGGTGAATTGAGTGGATAAGTTAGTCCAGCCTCCACTCCAGTATGGACCGATAAGATTGGCAAGGATTTAGTGAAAGTTGCTGTGGTCTCCGTCTCCCGGAATACATAACGACATATACATAACGACATGGCCTGGAAAAAACCAGGCAATTTGCGCCAGAATTCCAGAAAGAGACCGACCCTAAAAAGAAACAAGGAGGCACTCGCAGCGTTGACTTGGTGCATCGATCATATGGGAGACATGAAGCCCCTCAGTCGGGTGGTCTATAAAAAGCCTTCCCGGAGAGAAGCAGAAGGGCAAGAGAGAATAGAAGATGAGGAAGCAGCTGCGATACTCTTCTTGTGCTCCGTCCCTTCGCATGGTGCTTGCGATGGCTTTCGTGGTCATCTGTGCCATGCACGCTGTCTCTGTACAGGGAGGTACGTAGGTATATTAAGGGTACAATTAATTAATTTGTGAATCGTCAATTACATTACATTAGCAGGAACCTTTTGCGATCTACTTACATAGGCACTGTTCTGATAGTAAGTACATACTGCATAAATCGTTGCTATCAGCTGCATCTTGTTTGGTTTGAACAATGCATATGTACGTACATACTTGATGCAGGGAGAGCGACGGGGTATGGAGCGGCAGCACTCGAACCACTGAACCCGGGCAGAACGCCTTATCCTGCTCGTGGCAAGCCTTACCCTGGCCGCGGATGTACCAAAATCTACAAGTGTAGCCCACCTGCTGCAGCGCCATAGTTCGCTACAAAGTCGTTCCATGTCCGTGCACATATCCACCGGCCCGACTGCAGCATGAACATGGGAATTGAGATGCCAATATATATATATATATATATATATATATATATATATATATATATATATATATATATATATATATATATATATATATATATATATATATATATATATATATATATATATATATATATATAGGAAAATTACATAAGGCACCATGGTGCCTAGGCACCAACATCCGATACACGTGTATGATTGATAATTTTTTTGAATTTGGGTATGAAAATATTTTATACTTTTGATATATTTATGGTAAGTAAGTTTTGAACTCAGTTCAAATTAGTTTGAACTACTTTTGAGTTCAATGCAACTACAGTGAGTATATACCATAAAAATAGTTCAAACTAATTAAATTGAAGTTGAATTTAAATTTTTTCGGAGTTTGACATCTCAAATATACTTTTTTATGGGTATATGAAGATACCCACATCAAACGTTGCGAATCTCGAAGCAAATCAACGGGTATTGATATTGGTGCCTAGGCACCATGGTGCATGAAATATATATATATATATATATATATATATATATATATATATATATATATATATATATATATATTACAATAAGATATATAGCATCACTGTGGAATTGCGTGCATGAGCACTTGCGTGCATGTGCCTAACTAGATGTATAAATGCCGTGATATTAAGTACGTGTGCCAAATTGCCAATCCATTCCAGGCAATTTACCAAGCACATGTGTTTGTAAGGCACTCTGGTGATCTAGTACGTGTATGATGATGTTGCCATGAATAAAGGGAAACCGTAAACTGCCTCCTGGTGGAGCTATAAAATTCACGTTAGATGGGAAAAAAGACGGGTATTAAGTGATTATCAACTAGATTAATGTTAACGCCCAGTAAACCATACATCATTGGACAATATTGATGTGGCCTATTTGCATCAAATATACCTTTAATATTTTGTAAGAAAATGGGTAGATTTTGTTGAACTTATGGCAAGATCTATAATTTGATTGTAGTGGACAAACATCCGATGCATGAAGCATGATCAACCTCCTAGGCACTGACTAGTCCAAGAGTGAAACCAATGGTTAGAGCGTGTGTTTACGCTTGCACTGTGGATGTAATGTATTGTGCATGATTGTGCCAAGGATTTTGGGCTCCCTCTGCTGAAGCCGTACCTAGACGAAGTGCCAACTTCACGCAGCAGGGCACTACCTTCGCCGTCGCCGAAGATGGTCAGGAGACTACCATTTCGGTTTGTTTGTTTGTTTAAGGAACAATAAGCTAAAAAGAAAAGGCTAAATAAACAAAGAAGCTAAAAAGAAGGGGCACAACAGCAGGCTGCAGTTATTTGGTTTTGGGCCAAATCACATTAAAACAGAAAATGGCCCATGGGCGCTATGAATTTAGCTTCCATTGCAGTCACTGTTACATGGCCTCGTCGGAGAAGCGGAGGTGCGTTGGCATCGCCGGCGTGGCAGCCATCCGTTGCGGCGGCGAAGGCGACGAGGTTACATCATCAAGCCCACTCACAACCACAACCCGTTATTCATAATCCGTTTGATTATGGCTGTATGCATGTAGCTACACCTGAAACAAATTAGCAAGAAATATAGTGAATACTGAGTAGGATTTTTACATCACTAGCGCACATCCGGCTGTCTTGTTGGTATCGTCAATCCGCAAGATCCTAAAAATTTACTATTCAGAATAAATTAACATCATCGTAAAAGAAAGGCCATATCTATCTTTAAATTTTTGTAATTAGAATGTCTCATATAAGATATTCAATATTTGTTTTGAATCATTGTACGCAAGGCCACTGATAGAGAATCAGACACTTGATTTTTGAATTAGAAACTAAAAAAATTCATTTGAACTAAATAGAATAAATTACTTTCATACGCTCACATGGTGTCACACAGGTAGTGTAGAAACTAAAAAAATTCATTTGAACTAAATAGAATAAATTACTTTCATACGCTCACATAGTGTCACACAGGTAGTGAAAAAAGTGCTAGAAACTACAATATTTGAATAGATAGTATAGAATACAATTTGCAAACATCTAATTTACTAAAGTATTATCAAATTGCATAGAAATCTAAATTCAAATGAAACATATAGCGTAACAAAGAGTGTACACTGCGGGTACTTCCATGGAAACGGCGCAATTTCCGCATGGACACTGACGACAATATACCTTGTTTATGGTTGATTGCAGCTCTATCCAGCGAAAGTTGGTGTGGTGTCCGTCTCCCGGATGCATAACGACATGGCCTGGAAAGAAACCGGCGAGCGACTAACCAGCAAACCAGACAATTTGCGCCAGAATTTCAGAAAGAAACCCAAAAAAAAAAGAGGAGGAACTCGCAGCGTTGACTTAGGTCAACACCTAACACCCCGGTGGAACTTGGTGCATCGATCATATGGGAGCTGTATTATACACTTGGAGCCCATCGGTCGGATGGTCTATATAAAGCCTTCCCGGAGAGAAGCAGAAGGGCAAGAGAGACTGGAAGATGAGGAAGCAGCACGCGATGGTGCTTGCGATGGCTTTCGTGGTCATATGTGCCATGCACGCTGTCTCTGTACAGGGAGGTACGTAGGCACATTAAGTGTACAGTTAATTAATTTGTGAATCGCCAATTACATTACATTAGCAGGAACCTTTTGCGATCTGCTTACATAGGCACTATTCTGATAGTAAGCACATACTGCATAAATCGTTGCATCTTGTTTGGATTGAACAATGAATATGTACGTACATACTTGATGCAGGGAGAGCGACGGGGTATGGAGCGGCAGCATTCGATCCACTGAACCCGGGCAGCACGCCTTCTACTACTCCTGGCCAGCCTTACGTTCGCCCCGGATGTACCAAAATCTACAAGTGTTCCACCGGCCCGGATGTACCTCCTGCAGCGCCATAGTTCGCTACAAAGTCGTGCACATATCCACCGGCCCGACTGCAGCATGAACATGGGAATTGAGATGCCAATATATATATATTACAATAAGATATATAGCAGCAGTGTGGAATTGCATGCATGTTCCTAACTACATGTATAAATCCCGTGATATTAAGTACGTGTGCCAAATTGCCAATCCATTCCAGGCAATTTACTTAGCACATGCGTTTGTAAGGCACTCTAGTGACCAAGGACGTGTATGATGATGTTGCCATGAATAAAGGGAAACCGTAAACTGCCTCCTGGAGGAGCTATAAAATTCACGTTAGACGGGGGAAAAGACGGGTATTAAGTGATTATCAACTAGATGAATGTTAACGCCTAGTAAACCATATATCATCAGACAATATTGATGCGATCTATTTGCGTCAAATATAGCTTTGATATTTTGTGAGAAAATGGGTGGATTTTGTTAGACATATGGCTTAGATTCATGCAACAACTAGCTTTCAAACGAGTGCCTTTTTAAAACGAGATCTATAATTTGATTGTAGTAAACAAACATGTTGTGATGTATGAAGCATGATCGACCTCTTGGGCACTGACTAGTCGAAGAGTGAAACCGATGGTTAAAGCGTGTGTTTATGCTTGCACTGTGGATGTAATGTATTGTACATGATTGTGCCAAGGATTTTGGGCTCCCTCTGCTGAAGCTGTACCTGGACGAAGTGCCAACTTCACGCAGGGCACTACCTTCGCCGTCGCCGAAGATGGTCAGGAGACTACCATTTCAGTTTGTTTGTTTGTTTGTTTAAGGAACAATAAGCTAAAAAGAAAAGGCTAAATAAACAAAGAAGCTAAAAAGGAAAAGGCCAAATAAACAAAGAAGCTAAAAAGAAGGGGCACAACAGCAGGCTGCAGTTATTTGGTTTTGGCCCAAATCAGATTAAAACAGAAAACGGCCCATGGGCGCTATGAATTTAGCTTCCATTGCAGACACAGTTACATGGCCTCGCCGGAGAAGCGGAGGTGCGTTGACACCGCCGGCGTGGCAGCCATCCGTTGCGGCGGCGAAGGCCACGAGGTTACATCATCAAGCCCACTCTCAACCACAACCCGTTATTCATAATCCGTTTGATTATGGCTGTATGCATGTGGCTCTGTGAGTCTTACTATGTTCAGTTCCTTCAAAGGCTAGGCATTTGCTAGTATCTTCACTTACTGCAATCGTCGAATAATTTGAAGGCAGTCGACTTTTCCAATCGGTGGATTGAACTGGCGTAAAAATCCAAATATAAATCCGAACCACAAGAACAGAAGAGATAAACAAATCCAGAATGATGGAATCGGGGAGCAGATGCGATCAGAGCCTGTAGGGATGTATCATGAGTCATCAATTGTGCCAAAATCCAAAATAAAAGATAGCCAAAGATAGCCCTATAAAGATGCTCTAAAATTAATAGAGTTCTATCAATTATTGGGGCACGAAAAAGACACATCTATCTGAATATATTCTAAAGGACAACTCAATATTCGTGAATATTCGACGAGCAAGACATCAGAACTTGAGAACTTCCAGCAAGCTAGAACGCCCATCCTCCACTTCTATAATCCTTAGTCTTAGAATTCCACTGTAAAAATATATCCAGAAAAAAGAGTGTTGTAGCATTCGAGTGTAAGATATATTTTCTGTTTTTATGTATTAATTGTCGGAGTTCCTGAAAGAGAAAATCATATGTAAGCTATTTTGTGGAAATGAAGTAGTTCCTCTTTAATTTTTTTGTCATTCCAAGTCTGATCATATAGGACAAGGTTTTATGATAGGAACCCTACAGGAGAAAGCCCTTCGACAATTCTCCGCTGAGCCCTGAGACTGGCTAAGGAGAACGTTGAGGCTGTAAGAGAAGTGTTCCCTAGGGGTGGAATTGACTGGGAAGACGGTAAAAAATTATCTCATATGATCATGACTATGAATTTCTAAGGAAAGTTTAAATATTCCTGAAGCAAATTAGCAAGAAGTATAGTGAACACAGAGTAGGATTTTTACATCACTAGCAGCTGCCTCCCTAACCTTCATGTGGACTGCACATGCAGCATGAAGCCTCCTGCTGTCAATGCATTAACTCGCTGGAGAGAAATACACCGGACAAAAGCAAAGTTGCCGAGAGAACACGCATGAGATTTTTCCGGAGCACAGCCGCTCCCCCCTTTTCTTCTTTATTTCTCTGTGCTCGATCACCCCGATCACTTCTTCTCACTATTGCCTTTTCTTGCCTTGATACAAGGCTCTCCATAGCCTTTTAAAGACTGCAAACATACTAGCAAGCGGACTCCAAAACGACTCGGCTTCTACTCTAGCTATACTCAGACTCTTATATGTATTCGTATATGGCAACAACTCCTAGTTATACGCAGACTCAAATCCAGATTAAACTCTAACACAGTGGAAATCTGCTAATACATTTTGTAGGTAAAGGAGAATATTAGCTTCTATTTCTAGAATCAATATGAACACTTAACTTTCTAAAACAATTTTTTCACTTCTCCTACTCCCGTCTTGCTCTAAGGGTAAAGCAAGGGGTCACGAGTGTATTGTTGTTATGCGAGGGCATTTCGGTAATTTCCCAATTGAAAAAGGAAAAGAAAAAAGAAACACAGGTGGGGCCCACCTGTCTGTGAGCCACGCGAAGAGATAAGGGAGGAGATTGCATCTCCCCCGAGCGCGTCTCGTGCGCATGCAAGTGTATGGCTTGGGCGAGCGGTTCGGCTTCGCCCAGATCTGGCGCAGTAGAGACCGATTTCGGCGGCGTGTGGAGGGAGGCGGCGACTAGAGAGGTGGGCGACGGAGGCGCGGGCTAACTTGGGTTCCTCGGAGCCGACCGCTTGTGTCACCTCACCGCAAACCCCCGTCTCCTCTTCTTAAGCCCGAGTTCTCCATCGTTGCGGTATAGCTTTCTTCCGATCCCGATTTGCTCCTCTTTGGGTCTTCTTCCTCTCTGGTCTTCAGGTGTGCGGGTGCTGGTGCTCTTGCGCCGTCACTGATTGGAGATTTTGCCTTTGATTTCCCGTGTGAGCCCTAGAGCTTTGGTGGGGTTTGAGGGGAAATCAGAAGGTGGAAGTTGACCCGAGGGAGAAGAAGGCAGTGGCAATCCCCATTGTGTTTGAGTGCATCCGGCAGGTGCATTCTTTGTGGTCTTGTGCAGCATCACCCTGACTTTCAACTTCGGCTTCAGCAACCGAGGTTGGAGTGGGTATTGTATCTCCGTCTATCTCACTCCTCTTCTGCAAGTAGCACAAGGGGGTGCTAGGTTTTTTGGGTCAGCGCCGTGAGTATGCCTTGCCCTGGTTTTCTTGTTCTTCACCTTCTTGAGTTACTTCTAGACGGCTTTGAGTGCCGTCTGCACCGTGAGTATTTTGATTCTTCTTCAAATAGCAAATCTGTACTTGTTCTTTAATTTCTGTTTTAAAGTTCAAGTATTTGGAGATGCTATGTTTTGTGGGCTCAAATTGTGCTCTGTGATGAGAATATCGAGTACCGAAATTGATCTAGTTAATTGAATTAGATTTGAGCTCATTTGAATTAGTTTCTACTGTCTGGACTGTAGCTAAATAGATTTCAGTTGAGCAGATTTGTTTCCAAGCAATTGATGTTTCCTGTCATTCTTTAGTCCATCTATCCAGTTTGTTTAGTTCAGATTACTTCTTCATCGTGTTCATTGTATGCTTTTATTCTGATTTCCTGGACATTGTCTGGTTACTACATGCTGTCTCGTTGGTTGTGAACACTTAAACTGAAATTTAACTGTAGGTTGTTCTCTGTCTTGCTCAATTTGTGATAGTAGAAAACATATTTGTGAGCTTAAATTCTAGTTTCTAGTTATTAGATCATTAATGAAGAGTTTCGATATTAATATGAGATGGCCAAAATTTATAATCTTACGCAACTGTTCTGAGAGCAAGTTTAAAGCAATTAAATTGTCGTGCTAGATTTAATTGCTTTACTGCGTAAAGGACTGCTTTACATGTTATTTTCAGCAGTTTTGTGTTTATATTCATTGAATATTTACATGTGCATAAATGGCAATATGGAATTACTTGATTATATACAATTTTTGTCAATTAAAATCTGCTGAAATTGTCTTGGTTTTATCCTTTATTTAGCTGGAATTAAATCTGCAAATATGCTCATTCCGCATTATTTACAACATGTGTCGCATGGCAAACCAGACAATTTGCGCCAGAATTTCAGAAAGAGACCCAAAAAAGAAAAAAGGAGGCACTCGCAGCATTGACTTAGGTCAACACCTAACACCCCGGTGGAACTTGGTGCATCGTTCATATGGGAGCTGTACTATACACTTGAGGAGTCCGTCGGTCGGGTGGTCTATATAAAGCCTTCCCGGAGAGAAGCAGAAGGGCAAGAGGGACTGGAAGATGAGGAAGCAACCGCAATACTCTTCTTGTGCTCCGTCCCTTCGCATGGTGCTTGTGATGGCTTTTGTGGTCATCTTTGCCATGCACGCTGTCTCTGTACAGGGAGGTACGTCGGTATATTAAGTGTACAGTTAATTAATTTGTGAATCGTCAATTTCATTACATTAGCAGGAACCTTTTGCGATCTACTTACATAGGCACTATTCTGATAGTAAGTACATACTGCATAAATCGTTGCTATCAGCTGCATCTTGTTTGGTTTGAACAATGCATATGTACGTACATACTTGATGCAGGGAGAGCGACGGGGTATGGAGCGGCAGCACTCGAACCACTGAACCCGGGCAGAACGCCTTATCCTGCTCGTGGCAAGCCTTACCCTGGCCGCGGATGTACCAAAATCTACAACTGTAGCCCACCTGCTGCAGCGCCATAGTTCGCTACAAAGTCGTTCCATGTCCGTGCACATATCCACCGGCCCGACTGCAGCATGAACATGGGAATTGAGATGCCAATATATATATTACAATAAGATATATAGCAGCAGTGTGGAATTGCATGCAGGAGCACTTGCGTGCATGTGCCTAACTACATGTATAAATGCCGTGATATTAAGTACGTGTGCAAAATTGCCAATCCATTCCAGGCAATTTACTTAGCACATGTGCTTGCAAGGCACTCTAGTGATCTAGTACGTGTATGATGATGTTGCCATGAATAAGGGGAAACCGTAAACCGCCTCCTGGTGGAGCTATAAAATTCACGTTAGATGGGGAAAAAGACGGGTATTAAGTGATTATCAACTAGATGAATGTTAACGCCCAGTAAACTATCATCATCGGACAATATTGATGCAGCCTATTTGCGTCAAATATATCTTCAATATTTTGTAAGAAAATGGGTGAATATTACTTATGGCTTAGATTTCTACAATAACTAGATTTCAAACAAGTGTCTTCACTTACTGCAATCGTCGTATAATTTGAAGGCAGTCGACTTTTCCAATCGGTGGATTGAACGGGCGTAAAAATCGAAATATAAATCCAAAACATAAGAACAGAAGAGATAAATAATCCAGAACGATGGAATCGGGGAGCAAACGCGATCAGAGCCTGTCGGGATGTATGATGAGTCATCACTTTGTGACATCAGGGGATTGACAGACTTTCATACATAGCATCATCATCTCACATCAACCACAACGGGGAAAGAACCAAATCCAAGGCAACGCATCAAAAAAAACCAACCAAAAAGACATCCTAATCTTGATAGAAGAACATAAATAAGAGAGGAAGAAGAGATCTGATGGGATGCGAAGATGCGGGCTCAGAACTTCTTAGAGGATTTGTGCTACCGACACCGGCGGACTCATCCGCCTCCGGCACACGGTTTTCTTTCCTCATCGCCGCCCATCTCGGTCACAACCATGCAATCAATCATCAAGAGTGCAAGCGATAGAACGAAACGAGATCACAGGGGGAGGAGAGAGAAAAAAAGGGAAAACAAGTGGGCATCGAGAGCTCAACAATGGAAGAGATGCGAATATGCGATGCGTCTTGCTGCGAGACGGCTGCGGAGGGGAGATTCGTCTGTGCCATTCCTTTTATAGAGAGAAGCCATGGGAAACCCTAGTAATCCCGCTGCATCATTCATCCTAAAGCCCACCTTCCAAACATGGGCCAAGTGGGCTGCTTGTAATGGGCTTGGCTGCGTGTAATTTTAGAAAATTCGTCCGAGAAAAAAGAAAAAGCGGTGCTACGGCTTTTAACTACGATTTATTAGTATAATAAAGCATATAGCCTAAGAAAAAGAATAGATAATTGGTCTGTTCTTTTGCCACTACCACTTATAGTTTTTAACTATAATTTATTAGTGTAATAAATAGTAATTATTAAAAAAACAACGTGATACCAATGAGGCGATGAACGTCAGGCCTATGCATAAATTTACGCGAACTTTCAATTTACGCCAGCGCATGGGAGATACGGGTAAAAGGGCGGAACTCGGTCGCAATTTTCAACATTTGGAAGGTGTTGGCTACAAAAGTCCCTACCCCGCTAGAACACGGCACGCCCCCACCACCGATCGGCCGGCGGCGAGGAGGAGGAGGAGATGGCGGCGCGGGGGCAGAGGGCTCTGGCAACGCTGCCGCAGATGGTGAAGTCGCTGCGCGGTGAGTCCATCTCCAGCGCCCCCAGGCTCAGGCACCTCCCGTCTCTCAGGTAGGCATCGGCTCCCCTCCCTTCCGTCTCCTGCGTAAACGAACACAAGCTCAAGGTGTTGGTGAATGCTTGGCTTGATTGGGATGTGAATGTGGCCAGGAGGACCTTCTCGATGTACGACCAGATCAACCTCATCGACAGCGTCCCTGAAGACCAGCTCCGCTTCCAATCGTAACCTCTTCTTACATCCTTTCGCTTCATCCTTTTCAGTTTTTGTTGTTCAGCAGCAAGAATGGATTCTTTCAAAATCTCTGCAATTTTGTAGGTGTGGGGGTAGTCCTCCATTTTTTCTAACTTAGGGCATGAATTTGTGGAATTAATGTGCATAGTTATGACTGTAGTTTAGGCTCTGGGATTGATGGATGATTAGGACGAAAAATCGCAATGTTAGAATTCTTCTCTTTCCAAAAGAACAGGATGCAAAAATCGTTCAGAAGTTTAGGCCAACTCTTGAATTCTTACGAGAGTCCCGAAGCAGCGGATGAGCTAATTCTCGCAAAGGTCCTCACTAATATGACTAGCTAAGAGCAACTCCAGCAGTAGCCCTCAAATCTAAGCCCCTACTTTTCATTTGAGGGCTCCCCCTACTTTTGAGGGCCTAATTTTTTTGCTTCTACTCCAACAGCACCCCTTAAATCTAAGCCCTCAAATCTATTCACCACACACTGACACATGGGACCCACTCCTGACAAATTTCTTCGTCCCCTCTCTCTCTCGTCACCGTTCCCCTCCCTCACTCCATCTCTCACCCCTTTACTCCAACCCGCGCACGGGAGAGAAAAGGAGCAGCCGACTGCCCGGGCGAAGGCGGCTCCCCGGGGCCAGGCGACGGCGAGATCCGGCGGCGGCGGCTGGACGGCGTGGAAGCCGAAGAGGGCGTCGACGGCCTTGGCGGAGGCGGCGGCGGATGCGGCGGAGGAGCCGAGGCCGGAGCCGAGGGGGAGGCCCTTGGTGAGGTGGATGGAGACGGCGTGCGGCGCCGGATGGCGTCGGATCCGGTCAGATCCGGGCGGGGAGCAGCGGCCTCGGGCGAAGATGGCCGGATCCGGCAGCGACGGCGCAGCGGCGGACGGATCCGGGCGGGAGGCGGCCGGATCCAGCCGGGCCGAGGCCGGATCTGGTGCGGGGTCGCCGGATCTCATGCGGTGGAGGCCGGCGGTGGAGGAGCTCGGTCGGTGGCGCCCGGATTCGAGGACGACGGAGGCGCGAGACGAGGAGGCGACGGGTCGGCGCATGGCCGACAGTGGCAGTGGCGGGGAGGGAGGCGGCGGGGAAAGAGGCAGGCGGGGAGGGAGCCGATGGGGAAAAAGGCAGGCGGGGAGGGAGGCGGCGGGGAAAGAGGTGCGCGGGAGGGGAAAACGACTGAAACAGAAATTTGAGGGCTTGGCCTAGAGCCCCTGGGAATGAGGGCTGAAGGGGGGATTTGAGGGGCTTCTCAAATTTGAGGGCTCTAGTAGGGGCCCTGCTGGACCTCCATTTTTGCCTCAAGCCCTCAAATATGAGGTTTGAGGGCTCAAGTAGGGGCCCTGCTGGAGTTGCTCTAAGGCCATTAATAAATGTCCTAGCTCAAACGTATCTTCTTTTTTCTTTCTTTTTGTATTCTTAAAAAATGATGTGTTTTTTTTAAAGGAAGATGCCACTTCCAGAGTATTGTAACTACTCATGATGCAATGTAAGCTGTTCAAAAAAAAAATCAAAATGAGCGCTTTTAAAGCTATATAGTATTTTGAGAATGCATATGACGAAGTTGATTGATATTTCTGACAGATGCAGTGAGACCGAGATGTTTTGGTTAGAAGTGGTTATCTTGATATAGGCCACGAAGGCCAGATACTCAAAAAACTTATCTGCTTGCATGCAAATAAATGGCTCTGAGTGAAACTGTTTTTTTAGAGCATCTCCAACAGTATGAGCTAGTTACTAGCTCTAAGACAACTTCTCTAATAGTATTAACTTTTAGCACATAGCTTATAATATAAATAGCCTCACATGACACTCTCACATAATCTTGGAATGTGTGTATGAGACTAGCTCTTGATCAAGAAATAGCTTTTCTCTCTCTTCTATTAAAATATGAAATAATATGCTTAGAGCTAGCTCATAAGTCACTATTGGAGATGCTCTAAGTTTGGTACCGTACAACTGTACAAGTGTTCTTATGGCAGTCCCAGTGCTCCACGTAGGATAGTGTCTATGGCATTAATTAGATTGCCATGTAGGAGTTTTAGATGATGTGGCGCTATATTAAATAAGAGAGAGAAGAGAAAGAGGAAGAAACTGGATCTCATGCAAGACCTAGTTTCTATGAGAAAACCAATGCAATAGACACTACCAAATTTTGCATTGGAGAGATGGTGGTATCTTCATGATAGATGGAGAAAAATTATGATTGGTGGAGAGGAGAGAGAGGTTTTGATGCTTAATTAATTGCTTGGGTTATAAATAGACATAGTGCATTGGAGACAATAGTGTCTAAAGTAGTGTCTATATGACATGGCATAGATAGAAACTACTTAAGTGGTTTCTGCATTGGGACTGCCCTTAGGAAGCGATCATTTATTTGCTAGGGACATGCACGGGGATCTTGTATTGCCATGAACATGTCAGGGTTGATAACTAACTTCCAAAAAGTGAAGCGATCCCTTCTGGGCTGAGTCAAGAGGAAAGCAACATGTTTGAGCAAATCTTTTGCTGCAAACAGTTATCTTTGCCTCTCAAGTACTTTTGGGCTGCACGAGGATGGCTTATCTATTATTAAGAAAACAAAAAAGGACATTAGCACGGTGGAAAGGTAGATTGTTATCCTATGGGGGTAACACTATTCTGATTTTACTCTTGCCTCACTAGTCCACTCGTTTACCTTATGTCCTTATAAACTGCTTAAATGGTTGTTACATGAACTGGATAAACCTAATGATCTAATATTCAATTGTTCTCAAGTGATTAGGAAAAAAACACAAATACCATCTAGCTTGGAGCTAGTATGCATGAGGAAACAACTTGGTGGTTTGGGTATTGTAAACCTCAGATATTTGAATACGAGTCGGGTTTTGAGAACCTGTATTGTAGTGTGCTGATAGGTGAAGGCTGTCTTGCTTGTGTTTTATTGGATCTGCTTTCCTTGTTAAGTTGTAGACTCTGAGCTAAACATTGTACTGAATTGTTTTTTAGTTTAATTAAGAAACTGAAGAGCTTCATATGTTCCTCTAAAAAGAATCACTTTGCACTAATACCAAGAGGGACAGATAGGACAAAATGTACTCAGTTTCTCATTATTTTCCATTAAATTTGCGATTTTTTGTGTCCTTTCCTGAGAATCATCATGTCAGTCTCGCTTATATGCAGTAGGCAAGAGTAGCAAAACGGCGAAAGCTGGTGACTTGGGACACACTTGAATTCTGCCATGTCTTGGAGGCTTAGAGTTCTCATGTTATGCTTTTGGTTTTGTGATTTTCTTCTGAAGAAAATTTCAATGAACTGTCTCATTTAGTGTATGTAGAACTTGCATATTCGATCAAGTGGCTCAAATTTGCTCTCCTGTTTGTACTTTGTAGATATGATGACACTGGATTCAAGATTAACAATGTAAAGTATGAAGGCAGCTTGCTGATAGTGGAAAACAAGATAATGACCTGGACACCTAAAACATTTGCAGAGGTAACTGCTGAAAGGTAGGATTCACACTTGAAGCTCCGAGGCTACTGTATTCTCTGTTGTATATATGAATCTTCGTGTTTTGAGCCATGACTTAAAATCATTAACTATGTGGTACTATTTGTTTGCATTTAGGCTGGAGAATATATTCGTGTATGTTTCGTTATCTAATGACAATTTATCTTGCTTTGATAATGCAGTTTATCAATCTTCAAAGCTGTGCACCCTATCCCAGGTAATTTTGCTCTTGGCCAATGCTCTGTTGTTGTTCATGATATTTGCTCATGACTGAACTTTGGTGATTTTTCTCACGCTAATGTCATCATCCATGTTTCAAACGGCCATGGTTTGAAGTCAAAATGAATATTCTTTAGTTGTGCACGATGTTGTTGTTCATAAAATATTTTCTTGTGATAGGGCTCAACATGTTGCTCCAAGTCTGGTTTCTTATCCTGCATTTTAAAATTAACATCCTTCCCTGGCCCCAGGGGTGGATAGTTTCATTCTTCACATTGCTGAATCAAAATGAATATTGTTGGGTTCATATCATCCAATGTGACATTCTTCTCCAGAGATTCTAATTCTTGGTTGCGGAAGACACATCCAACCGATTAGTCCTGACCTCTGCAAGTTCATTCGGTCAACTGGGATGAAATTGGAAGCCATTGATTCGGTAAAGATCAAATGCAACTTTTCTCCTTTAATGTGCAACATCGTCTCCATTCTTGAAATTTTCAATTGGTAACAGAAACTTGAAATGTGTTCACTACCTATTGTTAAGTCTTTAGCTGTGCAAATGGCTGATGCTTCTATAATTTGGCAGAGGAATGCGACTTCAACATATAACATTCTGAATGAAGAGGGCCGACCAGTGGCAGCTGCAGTTCTTCCATATGGAGTCACTTCTTGAAACATTATATACCTCGTGCCATTGAGCAGGTGTCTTCTCCTTTTTAGCCGTTAACAGAATGAGCTCAAATGAAACGTTCCTACATGTGTTGAAAATCTGTAACATCGACGAGTGTTGTCCTCTCCTTTTATTTTTCCTAAGAAAGAGCACCTTGCTTGTGTAGTGTATTCTCTTGTAAGTTGTAATCACGGGCTAACAAGACTTGCCTAGTAACATCAGAACAAGGAGGGTTAACTACTGAACCTGATGGTCTTTTGGTCATATGCTGGTCTTGGAATTCACCGGCCATGTGCAAGCCTGCTTGTATTATTGTCTCTTTTCCTGCCACTGCGATATCCATAACCCTGCATGTGTTCACTTGCTGCGTTCCCTTCCTGTGACGAGCCCTGCGCTGCTGCTCAGCCGGTGACGCCGCATTGATAATGCCGGGGGGACGTCGTCGAGGCGTGGTAGCTGCCGGCGAGGTGCTCGCCTGGGTTGTTGGCGACGCTGGTGGGACGCCGTTGCAGGTCCAGCCGCACAGCATGGGCGCGGACGTGCTACGCTTCCGTTCAGTACCTGGGCAGTTTGGACGTCGATTGATTGGGCAGCCAAGTGCCAACCAAACATGCGCTAGCTATAGCCAATGGGTGACCGGACAAGTTACACTTGACGCAATTCTCACCTTGACAACCATGGGCTTGATAGGATGGCTGGTGCCATTGAGAGGGAGGGCTGAGCTGACCAGTTGTGCCGCAGTTCTTCCATATGGAGTCACTTCTTGAAACATCATTACATTGTGCCAGTGAGCTTGCTACACGTAGTACAGCGTCTCCTCCCTTGAAGAAGTGTCTTCTCCTTTGAAGTCGATAACCGAAGGGGCTCAAATGAAACGTTTCTCTTGTATAAGGCTCTGCTCGTTTCAGTTTGAGTTTCTTGTTTAATTTGTATTATTCATAAATTTTATTTTTTTATACTTTTGACTTTTAAGCTTTTTTGCCGGTTATTTTTTCTCGTATTTATTTGCATTATACGTGATGGGCTAAAATATTTTTTTATTTTTAAATTTTTTAAATTTAATTATGTTAAATAAGACTCCGTCAGTTACAGTATTTTTTCAGTCAGCTATAGTACTTTTCAGCCATAAACCACTCAAAAAAACTTTTTTGAGCATGGCCTAAAACGTTGAAAATATGTAACATCGACATGTGCTGTTGCCCTCTCGGCCTCTCCCTCATGTCTAGGAAAGACCACCTTGGTTTCGTAGTATATTCTCTTTGTAATTGCGGGCTAACAAGATCTAGCTTGTATACATCAGAACAAGCTAGGAGGGGTACATTACTACTGCACTTGGTGGTCTTTTGTATTATGAACTTTTTTGTGTTTATCATGTTGGTCTTGGAATCAACCTGACATGCGCAGACTTGCATGCCTCTTCTTGCTGCAGCGGATGATTCGACCTATGTTCAATTCACGTCAGAACAAGTGTTGTTGTGTTGCTGCTGCTGGGGCGCGGCCGCTGCAAATTCAGCCGAAGGGCGTGCTGTACTTTGGGTTTGGTTTTGGCTCCGCATCTTCTCGACCCGAAACTGAATTGGTCAGTGCTTGGCCACGCCTGCCGGAAAAATTCTATTGTACACTGGTTGCACAATCTAGTTTATATAACGAGCAAATGAGATGGTGACACATGTGACAATGCACTGTAGTAGAACTGTAACCCGTACAAAAATAATATTTCTAATTTTGCTGTAGTACCAAATCGTACAGAAAATATTTTTAAAATAGCTACTACAGTAATTTTGACACGTATCACTATCTCATTTATTTGTTACACAAATTAAATTATGTAACCGGTATACAATAGAATTTTCCATACGGCAGGCGGTTTGGATGATTCGGCAGCCTAGCGCCGACCATTAACATCTATTTGTACAGATGACGCGTGACGCAATTCTCGTGGCAAAGCTCGAGCCGAGATTCGAGAACCATTAACATCGCTTTCGCCGTTTCGCCTCGACGCAAACGATTACTTGCACGCGGCAGGGGCATCAAGTCTCCAACCGTTCAACTCCCAACGGCATATGCCAGTATCTCATCTCCCTCGTGGCATATTCCTCCCCGCCCTATGCCCCCGATTACTGTCGCCCGGGCCCACCTGGCCACTGACATGTGGGTGCAGTGATGCTATACCTACGGCCGGACGGCAATGGTTTGTTCTTTTTAATTTATGATTTATGGTTTATAATTTTTTTAAATAAATAATTGAGATGGTTTCTTCATCGTTATTTTGCACTGGTCTATCAGGATAATGTTTTTAAAGTGACTTATCAGTATTCGATTTATTTGTATAGACACTTGTGTTAGAATAAAAGCCAAAAATCATTAAAAAAAAGACGCAACTAATAATATAGCTCAGGTAATTACTGTGGACACAACGTGGCCCAGGTAATTACACTGTGAACACATGGATCTCTTTAACTGGTTCGTCTAGGTTGACAACCTAAGTTTTTTAGTTCTTGACGTATGCCTAGCATCACTCAATGTGTATGTTCAGGGTAGTAGGTTCCATTCTTTTCGGTTTTTAATCGATTTTTAGATTTGATTTCTACCGATCAATGCTGTTTGTCTCCATATCAACTGTAACCAAAGTCGTTGGCAGAAGAACCTTAGGACCCCCCCTTCAATTGGGCTTATGGCTGAAGGCTTTTGGCTTTTTTCACTGTAGCAACTGAAAAAAGCACTGTAGCGGCTGAAAGAAGCTAATGAGAGTTGAAATAGGTTGAAATAAGAGGAACGAACAGTGTGCATTTGATAATGAATTTCAAAATGGCATATTGGTCTTTTGGGAAGCTCACGGTTAGCAATTAACTAATGGTTGGCAACAGGAATCGAAAAGAAGCTAAAAATGCTTAATGCATAATAGAAGCTAGCACACCCGCTGGCAATTAAGTTCATTTTTTAAAAAGGTTGGACATGTCGCATTTGTTATGCGTGACATACAACACATGGTAATATACAACAACGCGTGCACGGTGATTACACGTGCAACTTACATACAAGTGTCGAATCTAACTCTATGCCACCAACGACGCTGTTATCCAGTCACATGTCATGTCCATCAGTGCAACGTCAATGCCCTGTGGAAGGGCAGGCGGGATGAACGCGGGCTGTTCGGAAGGTCCCACGGGCTGGGCTAGCTAGTTGGGGGCCACCCTCGCAGGCAACTCGCGGCCAATTATGAAGTTGTGCAACACCATGCAAGCTGTAATGATCATGCTTTGCCTGTGATACTTGTACTTAGGAATCTTGTCGAGTATGCGTCATTTGCCCTTGCACATGCCAAACACACACTCAACGGTGTTCCGCAATTACGAGTGCCTGTAGTTGAAGAACTTCTGCATCCCCACCAGGATCCTCCCATTGTTGAACGCGAAAAGATGATACCACGTGTTGCGATATGGAGCGAGGTACCCCAATCGGTTGGGATACCCGGAGTCGACAAGGTAGAATTTGCCTACAACAAAAAAATATCGGTTAGTACAAGCTTTGCAATGCATGGCGGAATGCAAATTAAAAGAGCCATATTACCTTCTGGGGGATGTGGGAAGCGGTCACCGTACTTCGCCATGGTCTGTTGCAGGATCCGAGTGTCATACACCGAACCTGGCCAATTGGCGCACACAAATGTAAATCAGCAATCGAAATCACAAATAGCGAGGACGTTCTGGCTAATGTAGCCATGCCTATTGAAATGACGCGCCCTCTCGTCATTAGAAATAATGACTTTTACGTGAGACTGTTGCTCGGGTACGCTGGTACAGGGCGTGGTCTCTTGCTCCAGACGAGCTTGCCGTTGGACCTCTGCCAGTGGTCTGCATTGGGGTATGCATACTACCGGCATATCCTCCTTAGCTTTCCGTGAGGTCCTTAGTGTCCAGGGTGATGTCGTCCACACCTGGCACGAATGCACACTCACTCGTGGTGGTGGTGTTGCCAAAGAGGACTTCCAGCAGGTCCTTGTCACAAGCAACGATGGCCTTGAACTTGCACATCCCCGACTCTCCCTGCAATGGCACGATGTTACATCACTCCTTCATTGCGGCTTTCTGCGCGATAGAAGTAATACAAAGAGCACTGCACTTGGGAATCCGAACTTACTCCACTGGCAGCAGCCCACCAATCATCACTTGTCTCGATGCAGCCGGTGTCAGGGTTGACGCCAAGCCCCGTCACACAAAGCTTCAATTCCTTCCATTTATTGTAATCACGACTCAGTTGCTCCCACTCTTTCTCCATTTGCTTGCTCGTGTACGGTAAGCCGGTTCACTCTGCGAATTTATGGGGAAGGTTTTGCTTGCCCTGCGTGTTCAACCATGAATACGGCTGGTTCTATGCCTCCATCTCCTCATCGCATACTTGCAAGAATACATGCGTACTCTCATTGCTCCAGGTAGCTGAGGCCTCTGCAATCATGGCAGCCAAGTGTGATAGGAAGGGTGGTGAACATGCTGGAACAAACACGATAGCTAAACGTACTCGTCTCTCTAGACAAGGGGAAGTAAGAGATAGATGAAAGTACGGGGAAGGGAAAGGGTCAAACCTTGATGTGGGCTGGGTGGTCACCAGGAGGATGTCTGCGCAAGGTGCTAGGCTGACCCGACGGGGACCTCGCCCGGGCTTGTGAGTGGTAGCGACGGAGGGGCCGCGCGTACACGACCGGAGGCATTGCAGGTCGCGAATAGTGGAGTTCACGTCGTCGGCCTAACCCAAAATTGCGGATCCGTTGCAAGACTCCACGACCCCTGATCTGCGACTGCCCCACGGCGAGGCCGCCATGGACGGGCATAGGGACGAAGGCCCATTGGCAGGATGGGAGGGCCCAAGTGGCCGCCGCGGAGGGGGTCTCCACGGCCGGCTGCAGGGGCGGAGATGGCGCAATCGTTGGACGATAGGTGCGGGGGGCATTTATGGGTGGGGAAAAACACAGCTGCTTGTGGGAGTGGGTGGCCTCGCGTAAATACCGCTTCGGGGATCCAAAAGAAGCCGTATCCACCGGCACACCGCTTCGGCTTCGGCTCCAACTGATTTTAGGCTTCTTCAGTCGAAAGCCATAAGCCGCCGTCGAAAGACTATTTGGGCGGGCCGTTAGTCAAAAAGGAACGGGCCATAACAGCATAGCGGTTCCCACCCGTAACCGGGTCTTGACAGCCTAGCGCTCCTCCACTCCGCCCCCCCTCCCGGGCTGGGCGTTGGAACCGAGGCCGGAGGCACGCATCGCATCGTGTGGACCGCGCCCTCCTCCCGGCGTATAAACGCGGCTCAGGCGGAGGTCTGCTCATCCTGTGGTGAATACGAATAGAAGAAACCCTCGCAGTCGCGTCCTCCCGACCTGGCGGCGAAGAGCTTGCACACACGCACCGGCACCGCAGCCTCCCTCCTCCACGAGCAGTATACTCTCTTTAGCGCAAACCACGGGGCACCCAATGGCGGCGGCGGCTGAGATCGGGGGATTCGTGGCGGGGCGGATGGCGGCGCCGGCGCTCAGGCCGTCTCCCCCCGCGCCCGTGGCCGCGGCGGCGCCCCCGCAGCAGAGGAGGGCGGTGGCGGCGCAGTCCCTGCGGATCACTACCTCGGAGAAGGCGGCGGATCTCGCCGTCGGGACCAACGGCCCCCTCTCCGCTCCGGTGAGTTGCGCCTTTCTCTCCCTGTGCTCTTGCTAGTACTAATACTCCCTGTTCGTTTGGTTATTTGGTTGAGTCCGAGAGATTAGTCTCAGGTTTTGATGCGGTCGGTTCGAGGTTGTGGCGGATTCGTCACTGCACGCTGGTTCAGTGTTTGGCGATTGGATCCCAAGCTCTAGGATTTCGCGTTTTACTTGGATTTGCTTAGTTGACCGTGAAGTGGAATCGTCGCTGCACACTTGCCAGTGATCGATCATCTGATCCGCGAGCACCGCGTTGGGGGCTTCGATGTGATCTGCTCCGGCTTGTTGTAGCCTCGTCACATTGGCCTTTGATCCTCTTGTTTGTAAGAGTCAGGACCTGCGACAGTAGATGCAGAAACGTCTTAAAGATGCAAAGGTAGAAGCTTTCACTAGGGAACAAAATGCTCAGCTCAGTTCCACCACATTTTATTCAGAAAATTGTGTATGCCTTTTGCCCTGATCTGAGTAGAACTAGTGTAATCCAACAGTTAAAACTTGAAAAATGGTTGGTCTGTTCTCATTCAGCAATGTAAGTTGATTGACTCCAAACAGTTGGTTTTTAATTTCGACATAATTTTTTTACCACTTTTGTGTCTTTTGGTCAATATTTAGATTATTTCGCTAAAAACATGTCTATCTTTCTATTCGGTTGTTTCCCAATATCAGTAGGAGATTCAGCTGTTTGAAGCGGTTGGTTCATTCGGTGACAGATTTGTCTTTTTGGCATGCAGCGCAATGGTGAAGTTACTGCTGATGCCACCTCACAAGCGGTTGGTGCAAATTCCCGGAGGAAGACAAAGATAGTTTGCACCATAGGCCCCTCGACCAACACCCGCGAGATGATGTGGAAGCTTGCAGAGACTGGAATGAACGTTGCACGGCTAAATATGTCCCACGGTGACCACCAGTCACACCAGAAGGTGATTGATTTGGTGAAGGAGTACAATGCACAGAACACTGATGGCAATGTTATTGCTATCATGCTGGACACCAAGGTATACAACAGTTGAATACATTAAATTTGTATGGTGCGGTCAAATGAGTCGTGATGATTGAGGTTCAGCGATGCAGGGTCCAGAAGTGAGAAGTGGGGATGTTCCACAACCAATCGTGCTTACGGAAGGTCAAGAGTTCAATTTCACGATTAAAAGAGGGGTGAGCACCGTAGACACTGTCAGTGTGAATTATGATGACTTCATAAACGATGTTGAAGTTGGCGACATACTTTTGGTGGATGGTAAGGACTGATCTATCAATCTTCAGATTACATTTGGACTGTGCGAGATTAATTCCTTGTTGAAGCAAGTGCTTGTTCATGCCATCGTAGTTGGCATGTGCTCAAATGTTCTCTACAACCGTTCCTGGTTATAATGTTTTTAGCGCAATGTACTGTTTCTCATTCCTTCAGTACTGATATTTTGTTGGTCTTGTATTACAACTGCCCTTATATGGACCATAGCAGATTCTTTGGTTGTCTTTGCGAATTCACTTGTTTACAGGTAATTAGTAGAGAATATTGCATTTACTAACCCTTCATTATATCTTTTGTGCTACAGGAGGAATGATGTCGCTTGCCGTGAAGTCTAAAACAGCTGATACAGTCAAGTGTGAAGTAGTTGATGGTGGGGAATTGAAATCAAGGCGCCACCTAAATGTCCGTGGTAAGAGTGCAACTCTGCCATCCATAACAGGTCGGTTGATTTCTTCCCTAAAATGTTCAGCTGTCACATGGTTGTGCACAAAATCCTGACTGCTTCTGCTCCAACAGAGAAGGATTGGGAAGACATAAAGTTTGGCGTTGAAAACGGTGTTGATTTCTATGCTGTTTCCTTTGTGAAGGATGCCAAAGTTATTCATGAACTGAAGGACTACCTTAAAAGTAATGTTCTCTCTGTCATGTATGAAAGTCTTGGATATCTATATTGCGAACTTAATTAATGTGTTCTTTGCTCCTTTTCATATCCAGGTGCTAATGCAGATATACATGTCATTCCAAAAATTGAGAGTGCAGATTCAATACCAAATCTCCAGTCTATTATTGCCGCATCAGATGGGGTAAGACCATGGGCATCGTCTGTGTCAATTCTTTCATGTTAAAAAGACATTGTCAAGTGGCAACTCCTTTCAATATTTAAATGCCCTTCCGATATTTGTCATGAGAATTGGACCAAGCAATGTGTGTTTGAGGAGCTTTTGTGGAAGTTGGAACACATAATTTTTATTGTCTTAATTCTAATGTTCTATTTCTGGCTGCATGTATCCTGTATGTGCCCACATGCAGGTCTTGCTCTATGTCTGATAAATGAAAAAAACTATTTGCCACCTTGATGGACTTCTTTATTAGTGCTAAACACTGAACTTCTTGAGATGCTTATAGGCAATGGTGGCGCGTGGAGATCTTGGTGCTGAACTTCCTATTGAGGAAGTTCCTTTGCTACAGGTGAGATTAAAGTTTATGTATAATTTAGGAGGACAAGGAAACATTCTTACCATTTTGTACATTTCCTCCCCTCTTTTATTTGTTCATATGCCTGAAAAAACAAGCAAGCACTAATAGCATTTAAGTTGCAATTATTTTACTTTTTTCAGGAGGAGATTATCAGAACATGCCAAAGCATGCAGAAACCAGTTATTGTTGCCACAAATATGTTAGAAAGCATGATTGACCATCCAACTCCAACAAGGGCAGAAGTTTCTGATATAGCAATTGCAGTTCGGGAAGGTGCTGATGCCATCATGCTATCTGGTGAAAGTGCTCATGGAAAGTAAGGTTTCAACCTGTCATAGGTTTTAACTTTTAAATGCCCTTTTATTTCTGTCCTTCCTTATAGCCTCCAAGCATTTCATTTCTTTAAGCTATTCTATAGGGTGCATACAATTTTGCATGTTGTGCTGTTGTTCCAGTAGCTTAGTCACGACCATGTTGCAAGTTGGCTTACGTTGAATTGTGCATCTTCCTGTGTTTAGGTTCCCACTGAAGGCAGTCAAGGTGATGCACACTGTGGCACTTAGAACAGAATCCAGCCTTTATAACCCAACTACATCTCCCAGTCTTGTTGCATCTCCACAGGTATGCCCCCTTCTTTCCAGTTTCCACACCTTCAAATTCACTATATGGTGGCTTCTGTATTTTCAATGTTCACTGTTCAGACACCAACTGCCTTGTACCCTTCGTTTTAATCTCTTGTTTTCTCATGATTCCTTTGGTAGGCTCTACTCAACGATGAATTTTCCCAGAGCCAGCTAAGTGAAATGTTTGGATCCCATGCAACGATGATGGCAAACACCCTTTGTACACCGATTATTGTATTTACACGTACGGGCTCCATGGCTGTCCTTCTGAGCCACTACCGTCCCTCGTCTACAATATTTGCATTTACAAACGAGTAAGTTATTTTGTGATCTTTATCCATGCCGTGCCAAATTTTCTTCCAGTGCTTTCCTTTTATGAAATCAACTTTGGAAGTATGTTGTGCATTGATGTGTACTACCTAGCATTCGGTCAAAAAATGATCAAAAGGAGAAAGAGATGCTCTGGAGCACTGACAATAACAGGAAACTGTTCTTGCAGAGAACGAGTGAAGCAACGCCTGGCACTCTATCAGGGCGTGGTTCCTATTTACATGCAGTTCTCTGATGATGCAGAGGAAACTTTCTCGAGAGCAATTAGTAGCCTGTTGGTAAGACCATGTGCTTCACACTGTTGATCTTTTTTTAGTGTCGATGACAAACAATTCTGTTTGTCTATGAAGTTTATCCCCATCTTCTATTTTCTTTTTTATTCATGGTTTTGGGTGTTCAACAGAGCGCGCAATACGTGAAGAAAGGGGAGTATGTCACCCTAGTTCAGAGTGGAGTGAAGTCAATCTGGAGAGAGGAATCTACTCACCACATTCAAGTGAGGAAAGTTCAGGGCTGATGCACCTGTTAGTCAGTCCTACCTCCACCTCCTACCGCAAGAGAAATTTTGATGGCGCCTTAAAAGTATTATCTTTCATGTCTTGTTACGAGTAACTTTTTATGGAGAACATTGCTATGTTGAGGTGTAGTTTATGTTGGATTATCGAGACAGTAGTACTACATGTAGTAAGATTTCTATTTTCTAAGGAGTGTGTGAACCTAATTGATGCAAGCCTGCAAGGGACCAGTTTCTCTCTCTCTCTCTCTCTCTCTCTCTCTCTCTCTCTCTCTGAAGGAATGTGGTCATTGTGGCATCATTGTTCCAGGCCTTTGCTCCATATCACGGTCCTGGCTCATGGGCTCATGAGTCATGGCAAGCTGATAACAATTAAACAATGGCAGCAGTATATGTGGTACCCCAGCTAATTGGGCCCGCCTACTGTAGGAACAAGTCTCGTCCAATCCATCATTAGCTAGAATCACACGAAGTCCCAACTCCCAAGTAGCACATAGGATCCCCTGCAACCCGGGCCTTGCTTTCCTCGAGAAAAGATCTAATTTCCAGACACAAGCGTCGACCGGATGTATCACGACTAACGTCAGATGTAATTATCACTAGTACTATTATTAGTCAAACTAAACCAATGTTTTATTTTTATTAAAAAACTAAACCAAAATAAAGTAATATATATAAACTAGTTAATTAGGCTCTGTAGGCCTACGTAATAGCGACATCTAGTGCCCAATGACTTGGAAACTATTATGATTCAAACCAAACCAAAGTTTTCTTAAAAAACTAAACAAAGTAAAGCCATGTATATAAACTAGTTAATTAGGCCCTGTAGGCTTACGTAATGACGGTATCTAGTGCCCAATGGCTACTACTACTACCTACTGCAGAGAGCTACGCGGCCAGTGAGTGCTTGGTGCTAGTGTCGTATGGCAGGCACCAGGTTTACTTATTTGTGGCGTGGCAGCGTGGGTCCCGGTTCGGTGGTGTCACGTCGCCTGACGGGTGGGCCCGAATAGCCTGTCAGGGAGATGCGGGGTGGCCGAACAGCAAACACCGGCAAGCCCACGTGCCGAGCCTGCGGCAGCGACTTTTACGCGGCCGATACCTGATGGGCTATTCCGACCGCACGGCATGCTGCCCTTTGCCTACTCTCTGCCTCTGCCGCCTTTCGCGACTATAGAAGTAGTTTTTCTTTCGTTTTTCTTTCATCTACTAGCCTATTTAAAATCTTTTTATTAGTATTTCTACTACTATTCATTTGATTTATAATCCTTCACGCTTGTTTTTATTAAGGTCGGTGGATTCAATATCTTTTTAGGCTATTTCATAGTGTAGAAGGTGCCTATTTCCCCATGTCAATGCCATAAGTTAGATGCAATATTTGCTTTTTATGTACAGTATATAGCATCCTTTTTCTCTAAAGTGGGATCCCTAAACTAAACTAAATATCACATCTTTCCTCTCACCCTGCTCTCTCTCCCCCATCCTATTTCACTTACAAATAGGTTCATACCGTTTTTATTTGATTTGGAACCGGTGCGACTACTTGCACCAATGCCGGTGTTTTGATTCCTAACACCACTGCCTTTAGCGGCTTACTCTGGCGTCCATCGGTGCTAAAAAGCGTCTAGCATGGCTTTTCCCAAATGGTGTAGATGACCTTAGAGGGTGTATAAATCGGCTTCAATTTGTGGCTTCTGTTCGAAGAAGTCTAAACTTGATTTGAATACATCATTTTTCAAAAGTAGCTTCTTTAAGCTGCTTTTAAAAATAGCTTCTCCAAGCCACTTCCAAAAGCCGTCGTCTGGCCTCTGTCGTCTCCTCCACGTCTATGTCTTCCAAAAGCCTAAAGAATCTATATTTGCTATTATGAGTTAATAGTATATTTTCGTAATTAATAACAATTATATTGTATGACTAATATTTTTAATGAGTTTAATGAATAGGCAAACATCCCATGATGATTAAGACTTTGGATAGCATCAGTCAAGTTTTGGGGTGATGAATGGCATCATGAGTTAATCGTCATCAAGTTAAGATTCGAGATAAAGTATGGCATCATTTGTTAATGATCATCCAGTCAAGATTCTAAAGAGGAGATGATCATGAGTTGGTCGTCAAGTCAAGAGGCTCATCATGTGCTGATGGAGCACAAGTGAAAGATGCATCATAGGTTCTTGTACATCAAAACTAGGACCCAGACTTCAAGTGATGATGTTCGTTATCAAGATTCAAGTGGATGCTCAAGGCAAATATATAACTAACTAGGCTAAAGATGTATTCCTAATTTTTTTACCGATCTTGGTGTTTGATTAGAAGATCAGATTGCTAATATAGATTGATATACTATTAAGAGTGGTCGACCTTGCAGTACTACCGAGCATTTGTTGTCGGTAGTTATTTTTATAGAGAGCTCCATTTTCTGGTTGTGATTAGTGTTGTCAAACTGGTTTGTGTGGTTGTCCGACCGGCCCCTGTGAGGGTAGTCAGACCAGTCGAGTTTTGTAACGGCTAGTTCTCTAGCCATTACGAGGCGAGAGGTAGTAATGATCGTTTGCCTGTAGTAGTACCGTATTTTCTGGTTTTTACTCCCAATGGCTAGTTTCTTGGTGTGAGGTATAATTAAATACCCCTTGTGGGTGATTGGGGACATGTCGTTGATGCCCTATTTTGCATTGAGCTAGTGTGAGGCTATCAACTCAATTATGTATGTGTTGCACTTTGTAAGTAATAAGAGAGGTCTCTGATTGCATGTGTTGCATCTAGAGGTGAATTTTGTATCCATACTGAGTTTGTGTATTCATTGCACATGGTGAGAGTCAAGCGAGTGGCTCGACTGTTATTCTTAGAATTTGCCGACTCCTAGATGATCTTGGAGGTGTCATGCCCGGTGATATCTTTAAGAAAATTGTGAAGAGGCCTGACAATTTTGTGGAGGTTGGAGATCACCTACCCGGAGTGGGAAAGGGTTATCATTAGTGGAATTGAGGTGATTGGCTTAATTCGTGAAATCGGTCTAACTCGTTTGGGTTTACCTCAATGTGAATTAGGAAAACCGATAAGTTTCTGAACACCACGGTAAAACATCATGTGTCAATTGTAGTTTGCTTTTTTGAGCTCAATTTACACATTTGTAATTTATATTCATAGAGATTAAATTGATTGCTTGTCACAATTGGATTGCAAACGTTGACATAGACTTAGGGTGCTGGTGCACTTAGGTGAACTTAGTTGATTTAGGTTTTAATTGTGCTAAACCGATTTAATTTACGCTTTTGCACATAAACTCAGTTTTAGCAATAGAGAATTTTAAAAGCACATATTCACCCCATCTAATCGGCCTACTCGAGCTTCAAAAGATGTTTTCCAATTTTTTTTAAAAAAACTATTTCTTCCGGCCATTACTATTCTATTTCAGCTAAAAACTCTAACCAAAAGCTATTAGCTCTGGCCGATGAAAATACTTCCTTAGATATGACGCACTTTAAATTTAAGATAAAAATGTGATTCGAACTTAGGTGGTGATCATTTGGGCTTTTTTTGGGTGGCTTATGGCTGAAAAGCACTGTAGCTGGCTGAAAAAAATAATGTAGCTGACAGAGGCATATGTAGCATAATTAAATTTAAAAAAATTTAAAAAAAATATAAAAACATGTTAGCCCATTACGTATAATACAAACACATACGGGAAAAAAAGAACCGGCAAAAAGCTCAACAAAAAGCCAAAAAATCAGAAAAGGACGGAATTTATGAATAGTGAAAAATAAGCCGTAAGCTGAAGCCCAAGTGATCACAGCCTTAAGCTAGTGGGTCCGCAATCTTCTATGCTCAACATTGTACTCCGAAAAATTCTCAAGGATATATCAAGTTACTTGTGGCAAATGGAAATAGGCAACATGCCTGTAGACTTGTAGCAAGGGAAGTGAGGATGACTTGACGTCGTTGAAGTTGAATCACACCTAAAAAGTTCAAAAGTAAAACGTAGCTGTGTACCTTTTGACTTACATTCTAAAATGAAATGTTTGACCTTATAAAGAACTCCAGCTTCTACATATTTTGGCGGATATGATCGTGGATTGCAAACATTACGTACCAATATTGATACAATTAATAGTATTTACTTAAGGCTCGGTTCTAAATAACGGTGACTTCTGATTTTTTAGCACTAAGTAGCTAAAAATCGTTTGGAACACGTTGTTTGTTTTTTAACTTTACCTTTGTATTATCCGTAGAACTGTATCAGTGTTTTTTATTTTTTTTAATCCAAACTGCCGCGTTGCTAATTTAGCCAAAGCCAAAAGGAAAAAAAAAAAAGCCGAAACAGCGCCTTAAAAACCGTCAAGCGTGGGCGAGTGCTCGGTGTTGCGGGCGCACCTACCGGATCCCCCACCACGCCCCTCCGCATGCCGCGATTCTCTCGGAGCGCTGCCTCCCACCTCACTGCCTCCTGCCTGCCTGCCTCACTAGTTCACAGTGAGCAGCGAGCTCACACGCTCGCCCACCACCCCCCTCTCCCACCTCCACCTCCACTCGCGTTCGCATTTCTAGATTAGATCTCCGTCTCCAATGGGCTGCTTCCAGTCGAAGCCGGCGGGGCCCCTGCCGCCCAACGACGCCGCCGCCCTCCCCGCCGAGAACCCCGCAGATCCTGGTAAGCAAACCACCGCCATTGCTGCTCCTGCTGCTGCTTCCTAAACCCTAACCGCCAACCTCGTCAGTTACGCTTGCCGTACATACAAATCTAATCTAATCTAATCTAACCAGTTGGGTTTGCGTTTGCGTTTCCGAACCGATCGAAGACGCGGCGAATGGCGTCGACGCGGGGGCCGACGGCGACGACAAGGACGCCGCCAAGCGGGCGGTACCGATCTTCAGGGAGTTCGGCCTGGCCGAGCTGCGGGCCGCCACCAAGGGCTTCAGCGCCGACCTCATCGTCTCCGAGAGCGGCGAGAAGGCGCCCAACGTCGTCTACCGCGGCCGCCTCGACGGCGGCCGCCTCATCGCTGTCAAGCGCTTCTCGCGCCTCTCCTGGCCCGACCCGCAGCAGTTCCTCGTATGCGCTCCTACAAATGCAAATGCAAATGCATCTCTTTGTGTGGCTCGGGATCCCCTTCCGGATCTCGCAATGCGATGCGCCTCTCCTCTAATGCGTCCTTGTTTTTTTGTTTGTTTTCTTGCTTGCTTGTTGCTACAGGCGGAGGCGGTGGGCGTGGGAAAGGTGCGGCACAAGCGCCTCGTCAACCTCATTGGCTGCTGCGCCGAGGGTGACGAGAGGTTGCTCGTCGCGGAGTACATGCCCAATGACACCTTGTCCAAGCATCTCTTCCACTGTATGTGCCACTGCCACGACTCTCCTCTTCCTATTCATATCCATATTCAGTTAGTAGTAGTAGTAGTTGCTACGGGCTTGGTGACGTAATTGATGATCCGTAGAGGGTGGATCAACACATGAATCTCCTGTGCATTGATTGAAGAGCTTAATGCATCTCTACCATTACTGCATTTGAATTGTCTGTGGCTCGTGCAAAACAGATGTGGTTTGTCCGGACTATGTGGGTGTGTCTGTATTTTCTTTCAGAATGTTTTCTTTCTTGTCTGACTGGGTTATCCTGCCTTTTTTTAGGGGATAAGCAGCCATTGCCATGGGAAATGCGGTTGAGGGTTGCATATTACATTGCACAGGCACTCGATCACTGCAATGCAGAGAACCGGAAAATCTATCATGACTTGAATGCCTATAGAGTACTTTTTGATGAGGTACGCACGGCTTTGCTGGCTTGTAGTCTACCTAAGTTTACCTACTGATGTTTGCATTGTAACTGCTGTTGCTCCCTCTGTGAACATGACATTTTGCTTATAAATGTTTACTTTGTGAAATTTAACTGACCTCTGTAGCTACTGAGGGAATTCTCACCTGTCACAATAATTTCTAATTCTATCAGGAAGGTGATCCCCGCCTGTCAAGTTTTGGACTAATGAAGAACAGTCGTGATGGAAAAAGTTACAGCACCAACCTGGCTTACACCCCACCAGAGTTTTTACGAACCGGTAAGAACTGTCACATGATCCTTGCTAGCACATGCATGAATCATGATTAGCTGATACTGTCAGTGTTTCCAGTGTAAATGAATATGTGAGCTTATTTTAAGCTTATAAGATATATGTTAGTTGACTTATGGTAACCACTGTCCACAAAATTAAGTCTTGAGCCTCCAGTGAATTTTGTCTCAATAATACATTTGTAAAATTTGCTGAGTATACTGAGTATCAGTCAATACATACCCTTGTGGATCGTGGTAAATTGTTCGCAGTTTTTCTTTTTGATTCCCAACTACTACTTAGCGTACCTTATTTGGATCACAGTGAATAATTTATGCTCGATTCTTGTATGACAGGCAGAGTCATTCCCGAGAGTGTCATATATAGCTACGGAACAGTTCTGTTGGATCTTTTGAGCGGGAAACACATTCCTCCGAGTCATGTATGCTTCATTTGAATAATCAAATCTTTGGTTTTTCTCAAGAAGACATCTATCACTAGTTTTTGTTATCAGTTCCCTTGTATCCTGGATAATACTACAACAATGTTTAACTATCACATTGACAGCTGATAAAAAGTTTGCAACCATGGACTGCTGTGAGCTTTGAACCAAGAACTTACAATACTGATATGCACTAAATTTCCATCATAGACAATGAGCGCAGCACCATCTTGTCTTAAATATTTTTCTTTTATCCAAATCCAAGTGCAACTCATAGAACATAGCAGCATGATAGGTAACTTATGCTAAGCTGTTGTATTGCCATTTACCAATGTTGCTATGCAAGTGGATTTTTCACTTAATTTGTTTGGAATTCCAGGCACTTGATTTGATAAGAGGAAAGAATATACTGTTGCTGATGGATTCCTCCTTAGAAGGGCAATACGCCAATGAAGATGCATCAAAATTAGTTGATCTTGCATCAAAATGTTTGCAGTTTGAAGCTAGGGACAGACCCAATATAAAGTATCTCTTGTCTTCTGTTGGGCCTCTTCAGAAGCAAAAGGAGGTAAATAACTTGAGCCTTTTTTCACACATTCTTTTTGTTTATTCGGTGCCTCTAGTAACACTATTCATCTTTTATCAATCCTAATTTAGGTGGCATCACATGTGTTAATGGGCATTACAAAAGCAACGTCAGTGTTGCCAACTATTCTTTCACCACTTGGGAAGGCCTGTGACGGTATGGACCTTACAGCGGTACATGATATATTGCTCAAAACAGGTTACAAAGATGATGAAGGTGCTGAAAATGAGGTAAAGTACAATTGTTTTCCCCCTAATTTATGATGCTTCTGATGGTGCATCATCAATTGTGTGATGAAGTTTGCTCAGTCATGAACTTGTGATCCACATGGCTTGTTTGTCACTTTGTTGTCCCTCTTGACTTTAATGTTAACTTGTTCCTGAATGGCCCATACTTGAATTTTTTTGGTCGTATAGTCTCCTGTTCCTTCCTCTGATGGTTTACATATGATAAGCTTTGAGGGCATTAGCATTTACAGTGTGAATATGTATCTAAGACGTCTTCTCTTGTCCATGGAGAGAAGTTGACTTGCATTCACTGATTCACCACAGTCTTGCTTGTTTATAGTTTAATAGAGCAAACTTTTTTGCACTGGATAACCAAGCATTTTATTGGTGTTCAATTTAGGAGGCTGTTTTGCTCATTAGAAGCTTTTTTATTCTGTGTGCAGAATATGAGATGTACTTTTGCCGCTTTTTTTTTTAAATTCCCACTTGCTCAAATATTCAGAAATTATGAAGTTTCATTCATTTGCTTTGTTAAAATAAGTTAGTTTTATTTGGTGCATGTTTATGCTGCTGTAAATACTGAAGTTATCCTTTCAAGAATGGACTCAGCAAGTGCAAGAGATGCTGAACACAAAGAAGTTTGGTGATATTGCATTTAGAGATAAGGATTTCAAGACTGCAATAGACTACTACTCCAAGGTATCATCACTTGGACTCTGTTTATTTTTAACTAGGCTATCCTAGTATCGCAATGTCCATATCTAGCCTAGTATCACAAGTTATTTTTAACTAAGCTATCCTAGTATCGCAAGTTATTTTGGAACTCCTGTTAAGCTGCCTCTAGTGCCTAGCTATTCATATGAACTGTACTTCCTTACTTCTGCACAATGTTGCCAAAGCATTCGTTATATTCATGATTTATAGTGAGCATTCTGAATCTGTATCTCCTGTCCTGTAGCATGACAAGCTCATTTCCCGTGATGCAGCTAGTTGGAATGATGTCGGTGCCTTCAGCTACAGTTTTTGCGAGGCGGAGTTTTTCCTACTTGATGAATGGGCAGTCGGAGCTTGCTCTCCGGGACGCAATGCAGGCCCAGGTCTGCATGCCCGAGTGGCCAACGTCATTCTACCTGCAAGCCCTCGCTCTCTCGAAGCTCGGCATGGAAACCGATGCACAGGACATGCTCAACGATGGAGCCACCTTTGAGGCCAAGAAGCAAAACAGCTGGCGTGGTTAGGGAACAAGTCCCGGCTTCCCCCAAACTTTTGCCTTTTACCAGCAAAGGTGCGATGATATGATGAGTGTTTCAGTTGGACGTCTGTTGCACTACTAGGAGTGGGATTGAAATGCGCTGTTTTATTGTGCAATCTCCGCCCAAATGTCGATAATGAGTGGCGTTGTTGTGACCTGGAGGATAAAAACAGAGGAACACGCACTTTGTTTCACGAGCGATGGCAGCAGGATCTGCTGCTGATCATTGCGTCGCAGTGCTCCTCTGGAGAGAAGATGATTGTAATTAAGGGGATGCTTTCTAACAGTTTCTCCTTTTCGTTTCCGTTGGAATCTTTGGGCCCCTGGACATGATAGTGTGAAGAAAGGCGTGTTCCTTGTGATTAGCTAGGGAGAATAAACGAGAGCCATCTAAATTCCATTCAATTCTACCATGTTTTTGATGTGCTGCCTGTTTCTTGAGCGGTCAAGCCGTTCCAGTTCGGTGGTAATTTGCATCATGTGGGGCTTGATAAATTGGTTCTCATCTACACTGTTGTACAGCGCACGTATGGTTGAGCTATTCGACCTGCACCTAAATCTCCAAGTGCCGTAGGAACTTGCTTTTTGGACCTTCAACTTTTGTTTTGTTGCTACTCGAAAGCGGTCACCGGAAATAATACTAGTTATTCCCAAAATTTTGCAATCATTTATGGCAAAGATTTGCGATGGTAACGCATAGCAACCCAAGATTTGAACTCTTGGACTTCTCAAAAGAGAAGTTTTGATCTCAGTAGGAACACCAAAACAAGAAAAATGCTCCATTTCTTTAAGGAAAAAGTAAAAAAAAAACTCATAGAAAAACTACATTTTGTCCTCACTTGCCCGGGAAAAGAACAAAAGTTGTCAGAAAAATAAAGTGAGTGAGACGCGTGGGGTCCGGTGAACTCTGCAAAAGACTGGCTGAATTTGAGACTCGTAACAGCAGAAAGGCCCAAGATGACAATAAAAGTGCGTAGAAAAAGAGACTGTGTGATTTGTTTGATACTCCTCCATCAGTGACTATATATTTTTAATTTTTAATATTCTTCAATGCAATACTTTACCATAGTTTTTTATGATAATATACTAGCAGAAATAATGAATGTATTTTCTAAGAAAAACCTAATGATAATATAATTTTTTCCTAAGGCAAATCTAATGATGTTATTTTCCCATAACAATCTATACACTCTTACAAATATTACCAGACAAATGTTGAAATGTTGATAGCACGGATCCTATAAGAATCTACATTTAGCGACGGAATGAGTACGTGCTTATTCGCATCCAAACAAGAAAGAATACAATTCAGAACAGACTGTTCTGCCGAAAGTGCAGCACAAGAAAGCGACTACTGTTTTCAAACCCTAAACTTTTGTACCATTTGGCTGCTTATCCCAGTTGGTCTACTCCATAGATACATAACGTACCTTTTAGCACCCTTATGCACCGACCATTGTGCCGGATGCGGGACTCGTATCTTATAGATCAACTATAATGAAATAGTAATTCACAATGTGGTTATTTGTTTTTGCAAAATTTTATAAAGTTCCAGGGACCTCTTATGTGTAGATACTCCGGTTCCAGCCTTGCCCTAAAAGCTTAAGTAGCTATAGGCCCAATGGGGCTCAAGACATGGATTTCATAATCGTGCGGTGTTGTCAGGGCACAAGCTGGTTTTACCAGGGCAGGACAAGACAACAATGGCAAGGATTGTACTTATGGCTTACTTGGAATGTAGCAGGGTACAAGTTTACAAGGATCTCGCAGAAAATAAGATCTTGCAGAAAATAATGTACGTACTCTAGAAACCGTACATAGATCCCCTTTTTCCACAGTCTGAAGTTTGATCCCCTCTGTGAATCATATAAAGGTAGAGCTTCATTGGTTACAGCCGGAGCTTTACACTGGTTCTGGACTTCTGGGGCTCGTTTGAGTCTTCGGCACGGCATGAAACACAGCCCGGAACGGGACGCGCCGCTCTCGGTGATGTCGTATGCGCTATGAATGTGAAACCTTCGCTTAAGCCCGCTGCCTTCGCGTCCATGCTGATGCCGACGCTCCTCGATCGCCAGCTGCAACTTGTCCGGTCTCCGCGTATGTCTTTTCCGCCTCCCGAGGGATCGCCGTCACCGTCGACATCTCTGCACGTCGATTTGAGCTGCGCCATCGATGTGTGTTTTGCATTTCCCTCGTATACGTGCGTAGCCTGATATGTGCATGTACCATGTTGAAGCAGTTGAGGGACTAATATCTCTAAGTGATTGGTTGGTTGTGGTAACGAACACGTCATTGTAATCTTGAGTTGTACTCTATCGGCTGATCTCGGATACTTAACGCCCCTGTTTTTTTTAACAGAAACGATAACAGTCTAGAAGTTCAGTTACGGATAGAAAAATTATTATGTCTGCTCATGAATATTTTAAAAGTTAGTTTGATTAAAATAAGATATAACGGTCAAATTTAACAACTTTAAGGGCGTCCAAACTCAAAATTACTTACACTCAAAATATCCAAAGAAATTTTCCACATGAACGCTTGAGTGCGGTCATAACCCTAACACAAAAAAGTTATAGCATTCTTTCTTCTTCTAATCTCTGTATTGGTGGAAAAGGAAGTAAGATTTAATACAACCAACCGTACTCAACAAGTCACGTGGGGAAATGCTACTTAAGTGCTTACAAGGATTTTCAAAAGATGATGATATATAGGTTTTTTTAAGTATTTATAGATGCAGTTTTATTTGTAAACATTTTTAAATATAAAAGAACAACAACTTCTTAAGGAATTGGGGTTTTAAAACTTGATTATTAAACTTCAACATTTCCAAATCATTTTTAAGTCTACTTATACTTCGCTGTTGGAATCACCCATTAAACACAGCTTCATATACCGGAAGCACGGTGCATTCAAGATACTAATGTGATTACTCCGATGAGTTGCTCAGTTTTACCCACAAGATTTCTTAACCCTCATGACTGAGTTAAGAAAACAAGATTGTTTCACTGCTCATCTCTTTATATAGGCTCTACCCGGTAGATTACCAAACAGACTTGGATAACCCAGTCCTAAGAGAAACCTACCATTGTTTCGTATGCTTATACCCCCTCCCATACCAAACTCTTCCTCCTTTACTCCTATAGAGGTTCAATCGATTTCCCCCATGTGACCAAGTTTGATAAGTCAAAACTTGTGATTGAACGATCACTATGTTCTTTGCTCAACATAAGGTTTTCCTTACATTCTCCGAGCTGTCTTTACTCAAATGTGAAATATTCTTCATGTCCAAAATCATAACCCGATGCTCAACGGAAGTACTACCCAACCATATCATGGTTTCCCATGATAATCTTTTTCCTAGAATCATTTTTGCAGTATTACCGGCAGAATGCTCCGTTGTTTAGTAGTAGAAAGCAGTTGAGTTCCTGATCTACGATGATCATTTAGGTAGTATTTATAATACTAAGTTTTGTCAAGGTGAATATGTCCATCAAATTAAACATGGCTTTTCAGGTGGGAGGACATAACTAAACATCATATCATTCTACATATTTATTGTACATGAAATAACAGTGCATAAACAAGATAATGAAAATACTAAAAAAATAAATAATTAAAGGAATATAGGTTCAACATGATCAACAACATGTGACTTGCCTCCTTATCCAAAGTTTCTGTAGTCTTCAGGTTGGACACTTGACTTCTTGAATTGGTCTCGTAGCTCTCTTGTTGACCAACTCGTGTGGTCCGAATACTAGCGTAGAAAATGAATGCAAATAAGTTCTTACTTTGCAAAAGGCAAGCTAGGAACAAAAGACAAATAAATAACTAAAAGATAGAAATAAAATAGGTTTAGGAGGTCAGGGTTTAAGTGGTGTGTGGTTTGGCTGAACAGGGTTGGAAATTGGCTAGGTGCGCTTGAGACGGTCAAGAAGTATATAGGTGTCATATGGGCTTCCGCGAATAGCTACGGTTATAGACGGTATTGGCTTTGGGATCAGAATATCATATGGGTGGTTTAGAGATCTATCGGAGTCTAGGATGGCGAGATAGAGTTGAGAATGGCGTAGACGGACTCAAGATGATCAAAATAGGTGTATATATGTTTTTAAGGTTTTGGGTGAATAATGACGGCTGACACAGCACCAAACACATGTTCGGAATGATATCTAGACTGGTTAGGGTTTTATCATAGTGTATTTTAGGCTAAGCAGAGTTGAAGGGAATTCACGGCTTAAAATGGTTTAGACAGGTTTATCTATAATTAATTGGTTTTGGTGAACGATAAGAGTTCGGACCGTATTAGGTTTAGGATTTGGAATGGTGTTTCAGTGGTTTGGGTTTTATCGGTGTTGGATATGGGAAATCAAAGCTAAGAATAGGGAAAACGGCTTGAAATAGACGGAATGGATATATTTTGTGTTTTGGGTAAAGATGAACAGTGACAAGTATTTTTACTATTAATTTCGGAATCGATTACTACAGTTACGGATTTTTACAATTTGCTAATGGGTTGGTGTGCTACAGTGTTGGATCCGAGTGAACAATAATGCACAGCGAAATTAGTCGGCCCGATCCATTAAAGAACCAGCCTTTTACTGTTCAGCCCAAAACCTAGACAGTGTTCATCTTCTTCTCCTTCTCATTGGTATTGTAGCAACCGTGAGCAGGGAAAGAAAGCGACATTGATTGGCAGTGCTATGGTGGGTTGCAACGACATCTGAGGCCATGGTTGGTTTTCTGCGGTCTAGGGGATTCCATTTTGATGGCGAAAGGGAATCAGGTGATTGTCGGCAGCAAGGTCTTTTTTCCTCGGGACTTTTGAATGGCACATGGGGTTTTGGCGGGTTGAGAGGACAATAGCATTAGCAATTGAGCATCTCTAGGGGTAGAGGAAGCTTAGGGAAGTGGCGGCTCGGGTTGGAAATCTCCAAGTTGGGTTGTCCACGGTGATGGTCTTTAGTCGGGCGGCAAACTTCGGTGATCGGGAAGAAGGGGGCTCGGGAAGCCATGGCAATGGTTCGGTGGTGTTCCTGGGAGCATAAGGGTACTACGAGCGAAAGCAATTGAAAAGTAATCGACTAGATAATAGGAATTGGAAATCGGCATACTTTGGGGTTTTCTAGTGATCGCCGGTGAAGCTCCGGTCGAGGGCTTAATTGGGGTGTGGGGGTGGCTCACTGGATGCCTATGCAATGTTTGGGTGGAGGTCTTGGACTTTTATAGCCATCCCATGGTGGTTCGGCACAGGGGCGGCTCTGGCAGTGAGGCAGCACGTGGCTAGGTCAGGAAGGTGTGGGAGGTTGCAGCGCAGCTGGCTAGGATGATCTTTGTGCTACCTTGGGCAGGGCGTTGTGGCGGTCAAAAGTTGAAGAGCATGTCAGGTCAGTTGTGAGGTAAGGCACGCAGAGAGAGCAGAGAGGACGACAAGGTGGTAGTGAGAGGCGGCTACAACACTTGTCTACGTGAGGGTTGTGTCAATTAAGGGGCAGGGGTACGACGGCTTGTGCTGGCAGCAGCTAGCTTTAAGGTGCAGGATTTGTATGGCGCACGACAATCAACCGAGAGAGAAAGAGAGAGAGAGAGAGAGAGCAGAGAGGGCGGGAAGAGCAAAGGCAGCGGTGGACTCTGTCAATGGCTTCGACGTGCGGCCATAGTATTTAAGGAAGCGTTAGGGCGGGAAAAACAAGGGAGTACGATCTCTGACCAATTTGCAGTGGCATGGCAGCAGGGAGAAGGACCGGGAAGGTGCGGCGACAGAAAAATTAGAACGATGGCCAAGTTGGTGGCAATTTTTTGGACCGTGAATAGCGCACGCGCGAATGGCTGAAGGGGGTGATTCGGTAGGGGAAACACAGCACGTATGGCTGGGATGGATGCGTGATTAAGCCAAGGATCAAATGAAATCGAAATCCAACAAAAATTCAAATCCTTTTTGAAATTTAGTTTCACTTTAGTTACTATTCATCATTCGAAACATGCGGTCTATATGGGTATTGATAAACATCACCCGATATTTTTTCCTAACTATCATCCAGATTTTTGACTGTTGGATTAGAGATCCAATGGCCATGAATTCCCTCCTAAAAAAATCCACCTCTCCAAAAAAGGGGCCATTGGATCTTTAATCCAACGGTCCCAAATTTGAATGATTGTTAGAAATAAAACATCCGGATGATACCTAGACACACCCGTCTATATAATAGAGATTTGTGCCAATGCTTTGGTTGCGCAATAGCCATCTACTTCTCAAACTAGTTGCTTTTATTTACATACCACAACACTATATGTTACGCTATGATACCTCTTCTTATACACAGCAGCTCCCGTATCGGATCAGAGTTTATGAGATACGGCATAAGAGTGCACGGTATTAAGAGGGAAGAAGATGAATCTAGTAGAGAACCAAAATAACGACATTGAAGCAACCACGACAAGAGAGTAAAGATTTGGCAAAGCCAACCGCAAATTTTTTAAGGCCTGGCTTAAGTGAGCTTAAGCTATTAGCTTCTAGCCTTTTCATTTTGTCCTTTTCTAGTTTTTTTTAGCTTTTTTTGTATTTTTCTTATTTTTTTATTTCTTTGTATTGTCTGTGATAACACAACTTTTTTTCATTTTTTAAATTAAATTATGCTGAAAAAGCTTCTGACAACTACAGTGCAAAAAAACCCCCCAAAAAATAGTGCAATTTAAGCTAGAAGTTTAAGCTTTAAGCTCACTTAGCACTACCTTAAACACAACATTAAAAGAATACAAGGGATTATCGCTCACTCACAACCCTCTTGAATGTTTTAGGACCCTCAAATTTTTGCCCTGTACAAGAATTTAATACTAAAGAATATCTTAGCCTCTAATCCTCTCATGCGTCCATTGCTTTGAATGAGTAAGCTTGACTGCTAGGTTGGTTCTATATGGTTACCCCTATGTTTTATATAGTCCTTCCTATCCCTTCTCTAATTTAAAGTAAGAATTCTAATCGAAATAGAAATAGGAGTAAATATTCATTTATAACTCTTTATAGCATATTTTTTAAAAATTTTAAAAATTAGATATGAGTCACCTTACCATGACGCTGAATATGCTTGCTTGGTTGGTTTCTTAGTTTGCAAGTACTACTAGTGATGAGGATGACAGGCCGGTGACAAGAACCTACAGGAAAACGGCTTCTCAAGACGACGATGGAGAAAATGCCTCAACATTGAATTGAACGGTGGCACCCTAAGATAGGCATCCCATTCACCTCGATCACCATCCACAGCGACTTAATCTCCACTCTTTATCTCTTGCCGACCATCTCCAACAATCCAAAAATGGTTGCCATCTACAATAGGGACACATCACACATGCACAAACTAAACGCGCCCCTGACATCACCTGTACTGTAGATCGTGTGCTGATCTTCAGTACTTGTATATGCATCTGACAGAAAGCAGAGTTAATTTGATTCACCAGGCCTGCCTGATCTATTATATATATATGTCATTCGATCGAGGTAAACGTATAGTGGACCTCATCCATTCGTTCTCTAATCATTTCTTCAGATGATCAGTTTCGTTCTCTAACCGTTTCTTCAGATGATCAGTTTCTCTGAATTTTGCACAATTGCATTGAAACGAATGAATGAAAGGCGAGTTTTGTCGCTCTAGTAAAATAATTGGCAAGCAAGCAAACTCCCAAAAATGACCTTGTTAATAGCGATTCCTTTCCTGATTGGCCCTTTTGAAGCTTTGAATCTCCTTTCGATGGTATCTTGGGCGAGAAGCAAATTAGTGCCTAGTCATGCTATGCGCACAAACATTTATTTTGCATTTTTTTTGTACTTTCAGGAGGATTCCAGAAGGACAGGAAAGGTATATCTTGTACATGTTTTGTGCTCCGTTCCATTATGGCGATTCTTTTTCCTGTAATTAGCTTTGTTTGTGCTAATTGATCGTTGACATATGTTTAGCATATAGGAGAAGGTTCTCTTCTCTCTGTTGTGCTTGCTTTTCTTATTATATTACATTATTTAGCCAGACCTCTGAATTATTCTAGCCCTAGCTATATTATTCTTCTGTTACATTAATTAGTGTCTTTTTGCCAATGAAGTTTAATTACTTAATAATTATGTGGCACTCACCTATCCCAAGGAGCAGGAAGGAAGCTACCTCAGAGAAAACATGCATTATCCAAGTAACACTTCAGGTGGAAGCAAGCCACCTAAAGTGCACCAGTGGTGCAGTCTTCAGACTAGAAGAAGCTACGTACACTCTCTCTTTGTGTACTTAATAATTAGCAGCAGAATCGAATTATTCTGAGATTAATTAAAGGTACTATTTAGTCTGTAACTCTGTATGCATGGATATATCTATATCCACATTACTCAGAGATTGAGAATGCTCTTAGTTACATTTATGCATGAGAAGCCACTAATTTGACTTTCAGTACTGGTTTGTTGCATGGTTGCACCCCAGTAGGTGAAGTTGAGCATGCAGCTTAATTACAACCCTACCGTACTTAAGAGTCTTAGACCACCGTTGGATGCAAACAAGAGATTCTTGGGTGCAACAGTGAAAGTCATTGCAGCCAAGATAAGATGATTCATATGTCTATGTCATCTGTCTCTTGACATCTAATCATGCATGAGCACCACCTCAGTCGTCAGTGCTAGCTTTGCTTGGACTAGGCACCTTTAGTTAGTACTAATTGTACTTGGAATTCCAATGCTGATGTTCTGCCTGATAAAGTTTAAACTGAATTTACAGTACATAATCTGGCAAATCATGATAAGAAAAAGAAAAGTAGGGGTTCATACTTGACAGATTAAGTTGGAACTCCTGTGCTGATGTTGTGTGAGATCATAGCTGCCAACTAACTTTAAACCGAATTAACAATGGCTGGATAATTAAGATCATCAGGGGAGGAAAGAAGTGGGGGTTTCCTGGGGATCAAAAGGGGCCAACCTTAGTGCCATGCTGATGCAGCTCTGATGGTGCAGCTGCATTGCCCAGCCTCTGAAAGTGATCCTTGGTCGTGCAACCCAGCCTACTCAAGTCAAGCAGTAACTAGCTAGGCCCTACTATGAATAAAGCAATTCTAGTCTTCGGATGGCACCATATGTGTTCATATCTGAAAATGGCCAGGTTAAAGCTAGCTCGCTTGCTTCATCTGTCCTTAAAACATTTCTGGCCTTGACAGGGCAACTGGTAGCTAATTTCCTAGTCCTAGATATTAAACTAATGATCAAAAGCTAATCAAAGCCCGTTCCTTTACTTGTGAGCGTGTCATGCATGCATGTATTCAGTGCAGACTACAAAGGCAACGATTGTTTCTTTGTGCATGACGTGTCTCTTTGGACATATAGTTATGAACATCTGACTTCAGGGAGCCGGCTGGACTTACTAAGAACTTAGTTTGTTCTTTGGCTACACAGTTCAGTTACTGTACACAACACGGTTACTTGGAATACTAATGTCTGCAGTGTAGTGTGTTTAAACCTATAGGCTATAGTCATAGGCTAATTAACCATGAAGGTTGTTTTTTAATTTCATGTTTGAACCTCCAACTGAAGTTAAGCACTAGCATTTCGTCAAGGAAGAGTTGCAAGTAAATTGTTGAGCACCAACTCCTATCCTGAGTGACAAAGTAGTGATAAGATGGAGACTGTTCTGACTGAAGCACTCAAGTCCTTGGGAGATTTGGTGTTTGGTGGGGAATGGCAGCTGACAAGTACATTTGTCCCCATTGTGGGGCAGAGCTGCTAGCTCATGTTGTGAGCCAATGACAAGGAAAAAATGTGCTCTTAAAGTGCAAGCTAGCTAGGAAGAAAAGAATACAAAGCTAGTGCAGCACTCTAGCTTGATGTCACCAGAGAGTTTCAGCTCTAGCATGGACTGAATGATGCTTGTTGTCTAAGATTAGTCTCTCTTAATTATATATTGCTTGTTGTATTATATATCTGATAAACTTGAAGTGCATGCTTAAATCCTTGCTTAAACTGGACTTGATCAAATCTAGTGGGTAAAGAGCTTACTAAATTACGATGGTGCTCAAATCATTCTATTATATTTAGTGTAAACCCTGAAATTCTCATCTTATGTGTGCACTGTTGTGTTATTTTTGAGTTCAGGAAGGCTGTCGGTACAAGAACAAGGTTCAACTTTCAGGTCAACAGGACTGAAGTAGCTTTATACGCCTCAAAGCTGTTTGAAAGGTGGCGTATGGCTGCACTTGCATCATATCTAATGTACATATACAATTCAACTTATTATATATCTGTGGACTTGTAAGCACATATAGTTAGGTGGCTACCGGTTTCAGAATCCGTCTGACTAGGATTCACATGTATTTTCATCCTGATAGGCGCAACTGCTTGTCATGTATGACGACTATGAGCACTTTTTATGTTTTTTCTCCAAATTAAAGGCGCATTATCAAGGGCAGCTGTATTCCAGGCATGTCACTGTACCTACCTCCGTTTTTAGATATTTTGTCTACAGAAGAAGTGTTAGATCATGTGGATAGGTCATGCATACAGTGAGGATGAGTAATTGACATTTGGATTGCATTGAAATTTACGTTTGTGAAAATTTTGGATGGTGCTCTTTTGCAAAATTGGAACCAGCAGATGTCGACCATGGCAAGTCAATCACTGAAGATCGACAACAGCAAGTCAAGCATGGCAGAACGACCACGGCATATCGACCACGACAAAACGACCACAGCATGTTGACCATGGCAGAACAATCCAAGGCTGAACGACCATGCACAATCAGAGTTACAGTGAACCAGTTGGAGCTACAGTGAACCAATCATTGGTCGTAGCTTTAATACCTGGTCTGTGGTCTTTGCTATAGTAACCGATAGATAGCTCCAGTACCTAGTCGGTACTTGGTGATCGGTAATCAGTGCTACAGTACAGTGCCTGGTCAGAGATCGATAGCTGTAGACTTTATGATCGGTAGTTATAGACTTCGCGACCTGTTTTCGTAGTCGTAGGCTTCGCGATCTATTGTCATTGACTTTGTGATCGGTATTCGTAGGCTTTGCAATCGGTTGCCGTACGCTTCACAATCGGTACTTATAGGCTTCGAGTGCTTCAATTCTTATGATCTTCGAGTACCTTGAGTGCTCATGTGTGTTGGGCCAGCGATCTGACCGGCTTGAGTATGGTGGTCTGACCGGTTTTGCTGAGTGGTCTGAGATTGATTTCTGGAGAACATAGATATTGAGGTCATGGATGATTTGATTTGTGTCTATAGATGGATAAGAGTGTGTTATGTATGTGTGGACTGATGTCGGTCAAGTTGGGAAGAACTTGTGCTGGGAAAAACATTCTTTGCTCTTTGTATGTGCAGGTTGGGTGTGAAAACGGTCATGGTCGGTGATGAGGAGGACCGGGACAGGAGAGGAAATCTGAGGTCCACATGGTTGAGAATGTCACAAGGTGGTCAGGCTCACGCTGGAGAACGTGGATATCAAAGATGGATAATACATGGAGAAGCTACGGGAGGTACGGTCCTAGAGGCTTCGACACATGAGGATAATACGTGGAGAAGTGACGGGAGGTGTGGTCTTGGAGGTTTTGACACGTGTTGAGTTGAAAGAGTTATAGAAGGAGTCCATAAAGATTTAGAGATTATGGAAAATCCATGTTTGGAAGGTTTTCGGGTCCCTTACTTTTTCGAAACGGATGGAGTTTGGTGTCCATAACTTGAAAAGTTTAGATATTATGAAAAAAATCCATGTTTGGAAGAGTTTCAGGTCCCTTGATTTTCAGAACAGATAGATTTTGATGTCTGTATTTGATGAGGACACGCTTTATGGTGTTAGCCTATAAAAATAGGGAGAGGCTAAGGGTTGACGCAAGGTTTTAGGTGGAGTAGATTGAGGAGGTTTTAATTTTGGCTAGGCTTTTAGGGGTGCTTGTGAAGGCATTTTGTAAATCCACAAAAATCCAGTAATAAGCATCATCTTGAATCAATCTGGTTCTTGATCTGCTTGAAAAGTTGCTGGTGATTGCAGTTGGATTGAAGCTTATGACGATGTGCAAAGGTGTCGAATCGCTGCCAGGGAAACAGAGGAAATACGAATACTTGAAGACGCAGTTGAGCACTGAGCAGTCAAAACCTTTACCGAGCACTAAGAGATTTCAAAAAGCAGTGGTAATCATTCACCCCCTTTGATTGCGATATTCGATCCTACAATAAGCATTTCATGCTGCATGCAGTTGTACGGATAAATAAGAGGTTCTAAATTCCAAAGAAAGAGCAAATTCTTGATGATTAGGTCAATTGCCCTGATGCGGTTTGCACTCACAACTTGTTCCCCTCCATGAACTTTCAGATACTTCAGTACAAAAAAAATCGTTTTTCAAGTAACTCACATTATTGCGCCAACACTTGTGATGCACGTACGTTGAAGTATATTGGGTACCTTTCTTCATTAGCATAGTTTTTTGGGTGAATTAATTGACGCATACAACTCAATATGGTATCAGAGCCTAGAGGTCATGAGTTCAAGACCTAGCTAACATGGTTTTTTTAAAAAAATTGCGCCCCCACTTCTAGTCCTGATTTTAGGCCAGGAGGAGCCTAGTCATGAGCATACGTGTGCATGAGAGGAGTGTAGTCCAAAGCAGTCTAGATGTGAGTGTGAGAGGAGTGTAAAAATTTGTAGCCTAGACGTGAGCGTGAGAGGAGTGCAAAAATTTGCGGCCTACTTCTAGTCTAATGCCTAGACATGAGCGTGAGGCTAGCGTGAGCGTGAGAGGGAGTGTTAAAGTATATTGCCCACCTTTCCACACCTAGACATGAGTGTGATGGGGGTGTTAAAGTATATTGACATGAGCGCGAGGCATGCGCGTGAGGGGGAGTGTTAAAGTATATTGCCCATTCCACACCTAAACATGAGCACGAGGTGGAGACATGAGCGTGAGGAGGAGTGTTTAAGTATATTGACATGAGCGTGAGGGGACACCTCGACATGAGCGTAAGGGGTGAGAGAGTGTTAAGTATATTGCCCACCTTTCCACACCTAGACATGATCGTGTGGGGGAGTGTTTAAGTATATTGACATGAGTGTGAGGGGGAGTGTTAAAGTATATTGCTCACCTTCTCACACCTAGACATGAGCGTGAGGGGGAGTGTTAAAGCATATTGACATGAGTGTGAGCGTGAGGGGACACCTAAACGTGAGTGTGAGGGGTGAGAGTTGAGGCCCACTTCAGCCTAGATGTGAGCGTGATGGGGAGTGTTAAAGTATATTGACATGAGTGTGAGGGGGTGAGAGGAGTGTAAAAATTTGTGGCCCACTTATAGTCCAAAGCCTAGGTGTGAGCATGAGAAAGAGTGTTAAAGTATATTAACATGAGTGTGAGGGGGTGAGAGGAGTGTAAAAATTTGTGGCCCACTTATAGTCCAAAGCCTAGGTGTGAGCATGAGAAAGAGTGTTAACGTATATTGCCTACCTTTCCACACCTAGACATGAGCGTGAGGGGAGTGTTTGATGTGAGTATGAGGGGGAGTGTTGAAGTATATTGCCCACCTTTCCACACCTAGACACGAGCGTGAGGGGGAGTGTTGAAGTATATTGCCCATGTTTTCTCATTAGTTTCAATTTATGTTTTTGTGTAAACTGGTTGGTGCATATAATCCAATAACATATAGTCACCTTTAGCCCTAGAGAAGCTTAATTTCCCTTCTACTTCATATTTTAGGCTAGGAGGAGCCTAGACGTGAGGGTGAGGGGAATGTTAAATTATATTGTCCACCTTTCCACACCTAGACATGAGCATGATGGGGTGTGTTTGATGTAATCGTGAGGGGAAGTGTGAAGTATATTGCCCATCTTTTCACACCTAGACATGAACATGAGGAGAAGTGTTGAAATATATTGTCCACTTTTTCTCATCAGCTTAGTTTAAGTTTTTTGTGTAAACTAGTTGGTGCATATAACTCAATAAGTGTAATAGCCCAGTTGTTTATTTCAAAAATTATTAGTGAAAAATTTAATTTAAAAATCAGTGTTATTTGGTTGCCTAAAGTTTGAATTTTATTTGTCCTTTTTAGCTTTTAAAAAAGGCTTATTTTTGAAAACTAATTTAAGTAAAACATAAAAATAATATTAAATAAATGATATTCTGAATTTCTATAAAAATCCTAATTCAAACTAATGATGTGAACTCATTTGGCTTTTATCTGAATTTTCTATGATTTTCTAGAGCTAAAAACCAAATTTTCAAAATTTAAAAGTATTTTTAGTATAAAATTAATTTTCCTAAGTCCAAAATATATTCAGGAATTTATATGAATTTTTCTAAACTTTTTGGATTGCATTTGCTATTTTTAGGCCTTACTTAATATCCTCTGGCAGTTCTGAAAATCAAAAGATTTAGATATCCTCCCTTGTTCTGGGGCCGACACATGGCCAGCACCGATCTTGTTCGCTCCGCCACACGTCATATTCTCCTTCTTCCTACGCATCTTTGCTCTCTCTCTCCTCCTATCGACGCTTTTCCTCCTTTCTCTCCGACCTCGGGCCCCACCGCTTAGCCTCCCCTTCCTTCTTCTTTGTCCTCTTCTTCCTCCACGCCCTTTCTCTCTCTGTACCGCTCCGCTATTTCCTTCCCTTGTCGAGATTCCCTTCCCCTTTCCCATGTGACCCACGCCCATCTTTCCCCTTCTCCACATCAACCTCCACAATCCCCACGCTTTAATTCTCTCTCTCGCGCGCCGCACCTTATCTCCTCCGTAATCGCCGCCGCCTATGATCTTCGATGACAAATTGGGGAGCCATGCCCTTCAAGACACTATAAATACCCCTCCCTTGATCACCGCACCTCCTCACACCGCCTCACCCCCGCCTTCTTTCTCTCGCTAGCCAGTTGCTGCGCATTATGCTCACCTCCTCCCGAGCTCCTCCCCGCTGCTCTTGGCCTCCTCTTGGTTCACCAATGCTGCCAAGAGGTCAACCACCCCAGCGCCATCCTCACTGATCACTCCGTCGTTCAAGTCCACCGCCAGAGCCGTCCCCTCACTGGAGCATACCGCCACCGCCATTTTCTGTCTGTCACCGACCACTCTCTGGTCATCCCTGGTAAACCCCGTGCCCACCAATGTATCGCTCATGTTCTCCTCTTCTGTTTGGGCACCTTGCTGCTCATCATCGACCACTAGAGCGTCGACGACCGCCACCCTGAGTCGTCGCCATTGCAGTCTTCTTCGACTGCTACTGCACTCTCCTCATGACCGCTCTAAGCCTCCGACCACTCTTATCCTTCAACCGAATATTGTAGCTTTCGACCAACTATTGTACCCTTCAACCACATAGAGTCTTTCGATCGACTACTGTATTGTTCAACCACATAGAGCCTTTCAACCAGTTTCTGTTGCTCTTGAGCACACATAGTCTTCGATCGATTACTGTAGCTTTCGATCACACATAGCTTTCGACCGGTTACTGTAGCTTTGACCACTGTAGCCCACGACCATGTCATCCCATGACCACGGCAAAACATGACCGCAGCCACTTTCGACTACTGTAGTAATATTTATTGTATAATTTTTTGGAAATTTTATGTGATCTGAATTTAACATGGTTATTCAGATTAATTTAATTATGAATTTATGGGTAAATTTATCCGAATAAACATGGCAAATTCGGATCACACAAAATTTATAAAAAATTATACAATAACTATGACTATATTGGAAGGCTTCACATAAAATTTTATAATTTTTGGAGTTCGTTTGCTATATATAAAAACTTGTATAAATATTAAAATTTTATAAATTTTTGAGCCACATTCACAACGGATAAAATATCTAAAAATTACACTGTGAGGTACGTTGTGTTAAGAGATTGTACTTAAATATTAGTAATTTTTTGAGGTCATTTGTTATATTTAAAAATTCAAATAATTACTAAATATAAAAAATTAGGGTAGGTAATTAAGCTGGCTTAATCACCTGCCGCCCCCACCGGGCGGTAGGGTGCCTGCCGTCCCCCACCAGGCGGTAGCTTGCCTGTCGTCTGCTGGCGGGGCATGCGTCTGCCGCTAGCGACCTCGCCACATGTCGCATCGCCGGCGCCGCCGCCACCCACCGAACAGTATAAGTGTTATTTTTGTAAATACGATACACATACAATTAGTTTTATAAATACTATGTGTAACAGTGTGAAATCCGGCTTTATCTCTATGTGTTGTGTGCTCGGTATGCCATTGGAATTCTATATTCGTATATAGCGAAGTACTCGTGTAAATCGCACGTGCACGCATGAGTGTTCTCGTAGAAACGGAATTCATCTTGTCCAAGTGTAAAGGTGTAAGTCGGCTGAAATTGAATTCTGGTAGTGCAAAGGTATAAGTCGGCTGAAAATTAGGTTGTGCTTGTTTGAGCTTAAATTTTTAGCTCTTCAATTTTGTTTTTTCTGACCTTTTGATTTTTTTTAGGGTTTTTTGTATTTTTTTCTCTTAATCCTTTGTATTGTCTGTCAGATAAAATCTCTTTTTATTTTTAAAAAATAAATTACGCTGAAAAATCTACCAATATATAAAGAAAAACTACAATAACACTGAAAAAGCTAGAAGCCTGAGTTTTAAAAGTCCAAATGAAACACCCACTAATCTATCATATGTGTAACGTAAGTATGAACGTGAGCTGTAAAACAAAGTAAAATTGGTCACGAAACACCAGTACGTGGCCATTGAGTTAACTAAGCCAACGGGCCTACGTGATGCAGAATAAATTCATAGATAAATAAAAGTGTATATGAAAACATTTTTTTCACTTTTATGGCGGCTGCTGCCATCTGCACCGTGCGAGGCCTGAGAGCCATTCCATTCCCTGAATGGTAACACACCAAATGGCAATACCAAGATCAGAGAAGGAGAATTCCCCATATCACGATGCTTGTACACCCCCATGCATATCACGATGCTTGTGCACCATGTCTTCCTTTAGCATTGTCTCTTAATCCATTAAGATTAGTTGCTTAATTACGGGGTTAGGCCAAAGGCACAGATGAGAGCGTTGGTTTGGTTAAACCCATTGGCGGGAAGCAGTAGTTGGCTTGTTTTGAGGGTTAGCTGGTCTTAGTTTAGAGCAGTAAAGTGTGAACAGTTCGCGCGGCTCTTGGCGGCTGCTTGGAGGCGCGACAAACTCCAAACGGACTCTTCGAATTGCTTCGCGCGTACGACCACGCCTTGGCAGGCTAGGCTGCCTTTTCCCTCTCTATATAACCCCTTGCACCTTGCTGTTTCTCACACCTCTTCTCACCTCCACAATTCAGAGCACACACACTGTCCTCTTCCTCGATCTCTTTCTTCCTCTTCCTTCCCTAGCTAGCCATAGCAAACCAACCATCATCGGTAGAGCATCAACAAGTCTGGGTTCTTTAGCTCTTGTAGCCTTTGCTTCTGGTTGATTCGACGCTTAGGATTCCCGCAAGTATAATGATCGTGAACTCCGGCAGCTGGTACATCGTATTCGTCAGCACCTGCCCGCTGGATTTCGACAAGCTCAAGAGCTTCTACTTCTGGATCTTCCAGATCTTCAATAGATGCTGCCTCTGCACCCGACTCCTAGCTTGATCGCCACCTGATCCTACTGCCTATATATATATATATATGTGATATACGTCAATCTGCCAGAAATATTTATCTGGCAGTTGACATTGCAACTAGTTATAGTCCCTGTTTCTTCTTTTGCTTTGCTATCCTTAGGTTTGCGCTTGCCGAAGATATTTGAATAGGTTGCAAGTGTGTACTTATATACGAAGTGATTAATGGGAACTATGACTCTGCCACCCGGGTTCCGGTTCCACCCCACCGACGATGAATTGGTCCAGTACTACCTGAAGAGGAAAGTGGACAACCTCAAGATCGAGCTTGAGGTCATCCCTGTCATTGATCTGTACAAGTTCGAGCCATGGGAGTTACCAGGTATATACATGGCTCCATGAAACATGCCACCATTTTGTCATCCATTATATTCTGTGGATTGTGGTAGCCAACTGACAGTAGTTAGTGAAACGGTCTGTTGTTTCAGAGTTGAATTTTTGCAATGTCAGCATGGTGAACTTTGCCTGAAAACTTCAGCAATGATAAATAGGCGAACCCTTTGACTCACTAGCCTTTTTTCCCCCGAAAGGGAAAAATAAAGTAGCGGAAACCAGAAAGAAATATGCTTGGTAGATTTGTCGTTTTCATTGCTTGCTAGCTAGATAAAAAGGGGCTTTTATTTTTCTCCCTAGGCCGGTTGCAGATAAGTCCTTTTTATCACCTCTTCAAAAGAATCTTGTTCTCCAGAAGAGAAAAAGCATGCCATCATCTCATTCCATCTGCAACCTCAAAGCGAAACTTTTGGTATATTCTCTACAATTAACTAATTAATTAGTGCACAATTAACTTTGGCATGCATACACAAACTTTTCTGTATGCAATTATTGAGCTGTACTAGTAGTTTGTTTGTTGCTGGAACTGAAGAAGTCATGTAGTACTGACCGATGTGAAAATAACTCTGTTTCTTCAGAGAAGTCGTTCTTGCCGAAGAGGGACCTGGAGTGGTTCTTCTTCTGCCCGCGCGACCGCAAGTACCCGAACGGGTCGCGGACGAACCGCGCGACGACCACGGGGTACTGGAAGGCCACCGGCAAGGACCGCAAGATCGCGTGCGAGGGGGGCAGCGTCTACGGGCTGAGGAAGACGCTCGTCTTCTACAAGGGCAGGGCGCCCGGCGGCGAGCGCACCGACTGGGTCATGCACGAGTACCGCCTCTGCCAGGAACTCGTCCACGGCTCATCAAACTTCATCGTAAGACACCAGCAGTTTCACACTCTTGTGTTGAAGCCTGAATTTAATTGCAATTACTGAACGGCTTCTGCTGCTGCAGGGAGCTTACGCATTGTGCCGCGTGATCAAGAGGCACGAGGCCGGGCTGCAGGGCGAGCCGGCGAAGGCGAAAGGGATCAGCGGCGGCCATCAGTTGTCGTCAGGAGGGCAGATGAGCAAAGTGTCGAGCAGCTCGTCTCTCGTCACCACCGATCATCAGTTCAGCAGGAGCAGCGCGCCATTCACACCCACCAATTCTAGCCCACCTCTAGATATCATCAGCCCTGAGACCTGCAACCTCTTCCAGGTTCAGGTAAGAAGCCATTCGTGCAATGCTGACATGCAAGCATCTCTACACTGTCATTTTCCTGTCAGTGTCTGAAGGTATCAGTGTTTGTTTCTGCAGAATTCTCTTCCGTATGGAGGGGAGGTGTGCGATGTGACGGCTACCAATGGCAATGGGATACCGAGTTCGATGCACTCGCCTCTCTGCCTGCCAATGTGCACGCCGCAGGACGCATTTTTCATCGGCGGCGGCGACTTCCCGGCGAGCGAGTGGCACTCGCACATGCCTTTCTTCGACGACATGGACAGCATCTCGGAGCACGAGCTCAAATGGGACAACCTGACCTGCGCAAACACCTTCTCCGCTACCGGTATGGTGCTCGCTCTTCTTCTATAACTTGATTCTTCGATATATTCTCTGTCCTGTTGTGTTCATTCATCAGTATGAATTCTGAACATTTTGCAGGTGCGGAGCTTTGGAGTCCACCGAATGCCACTTCGCTGCTTTGTAGGCAGGCGAGCCACGGGGACGATCTGACGGCGTGGGTCTCGTCGGATGAAAATATGGTGTTCTGATCTGAAGAACACAAAGATCACATGTCACCTGATTTGCTTACTTATGCAACATCGTACATGTGTAACTGAAGAAATAATTTTAGTAGCTTGCTCTCAGAAATGGCGGTATATTTTTAGACATGGTATGAGGGCGTATATATATGTGCATCTTTAGGTGTATGGTTACAGATTATTGTCTTCTACTCTTCTCTGTAGCAAGGTTGGGTCGGGTTGTGTTGTCCTATGAAGAGTACTGTAATGTATTTCTGCCATTCTGTGTACAAGCTAAAGCTGCCTAGTACTACTGCAAGTGCAGTGCGTTGTATTCTTATTGATTTCATGGGATGTGTTATAAATTCCCATTTGCTATGTGTATCTCTCCAGCTGCGTGCATGCTTTTTTTGATGTGTGTACTTGCGAAGTAGTGCTCTTGTTCTTGCCTTCGTCATCCTGCTGTCTGGGCAGTTTAGCCGATTACCATTGGGATGTATCAGCACTTCAGCTGTTCAGCAGTCAGCACCATGGATAAATTTGGGCTGAAAATTTCCAACTTGCATTGAAAATGTCCCGACAGCGGCAAATATGCAATAATTCCAATCTAAAAACACGATTACAGTGTATGAAGAGTTTGCTGCAAAGTACTGAAAAAAAATAATGGAACCATCAAGACATGGTTTATAGATACTAGTACCCATTTTTTGGGGGGCTACGCGTCGTACCAGAAAGATGAAAGCATCTTTGGAGGGCAAACAAAGGATGGCTTAGCAACCAAGGACGGACAATGCATCTGATGAAAAACAAGTTAATAATGGTAACAAGAATTGCATCTGATGATATCTGAGCAGAGCTGCAGCCGCAAGCTGTCCCTTACCGAGGCGCCACGAAAGTGCAGTGAGCAACGGAAGAAGAAAAGGAAAGGAAAAGGAAAGCGGCAGCCATTGTTAACAGGAAGCATATATACCGTGCTAGAATCGAAGAAAAAATTGGCCACCGTCCAAGAATCATCGATCTCTAGTGGGAAAAGGAGAGGACGGCGCGCTGCCATCAGCTATTTTTGATAGAATTTTAAATCACAGAGTGCGTTTGCCTCTATCCCTTTCTTGTGCACCTTTTTTCCCAGAGCGTGCTTGATATTTTTGTCCTTGCCTGGATCATCAGATTGGAATGGTTTGCCTGCGGGGGGGAGAAATTCCATTCAGGTCTCCGTCGCCAACACGTACTCTGCAGGCGACCTTCCTGTTCCTCTTTTTCTTGGCCTACAGTGTGTCATGTTGAAGAAAACGGGGCGTGGTCGCGATCTACAATCTAGCTGTAGTTGTGTATCGACAGATTCCTGATTCCTGAACATTGAACGCGTACTACTTGGCTTTGGCTTGTTCTCCCATTCCGTGTAAACCCACACGGAAGGCGGAAATCCGTGCACGGATCCCTTCGATACACCGTCAGCGTAAACAAGGAACAAACACGTAATCCCCTTAACTGAAGGCGTAAAATCTAAGTTTTTTTTTCTTTTGGGAGGAATCCAAACTCACAATGGGCCTCTCGGAAGCTGAAGTCATGTTCACTTTAGCTTCTATAAACCATTTTTCTATGATAAATAATTTTTCTAAATATGTTTTTAAGGTAATATATACTAATATATTATAGCACGAGATGCATACATGATCAGTCAGTTCTGATGTACGCTAGTTTTTTGTGTTTTTGTCGGTGTTGCTGCTCTCCAGAAGTGGGTGGCGTACATGAAGCAAAGGAGCTGCTTGTGCGTCGCCGTTAATTCACACAGCAGGGAAAGCATCAAGGAGGTAGTTAGAACTGTGTTAATGTTTATTTCTAGCGTAGATTCTTTGTAAGTACGTAGATTTACCAATCGAATAGGTGATTATGTGAATTGCTATGGGACGTATTAGTGTCTGATTGGAGTTCATTTCAACCTTAACGTAGCTGTTGAACGTTGTGCGGGCGAGGATCAGGGAGATCAGGCTTGGCGAGAGCCATTGCACCGGATCAGGGTAATTTGATTTCATAGCTTGTTGTTGAGTACAGTAGAATGAGGGAAATAAAAGAAAAGCTGCAGTTTTTTCCAGAGCATGTTCAGTGCCATAGTAACACAAATTTGTTTATAGGGTCTCTACCTTGTGTATATTGTAACAGAAATTAACTAGCTGAATCTTTTGGAGGACTCTAAATTCAACAATGGAGCACATTGCACGCAGCATATAAGTTTGTTTTGTTCGCATTGTCTGAAGTTTTAAAAAAGACAATAAAACTCAAGAATGTTGATTGTAGAAATAGCAGCAGTGTCTGTCTTTTGCAGCTTCCAGCGTGTGCTAGAAATCACTATCATCACCATGTGTTGGCTCAGTGACTGACTATCTGAGTATAAAGTGCCATTTAAATCTTAGTAAGATATAGACCTACTGTTTCACAGGTTGCTAGTCATCCAAATATATATGTACTAGACACTCCCGGTGTTCTATCTCCTAGATTTGCCGATGATGATTCCGGTTCCCGACTTGCTTTGACAGGTACCAACTACTAGGAAGTTTATGGCTTCTCTCGTGAATATAATTGTTATGATGTTCTCTGATGCATACGCACTCTATTACTGGAGCAATCAAGTATTCCTTGTTACAGGAGTATGAGATTGCCCAATTCCTTCTTGCAGTTTTGAACTCAACGGAGGAATATGAGGAGTGGGAGAACTTGAATCAACTGGGAGATAATTCTTGTTATCACCATAATAAAAGGCAATATGCTTCAGATCATACCCAGGTAAATGTTGGCAAGGAGTGCCATAATTTCAGCCTAATATCAATCTCATGCAATTTGTCACTATCATTTTAAGATCATCTATTTTTTGGTATCGTGTGGATGCAACAGGAACTGCCGTGTTGTATGTGTGCAGGATTTTGTTAAGGCTGTTTGCGAAGTGCTTTTTGGGACTATGTCGTCTTTTAAGGGGGATTTAGGAAAGGAGAATGAGTTAAGAAGATTGATAGAATGCCAGTTTATATCCTTGCAGGAGGCTTCCAGGGTTTCTGCTGAATCAAGTGAGGATATGTGCAAACGTGTTGCTTTGAAATTACTCAATCTCTATCGGACTGGAAGGCTTGGCCATTATACCTTAGACCATATTCCATATGATAGGCAGGAAGTTGCTTCATAATCATGCAATCCGTAGTGCATGTCAGTCGTCAGAGATGGATATATTCAGATAAAAATAAACCACTTATGGAATTCAAAAAAAAAAAGGTGACTACTATTCGCATGACAGATTTAACATCATCCAACTCTGATAAATGGGACGTCTGCGCATAATTCAGTGGTACGTGGGTAATATTGAATTATGCTGGAAGTGTCATTCTAACAACAGTTATTGGGAGTCCACAGTTCATGTTTCCCTAACCCAAAAACAAATACGCATCCTTTTTCATAATGATTGGTACCCTTCTGCTTTGATCTATTAGTGAGTACTTACTCAGCTGCAGTAGAAACTGTGCGGATGTCTAATGGCACACCATTTGTGTTTCTCATCTTCTCCTTGCAAGTGAGATCAATGGTCAGATGGTGATGCCCAGTGAACTCTCTAAAATTTGCTGCCCTCTTCAGTTCCTTCACTTCCTCGATACAAGCTCCGGTCGCACTACCATTTCTACCAATAATGAAGCAAAAGCAGCAAATGGAAGTGCTTCAGAAATCTCAAGGCTTGTCGTGGCTATCTTACTCAGGGTCGGCCTTCCTTTCTAACAGTGACTAGTCTTGTGCCAAACCCAGCCAATAGCTTTACCAAAGCTTGACAAATCCATTTGGCTCCAAGCCAAACAACATATAACAATTACACCAAAGTTTGGCAATCAATTTTGGCTCCAAACCGAACACTTGAATTTTGCCAAAATTTTGGCAACGCCTGAGAGTTGGTAACACTAAATTTTGATAAGGTTTCTATGGGCTAGCATCCAAACAGCCCATTATCTTAGGTAGAGACGGTTTTTGTTTCTTGGGTGTAGCTTGCGTGCATGTGTTATGTTATTGCACGGATACGGTCGTCCAACTCGTGCAGGCTGAGAGGATATGCTCTCTCTCTCTCTCTCTCTCTCTCTCTCTCTCTCTCTCTCTCTCTCTCTCTCTCTCTCTCTCTCTTTTCGCGAGGAAGAGTTAATTGAATTCATCGCTGTGTTAGTTTGATTAATCCAAGAAAGCATCGTTACTTCACTTTAGGGATGACTATCTTGAAAATCCAATGTGCCTTCGCCCCCCGTTTCAACGTTTGGTCAAGGTTAGTCACAATCAAGGAGTTGTTTAGCCTTGTATACTTAATGAAGAGCTTAGGACACAAGGGGGATGTAGCTCAAATGGTAGAGCGCTCGCTTTGCATGCGAGAGGCACGGGGTTCGATCCCCCGCATCTCCATCTCATTTTCGTTTTTCTCCCCTGTCTAATTGTTCTCATGTCTATCGTATTCACGTATTTTCTTCTCTGCTCACTGATTGTTCTCCTGCTGTAGTATTCATCTCACCAAGTAGAAGGTAGGATCAATAGTTTCGGCGATATGGTATGCCTAGCTGATCTGTTTTCCTGTCCTGTCCTCTTTTTTCCTTTTGCCCTTATCTGGTGTTGACCTAAACTTAGTAGTAATATGACTCCAGCAATGATCAAAGCAACTTGTATTGCACTCCATTCGGGTATTCTTCTTCTCCTCCAGAGCGACGGGGCTACCTGTCTATTGATAAGCTACAGTTGCGTCTAATGATTTTTTTTATTCTAGCGTGAGTGTTTGAACGGGTGTGTTCTTTCTGGTTATGATTGATGATTTTTGACTTTAATACAAGCATTTATGCAAACAAACTAAATACCGATAAGCCACTTCAAAAAAACCGTTTCGATATATCATCATGTTTATTTGTTTAAAGGATATTATAAGTTATAGTCTATAAGCTAAATAGAATAGGCCAAAGATAGAAATGCAGGCTCAGCTTATCAACATTGTTTGGCTGTGTATATCCCTTGTGGATATAGATACTGAATTTTATATCCATTATCTAAAAAAGCTTATCAACATTGACACTTAATCCCAAGTTCACACAGCCCCTGACCACACTGGTTGGTTTCTTGCATAGTTACATTGACCATTCCATGCAGTGATGTTGATTAATCACTCGTAGTAAGTACTGCAACTTTCTCATCGGTAGTCTAACCTGTGGATTTTGTTGCTTTTAGAAGATTCTACTTTTACCATCGCGATACACTGATACACACGAGGGCACGGAGGGGATCCCCCGAAAGCGGTGTCGTTTCGTTTTGTCCCTAGAGTTGCATCGTATTTGTTCCCTCCGTACTAGTGCAACGTGTCATTTTATGGTTTTACATAGTAACTATGACATATACACAAAAGATAATTTTTGCTCTCTTTTATTTAGCCACTTATTGCTTTTAGATGTAGTAGTAAATAATTTTTAAAATAGAAATATAAGGATACACAAAAGGAAAAAATAGTAAAAGTTTACCTCAAAAGTGTAGAATAATATGCATTCAGAAATAAAATTTGAAAATTAGAATAATATGTATTTAGAAACGGAGGGAGTAATTATTTAGTGGATCGCACCAAGGGAAACTACGTGTGCTCCATCTCTCTTTTTTTTCCTGCTCCATCTGTCTCTGTGTCATCGGAGACAGTTGTAACACATCATCCTACAAAAAGAACATGGGATAAAGTCAAAATCAGACCATACAAAAAGCCATAGGAAGAGGTCCCAGATTTCTTCGTCCTCCAGCACACTGCGGCTAGTAGGGGTGAAAATTTGGCTTGAGGCTTACGAGCCGGCTCGGGCTCGTAAGGATTCAAGCCAAGCCGATCGCAGTTTGTAGCTCGTGAGAAAAACGAGCCGAGCCCGAGCCGCTCGTTGGCTCGTTCGAGCTTGGTCAGACTCCGGCCCAGCCCACTTGTCTCGCTCGATCGGTCCAGTCCGTAGTCCGACTCGGCGACTCCGCCCCTAACCCTAACCCGTTGGGCGGCACTCCGCAGTCCACACACCACCCCGATTCCCCACTTCCACAGCCGGCGTCCGTCCCCGACCCCCTTCCATGCGCTCGCCCGCCGCCCACCGTCCTTCCCGGATCCCCTCCCCTTCCTTCCCCACGCGCTCGGCCGCCACCCGCCGTCCATCCCCGAATCCCCTTCGGCCAGTCCCCAGTCGGCGCCTCGGCGGTGTTCTTCCCTAATCCCGATCCACAACGCGGCCACGCGGGCTCCTCCAACCGACGCGAATGGGCCGCGAATGGAGCCTGGAATCCCGTGCTCGAGGTCGAGGGAAGAAGCCGGCCGCCGTCGGGGCCTCCCCGTCGGCAATAGGGGGCGAGCCTGCACGAGCTGCACCGTCTCCTGACCTCGCCGAACCAGGCAGCATCGGTGAGTACCAGTTACACTGAGGATTAGGGTTAGGGTAATCCTGCTTTATGCCTTCAATTTGTGCTGTGATTTCCAGTTGTGTCGAATATGGCTAAGAATTTTTTTTGACTGTACCAGCTACTAGTGTATCTTCAGAATCAACATTTAGTGCTGGTGGTAGAGTACTAGATGACTATAGGAGTTCTTTACGTCCGGCTATGGTTCAACATTTGGTATGTGCTTCTAGCTGGATCAGAGGTGCACATGATGATATGAGATCTCCTATAGTTGTGGTAGGTTCATTTGTAATGCTTTATTTGTCTGTTTTATTTTTGCTTATGTTAACTTCAATATTATATATCATTTCAAGAAGAAGATGAAGAGGATGATGTTCAAACCATTCCATTTCCTAAAAGCGTCGTAGAGAGCAGCTAGTATCTGGTAATGCTTCCACCAATTTTATTCCCTGCTGTTGTGGCTGTTGTGAAATGCTTGTGAAATATACATTTAACTGTCTGTGAACTCTGTCTGTGAACTGCAGTGCTGCTGAAATCTGTCTGTGAACTCTGTCTGAGAATTGAACTCTGCTGCTCCCTGCTGACTGCTGTTGAACACTACTACTGCTACTACGGATTCTGTGAACTGCTCAGTGGCAATGCTGTTGTGAAATGCTTGTTGTGAATGCTTGTTGTGAATGCACTGCTCTCTGTCTGTCTGAGACTCTGAATGCTCTGTGTGAAACTGTGAATGTGCCTGCTCTCTGTCTGTGTGAATGTGCCTGCTGATTCTGTGAATGTGCCTGTGCTGTCTGTGTGAATGAGCTTGAATGTGCCTGCTCTGATATCATATCATCATCATGTGCCTGTGATGTCTGTGTGAATGTGCATGAATATGCCTGCTCTGTGATTTTGATTTTGTGAATGTGCCTCTGTTCATTTCGAGCCAAAATGGCTCGTTCGGTTCATTTCGAGCCAAAATGGCTCGTTCGGTGCTGGCTCGTTCGGGCTCGCAAGCCGGCTCGAGCCTCATCTCGAGCTGAGTCGAGCCCCTCCCGTAGCTCGTTTCGGAAACGAGCCGAGCCGAGCCAACTGTTCACCCGAGCCAAACCGAACTTGGCTCGAGCCGGCTCGGCTCGTTTCCACCCCTAGCGGCTAGCCGGCAAAGTTGACACCTCACGTGTATCGATCTGTCTGTTTGGAATCAGTCTAATTAGATTGGGTGGCGCACTATATTACACCGAATAAAAATATATAGTTTAATTTATTCAATCAAGTGGGAAATATTAGTCTATATAATTCATTGCACGACAACTAGTTAGGAGATCTGTATAGAAGGTAATATTATAGCATGCATATGCAGAAAATATGTGTAATTTTTTATCAATACACATATATATCTATGAAGAGGTATTTAAATATATAGATAGATCTCAAGACTTTTATGTTGCAGACATAGGATACATAATAATATAGTTGTAGCATCGTGGTTGAAGGGCCGACCGTGGTCAAAGTGCAGGTTGTGGTCGAAAAGTGGTCGGAGGCGTTGAGGCGCCGAGGTCGGTGTCGTGGTCGAGGCGCTGAGGTCAGGGCCATAGTTGAGGTACCATGATCGGGGCCATGGTCAAGGCACCGTGGTCGAAAGGGCGTGATCGAAGTCGAAGCCGTGGTTGTGGTCAATGGGTCGTGGTCGAAGTCGAAGTATGGTCGTGGTCAAAGGGTCGTAGTTGAAATCGAAGCTGTGGTTGAAGTTGAAGCCGTGGTCGTGGTCAAGGCGCCATAGTCGAGGTGCCGTGGTCGGCGTCGTCGAAGGATAAACAGCTACAAAGCAATGCTTACTTTAGAAAATGTGGCATGTTCACAAAGTAACAGAACGAAGATCACCAAATCTATTTTATCTATTCGATAATGGAAGCGATACTAACAATGATAAACAAACAAGATGGGAACTATTGGCCTTGTTCCTAAACAGGATATCACCTGGAAAACTGGAGGGATTACACGAAGCCACCGAGACACGGGCGAGCGCAAAGGAACTCCCAGAGGCAAAAAGGCGGCTCGAGAAGGCAGCAAACGATTCCAGATAGCATTGGAGAAAATGGGGAGGAGGATTGGCGAGGCGAGAGGAGGGAGCGGCAGCGCCAGCGTGGGAGGAGATGGGGACGGAGGAGGAGGGCGAGGGGACGGCGTGGGAACTGGTGACGAGGGTTCATGTGGGTTTTGAGGGGGGGGCGCGTGGGGGCGTTCTGGGGGAATCCATAGCTGGGAGAGGGCGGGGGAGGGGACACGATAGAGGCTTACTCGTGCATGGAGGCAGCCTCGCGAGACTTCGAGGCTATGCGGTGGACAGGCAGATGCTGTCGGTGGGGCGATCGGACGGATCTGTGCAAAACGAGGGGTGTGCATGGGCTGAGAAGCAAGGAACGACATGGATGGCCTGAGTGCTCGCCAATTCCTCCAACCTTAATTGATTTATGATTAAGATATTTCATGTGTATCAATTGTCATCATTAGCCTAATTCACTTGGGTGAAATTGGAGTAAAAGAGTTATACAACTGAGTTTTCGCAGTGCCAAGAAGTCCCGTGGTGAGATGGCTAAGCGTGTGTGTACCTAGTCTACCAAATTCAAGTATGAGATTTAGAGCTGGCGTTCACTGATTTTAGAAGTATATATACACGTCATGTTCAGTGATAAAGTATATACCCGTGTTAAGTAAGGTTTTGTATGCATTCAATAAATTTCTAACGTGACACATGTGTTAGTATACAAATACTACCCCCTATTATAGCGGGGGGATTCCCCGCCCCCCCGCTCGGCCACGTCCCCCGCCCGCGCGCGCTGGCCGCCGCGTGGCGGGGGGATTCCTGTACGGTCAGGGGAGGGGTTTTCCTCCTGTTTTCCGGAATTTACGTACAGGTCCTTTTTCTTCGCGAACAGGTCCTTTTTCTCGCGAACAGGTCCTGGCGGGTTTTTTTTGCGGCGGATTTTTCTGAAAAACCCCCTCCAATTTGCAGGATGGCGCCCCGCGGTTTTCTAAATTGCGTACGGGTCCTCATTTCATTACATACGGGTCCTCAATTTTTACGAAAAAACCCTTTAACTTTTTCGAAAATACGCATGTACCCTCGATTTTTTTTTGAAAAACTCCTCACGAATTATCGCCTCTTTTACTTCGGTGCACACGGTGGCTGGCGCGGCGTGTCGCCGCGCCTATGCTGCTAGTATATATGCGCATGAGCGATTCAAGCGCCGTGTGTTAAATGTGTGCGTCAGAGCTTTCACAGTGCCATTGGGACTCGGACACTTGGCAATCGGACACAGCGGTGGCCACAGTGTGGGTAATGCGGGCACAAATGTTCCAGATCCTACGAACAAATCCCGATAAGATGACAGCTCATCGCTGGGCCCCACGCGCGAGGCCCGTGCCTTCCATTTTACGCGTAGCCCCCTCACCTTAATTTGACATCCCAATCCCGTCCTTCCCCATCAGAGACTTTTCTTCGCAACAGAACCCTTCCATTTCCCCTTTTTATACTCCACTTGCACCACCCAACGTTAATTACCGACCCGCTCCTCCCTCTCTCTGTCTCTGGTTTGGGTTTGGGCTACGCAGATGGTGGTGGGGATGACGCCGGGAACGGCGGAGGTGGTGGAGGAGCTCACGAGGCTCTACCGGGAGCTTCCACCGCGGCCGGCCGTCGAGGAGGTGGAGGCGGCGGCCGCGGTGCTGGCCTCGGCGGACGCGGAGGAGGAGGCGCGCCTCGAGGAGATCGCGCGGGAGGAGGCGGCTGCGCGGCAGCCGGAGGGCGTGCCGGGCGAGCTCCTGGCCGTGGTGCGGGAGGCCAGGCGCAACGCCGTGCGGCTCCGCGCGCTGCAGCAGCGGAAGGAGGCTGCGCACGTGGTCGAGCTCGAGAGGCGCTTCAAGGTGTTCGACGATTTGATCCAGAGGGCGTCTCGGGTGGTTTCCTCCGGCGAAGAAGGGGGCGGCGGCGGCGGCGTTCGTGTGGAGGAGGAGGTCGTAGAGGTGGAGGCGAAGCGGAAGGAGGCGGCAGCGTCGGAGATAGACCGCGGAAGCAAGGGTGTTGACTTGGGCTTGTACTCCAAGGCCGCCGCATCGCTGCGTTGTGATGGTTCTGCAGGTGATTTGCTTTCCAAAACATTTTTTTTGCGCGGGTCTCATTTTAATTGCTTGAATCGCGAAACCCTAGGATTATACTGGTGTAGATTTTTGGAGCGGTGTGATTTATATGGAGTCGTGGGGATTTTGTTTTGTGAATTTTACTAGTTTTCATGAATTGGATGGTCGCGTTTGGAACCTCGAAGCCCTACGTTTATACTGGTGTAGATTGTTGGCACGGTGGGGTTTGTATTTAGGTGTGGGGGTTCCGTTTTGTTTTGTGAATATTACTAGTTACATGAATTTGATGCTTGCGGCTAGATATACAGAAGGGATAGTTCCATTACGCTGCACTGTTTTTTTTAAAGGAAAAGTTGACTAGAAACTAATAGTTCAATCAATGTAGCAAACAGTCCACTAAGGCCCTGTTTGGAATGCGGGAATTTTTCCCGATTCCTGCGGGAATTGAACTATTTCCTGCAAAATTCCTGCAAAATTCCTGTGAAATTCCTCTGTTCCAAACATGCCCTAAATGTGTTTCTGCTTTTATTTTCTACAACTATGGTAACATTTTATTCACCCTGTTCATAAATTACCTATTCATAGTTCGCCATGATGCCAGCAATTCAGTTATATCTACGCTTTCCTTTTCAGTAGTTACTAGCAGAAGTAATTGGAAATATGGGGGACGGGCCATGCTGTTTGTGATGATTCTGTGTGTTAGTTTATATATTATGGGATTCTCTAGTCGTGATGTCACATATATTCACCGATCTTTCACTTTGCGGCTATAAGCTATTGTTTGTTTCGAACAAAATTATCGTAGCATAAATGACACGACACCCATTTCTTGTGATGGCAGTTACTTAAGATGAATTTTACACTTCTTTGTGTTGTTGAACATTGCACATTTGCACTGGAATGGTGATATCTTCAATGCAGAATCTTAGTTTACATTAGCATTCTGAGCTCTTTTTTACCCTAAAAGATCTCCTTGGCATCACATACAAGTTCTAACAGTCAGTTCTTCTTATGACCTTCTTGTTTGGCTTGGCACGATCTGTGGAAATTATTTTTTAGGTCCACTATTTTTATATTTATTTTATTTTGTGGTATTCGAGGGACCATCCCTTATTGGTTGTCACTGGAACCTCTATCAAGAAGTGTATCCTTGGCTTCTTGGACAATTTGTGTGGCATGTTGCTAAATCTGATGGTATTAATTCACTTACTTTTTAATAGATAGGTAACGGTATAATTATCTCTTCTTGATATGAACCATGAGCAATTAGTCACTTTGTTTTGTTGACTTTCGAGTTGCTTTCTAGTGCATGCCTTTAAATCGTCCTTAGCCATGCTTAGGTGAGTAATGACCATTAGTTTGTAACAGTAACATAAATATGATTAGTGTTATGAACTGTCAGTACTTGTATTGTCCTAAGTTCAACTTGTGAACATCCTGAAGGTGGTGACATGGGAAAATTGAGCCTTATCCAAGTGGCAAGCCTTATAGAGTCATCAGCAAAGAAAGGGACCACAGAGCTCAATCTCCGTGGGAAGCTGGTGGACCAGATTGAGTGGCTCCCTGTTTCACTTGGGAAGTTACAAGATGTTACTGAGCTTGATCTATCTGAGAATAGGATCATGGCACTCCCATCAACACTTGGTAGCCTTAGATACTTGACAAAGCTTGACCTCCACTCAAACCAGCTGATCAATCTGCCTGATACATTTGGGGAACTCTCCAGCCTAATTGATCTTGACTTGCATGCAAACCAGCTTAAATCTCTTCCCACATCATTCGGAAATCTCACGAGCCTAGCAAACCTTGATCTGAGCTCGAATCAGTTGAAAGTCCTTCCAGATTGTTTAGGAAAATTGACAAACTTGAGAAGATTAATTGTTGAGACGAATGAGCTTGAGGAGCTGCCCTATACTATTGGTTCTTGCACCTCTCTTGTGGAGCTTAGTTTAGATTTCAATCAGTTAAAAGCCCTTCCAGAAGCTCTAGGGAAGTTGGAAAAGCTGGAAATTCTCACATTACACTACAACAGAATTAAAGGCCTGCCTACAACGGTGGGCTCGCTTACCAGATTGAGAGAGCTGGATGTCAGTTTCAATGAAGTCGAAGCGATCCCTGAGAACATTTGCTTTGCGACCAACCTTGTGAAGTTGAATGTCAGCAGGAACTTTGCCGATTTAAGAGCACTACCAAGATCAATAGGAAATCTTGAGATACTAGAGGAGTTGGACATCAGCAGTAACCAGATACGAGTACTGCCAGATTCATTCAGATTTCTTTCGAAGCTACGTGTATTTCATGCTGATGAGACTCCGCTGGAATTACCACCAAGAGAAGTTGTTAAGTTAGGGGCTCAGGTATGTATTGTAATGTTGTTCTGCTATATTCACTAACTTCAGCCCTTCACTGGCTTAATGATGTTTCCTTCTGCATGTCAGGCAGTGGTTCAGTATATGGCTGATATGGTTGCTGCAAGAGGAACAAGCCAGAAGAAAACAGATGGAAGGAGCTTCTGGGCCTGGCTTCGTTCGCTGTTTGGTTGTTGCAAAAAGGATCAAGAACTGGGATTGGTTCCAGCTTAGCTGAAGCATTTCATGTGTATGTATCGTTGTGAGTTGTTCATTGCGTTGGTATGGATTCATCTCTCTGGTCAGCGATGAAAGGAGACATGGATAATTTGGATGCTCCTCTTGTTGTTTTTTAAAATTTTGCCCTTATGTTTCTGTATATTTTTGGCTGTAGTCATTCCCGTGGAATGATCAAGGCCGGAATATTGCTATTCCGTAATCTAAAAAAATGTTTCTGTATATTTATGTAGCTTTCTTGTATATAAGTTCCATCATCTTAGTTCTGCAAGAACTATTAAGATTCACTTTTGTGTGTAACATTACATGTATGATATGGGAGCAGATCATCCTCCATGAAATAAAACATGTGTCTGAAATTTCTGCTCAATTTGTCAAACTACGCTTAAGGCACACTATTGACTTCCATATTAAATTACTGTTCCTTCACTGTCTTACAAATAGGTATTGCAAGTACACTTCCAACTGTCATATTAAAGCTTTTGCTCCTTCACTCTTGTCTTGGAAGTGAGAGACAACGAAGATGATGTGCATGTACCTGATTCTGACCCAGACAAACTAACCCATTATGCTAATGTGCCAAACCAGAAGTACCATATTTCCTTTACCAATCTACAATCTGTACTCAATGGTAATACAAGACTTGGCATTTTTGTAATTTACTAATACCATTCTGTCATAGCATTAGCTATCTTGTGTGTTTGTCCTGTGAAATCATTTTCTTTTGGTATCTGACTCTGTGCATCTGATTTACTGTTACGTCGTTCTTACAACAGCTGGAAGATCCAAAGATACAAAGAAGGTAAAGCGATTCAAAAAGGAAGAAATGAACGCTATCTTTGCATATTATTTTCAGTTTTGGAACTTTATTTGTGGCAAAAGTGTGCCTCTTGTGTTTTTCTTATTGCTGTATTTGACTACTATGCCAAGAGACAATTATTTCCGTGTCTGTTATTTTAAAACCTAAGATGCTTTGTTGATTGACATGCCTTTGGGTCACAGAAATCCGGGGTACAAAAGTATCAACATGGCTGTCACAATATATCCCCTTGATTGCACGTCATGGTTTCTCTTGAGTGTAATTAGTTGGATTCCATAGTCTGTCAAGTTGACTAGGTGGGATTTGGTTGATTGGTGGCAGTACTTGTTCTACCTATATAATTTGTTGTCAGGATTCAAGATTGTTGGCTCCAGCTGAGCTCATCGATACTTACCCGGAAATATACTACATGGTGTAGAATAGTTTTTGTGTTGAGAAGCAGATGTAGGGTCAAATCAGCAATGGAAGAAGTCAGTGTTATCCTTGGTTAAGAGTGACACCTAAGTTTTGTTTGAATATGACAAAAGCCACTTAAAATCGTGTTCTTCACTTCTCAGTAGGATACAGCTGAATTAAGTTGGCTCTGGCAAAGGACCAAATTGGTGTCTTTTCCATTGCTGGATTTACTATGCTAACCATGGATTGGGACTAGAATCATGCTAAAGCGTTAGGGGTTCATTGGGTTGTACTATATGGACTGAAATCTGCGGTACTTGTGCAGATATTATAGCAACGAATGCATTGCGCTGTGGTTAGCTGACATCAAGTCATTTTGAATGTTTACATTTGCTTCTCGTAATTGGCTACAATTTATCTTTCTGCTCGTAACTTTGCAGTATGGCCTCTATTTAACATTTCATCTGATTATTGCAACATGTTAAGCAGGTTGGCAAATGTTCCTATATGAAGTTTTTTTAATCTTTTTAACGTTAATTTTGGGCTTACATTTTTGTCTTGTCCTTTTGCCATCCTAGGTGCTGGGCTGCTCGCGAGGAAAGCAATTCAATTGACCTTGGCGGGCCAACACTAGTGGCTGTGCTATCAATCCAAGGGGATCCATCCTTCTGCTCGTCATTTCGTCGTCGCTTAGGTAGTGTTTGGTTCGAGGGACGGGGACGTCCCAGGTAGGATATCTCACTTCGGGGTGGTGTTTGCTTCCAGGACAAGCAGGGTCAAAGACATCCCACTAGAGAATATGCTTCTAGATGCCGTGACTCCCGTCCTCTATTTTTGGACAGACAGAGTCGTCCCAGTGGGACGAGCGTGCAGGTGCGTGGGCGAGGCATGCGCTGGCGAGCTCCGCCGCTACCCCGACAGCCACGCCGGCGAGCACCAACGCGGGCGAGCTTCGCCCCGGCCCCGACAGCCGCGCGGGGGAGCTGTGCCGTGGTGAGGCAGGCGCGGGCAGGCAGGGGAGTTGCGCCGCTGGCGAACGGCCGCGCGGGGGAGCTATGCCGCGGGGCGGGCAGTCGCGCGGTCGAGCTCTGCCTCCAGCCCCGCGGGAGAGCTTCGCCCCGACCTCGGCGTCCATGCGGGGGAGCTGCGCCGTGGTGAGGCAGGCGCGGGCAGGCGGGGGAGCTGCGCCGCTGGCGAACGGCCGCGCGGGGGAGCTGTGCCGCGGGCGGGCAGCCGCGCAGTCGAGCTCCGCCTCCGGCCCCGCGGAGGAGCTCTGCCCCGACCTCGGCGTCCACGCGGGGGAGCTCCTCATTGCTCCAACGATGTGCTCTGGAAGAAGTGGAAGAAGAAGAAAGGAAAAAAAGAGAATGACACGTGGGACCCACCTATCCTGTCAGGTAGCTCATCCCATTTTTGGTGGTCGGCCCCATCCCTCCTCAACCAAACAGAAAATGGAGCCATCCCGCCCCTGAAACTAGAGACAGGACCATCCCACTCCACCTTGTCTCCCAACCAAACGCTACCTTAGAGTAGTTCTGTCTCGTCATTATTGGGATGTAATATATTTGTGAGTTGTGACGGAGAGGTCCTCAAGTTGTAGGGGCGTTAGCTAGGCTGGGCTCTACTCGGAGCGAAATGGGCTTAAAGTTCGGCCGGTGTGCCTTCAAACCGTGAGAAGTAAAGTGCTTCGACAGCGAGACCATCGTATGATACATCGACAATACCGATACACACACAAAATCTAGGAAACATCGGCCCATTGGGGGGCTTTTCTTGATTCTAGCTGTTACAACCCCTAAAAAACTGAACCCAGCAACATTCATAACATTCACCCAGACTGACTTTGACTTATCTTGCAAAGAAAGCCTGAGAACACATGGGTTCTTCCAGAGCAACATCTGGCAAGTCGTTACAACTGCAATTACCAAAACCATCACCAAAAGGGCACTGATGGATAACGAACGGCAGATTCTATGATGAACCCACGTATGAACCGAATGTCGGAAATTAGGCCAGAACTCTTACCAACTGATGTAACTTGGCAACACTTCCTTACCAACTAATATAGCTCCACAGCCCTGCAATGGGGATTAAATTTCACACGTGGATGGAAACCATGGAACTAAAATGTTAACTAGTGATACTTATCAGATGTATGGTTGCTACACGCACTCAGTTGCAAACAATTCTTTTATCGAGCAAAGCATTTACCAACTGTTTGCTACCACCCTTGTCTTATCTGAAATCATAATTAAAAACTAACCAGGATTAAAGGCTGGCCAAGTCTTG